>JAPZDY010000007.1:5008709-5021516 GCA_029783645.1 Ctenochaetus hawaiiensis | reverse complement strand
TTTGTTAAATACTGGATAGATAAAGAACAGCTGTGGCTGAGGAGATAGAGCGAGGCATCCACTGACCGCAGGGTTGGACGTTTGATCCCCATGCATCGGGTCAACAGAACATGATACTGAACCCCAAATTGCTCTTGTTGGTCAGGTAACCTCATCAAGTGCTTTGGATAAAAGGGCTGTGTAGATAAAGCCGTTTAGCAATTTATATTTAATAAATAAGCTGGTATTGGAACATATTAGCTTGTCAGTGTTTATAGAACGCACATACACATAGAAAAACACCCAACATGTGAGCATGCAGCAGCAGAAACGTAATATTGATCTGTGTTGAGGGGGATGCGTTCTTCTCTGATCTTCATAGTTTTGAGAGTTACATAAGCAGCAACAGACCAAGCAACCACGCAGAGAAAAAAGAATTAAAAACTGTGATTCATGACTTGTTTTTTCCATTAGGCGTGTCAGCAAATTTGTTCTTTTGTCTTGGTTTTATACTCATGAAATACCCTACAATATATTCTGAGCTTTTTCCAGTGATTTTGTTTTTCTTCGAAGAGGTGTAAAAACAACCACCCTCTTGTATAAATCCCCCATCATCACCCCACACACACACACATGCACACACGCACACACACACACACACACTTAATGTGGCTTAATAGCCGTTTTAAAAGCCCTTTTACAATAATGCTCACTCCGCAGCTTACTCACAAAGCTGGCAGGCTGGCAGGTTAGAGCTTGTGATTGAGTCAATGAGACCATTATGTTCCCTCTGCTGCAGCCAGAGCCCATAACCTGCTCAACTGCAGGCTGGGGGAAAGACCCCACAGTGCTTATGGGCCCATAGGAAACAAGTTTAAGTACACCAGGATTGGCACGTGGACAGCGGTACACCTTCGAAGACAGACACACTTAAGACTTACACACAACCATCACAAAGAAACAGAGACACAAACACACTCGCAAAGTCTCAGGGTTTTGTGCATTGCGTCAAAAAGTACACACTCAATTTCAGAGTCCCAGTAAGACTGTGATGTACAGACCAAAAAAAAAAAATGTTGGTTTAATGAAATAGGCAATTTCCTGTTCCAAGTTGGGTATTCACCACCGGAAGGACAGTAAATGTAAAGGTTGGCCTGAGGGTGGCACCACAGGAGAGGACCTGCTTATTCTTTGTGCTGTGGCCATTTTAGGACAACTCAGACTTATTAGGGCTTAGGGCTTTATGCATACACTTGTCTCAGGTTTCATATGTCTGAACAGTCTCAACTTCGGCCCCTCTGGGACTGCCTCTGATGCAGTCTGATGAAACACCCTCTAAATTCTCTATATATTTATTAACATTTTCATGTTGAGCACACCCATGCATCAGTATCCAACTTAAGGCACAGCTGAGCGTCAGAGTGTTTCATCCACTGTATTGTGTCCTTTCATAGGTTAAGGAAAGCCTCTGTGTGAGTTGTCAGACAGACATTTGCTAAACCAGACAGTTTTCCCTCATGTCTTAATTTCTGGTTGACCTCTCCACAGCGGATAAAAAGCAACAAATAGGTGTTTTTCTGAGCTTTACATGGGATGCATTCTAAAACTCTCTGCATCTTGCTTTACATTCCCACAGCTGTGCATAAATTACAGGTTGTGGTTTTTTTTTGACTAATAAACAAGTAAAAAAACAAGTTACAGTTGATCCAATGATTGACAAGATATTTACTCAGGACCACGGTGTTGGACCTCCATTGTTATCTCTCAAGCGACACCACTAGCCTAACTATAAAAATAGCTAACTAAAGGGAACAGTAACATGTTTGCAAAGCAGTAAAATTACAGTTAGTCATCTTTCAAATTTTCTTATTTGAATTCATTATGTTTCTGATGAATTCAATGTTTTATAGCTTCCCACTTTGTGCAACATGATATGTTGTGTAACAGTTATGTCAAAGACATCAGGTAAAGTAAAGTTCAGGTAATGTTTTTCAGAACTGCAGGTCTGTGACTCACAAAAAATTTACTACAGCGGCAGATTTTCTAAGAAATACTTGTGTTTAAATAGTTCTGACTTCACATTGTTCAGTGATAATCTTATGATAAATTATAGGTTTTGAAAGTTTTGAAATACGTGGTAAATGTTTGAAACCTGTAACACATATATCACACATATTTGCATCCAAGACACACACTCAAATGACTGTATATTCACACACACCCATGGCACAATGGCAGGCCCCAGGGTGGGGAGACTGTCTCAGGTAGATTGGATGTCTTTTTTTTTCTTTGTCTCCACATTCATTACATCTATAATCAGGTCGCAACCTAGTTGATCTCTTATGAAATAAACTGCTGCACTGCAGGCGTGAACATGTGAGCGGTATAGAGTGGCAGGGTGTGGAAACCAGTCGTCACACGAGGAAACTGCAGATCCTCCGTCTCAAACCCGAGTGTGTGGGCGACTTGTCTTTTTATGTGAAGTATACACATTAGGGTCTATGTAATTACAGAACGAGTGAGGTGTATAATTTGAGTCATCACAGAGAGAGTGAATGAAGAGTGCAGGAGGGCATAGTGTTACTGTACTGTGGGAAAGAGGTGTGTTTGAGGGGTCAGTGGTAGGAGGATTGTGTTGTATGCCACCAGGGGGCAGTAGAATAGTTCCCACAGGAACAGTGGGGCTTCACTGTCAGGATGCAGGTCACACTTAAGTTATCTCTCCTGCTTCCTTCTCTTTCTTCATCTGTCTTTCCTTTTCTTCCTCTCATCTCACTTCCTGCTTTCTCATTTTACAGTCTCAAAGCACAGACAGTCACCTCTCACACAGTCGAGTTATTTTCAGTACAAACACCTCCGCTGCTAATCAAGTTACTGCACACGTTTGTGAGCCCACTGTGAGAGATTTGAGGTCAGCATGTTTCGGAGGCGGGCTGGAAGAATTGAGTTGCGTACAGTTTGGTGGGAGGAATAAATCAAACGGGGGAGTGAGAGATGCACCAGAGAGGATGTGCTGAATTTGGTGAGAGTGAGTGTGGGTTGTAGGTGATGTGGAGTGGTATTCACATTGTATTGACTTTGAAACACAAGATCACATACTGAGATGAATGGCCAGAACCAATGTCTGGCAGAAGTTTTCTCCATGAGCACCACTGCGGTTTAGGGAAGCTGAGAAGTGTGATGGGGGAGGAATTTGTCTCTGTTCAGTTGTGGTCATTTATAAGGAGAAGGGTGTGAGTGTTTGTGGCTCTTTGTATATATGAGTGTGTGAGTGAGTTTGTTGATGTGCAGCATGAGCTATTAAATCCTGAGATTTGGTGTCAGCAGTATGGAAGCAGTAGTCAGAGCTTATACTGTGGTAAAAAGTATCTATACAACAGACTCTCCAATACAAAAGATCAATGTTCAAAGGCCTACTTCAGTAAAGTACAGAAATATTCCCAGCAAAATGTACTTAAAGCATCAAAGGTAAAAGTACTTGTTCCATATTAAAGTGGACCCTGTGTCCAATATATTATGATACATTACACCAGGAGATTGTGAGTACTGCATGAACTGTAACAGTTAAAGTTTAAACTACTTAAATGCAATGAAGTACTTAAGTCCAGTAGCTTCCAACTAAGGGCTGTGACTTCTTTGAAAGGGCACAGGATATGTCTAAAGGGTTATGAGAAGATAAGCGAAGCAGAAAAGAAGGAAAAAAAACAGTATATATTTATAAATTAAAATTAATTTATTTGACATTTTGATTCCCTTAAAAATGAGATAACTTGAATAGTTATTTAAAGGCACTGTGTGTAGAATTGACTGGCATCCAGCAGTGATGTTGCAGTCCTTTTTTTGCAACCAGAGTTTGGTTTGTCCCCTCTGGGCTGCTGTAGAAACATGGTGGGCTCTGTTGAAAGGGGGCCCAGTTTCTCTGGAGCTCATTTTAAACTAACAAAAACACAAAAGTTCTTAGTTTCAGGTGATTATTCTCAAATGTAAACATTATTCTGAAAATTATATCACATTTCTGCCATAGATCATCATAAATCCTACACATTGGTCCTTTAAATAAAACCATCTGAAAAGTTTAGAGTGGAAATGTCTTTGTGTCATGACGAGGAGCCACAACCAGACACAGATTGTTTCGTAAGATGATATGGTCATTGTGCAAAATAACTCATAATTACAGCTGTCAGATAAATGTTGTTGTCTCAAAAGTAAATTTTTCTCCCTAAAATGTTGTCACCCACAAGTAGCGTCCAAAAAAGGTGATACTAAAGTAAAGTACATCAAAATTGCACTCAGATCTATTACTTGACTAAAAGTACTCAGTTACTTTACACCACTGTTTGTATGGGCATGCACTGCAGGTCCAACGAGGTTTGGAGGGCAATTGCTGAGAAGTGGTTGAGGTGGTGTGTTTGTGTCTGAGTGAGTGGGTGCGGGTGGGTTTCTTTTTGGTGGAGGGGGGGTGCATCCATTCCCTGCTGGATGGTGAAAAGTGCAGCGCAGCAGAAATGCATTCCAAGTTGGGGGGAGAGCTGCATGGGTTCCACGACTATCAGGTTCTTTGGCTGGGCTGCGGGTTTGGCTCCATCGCAGCTTAATGGCAGGAAAAGAGGGGAGAGTGTATAGATGATTAGCAATGAAGGGGCCAAACCATAGAAAATTCTTTTTAGACCCAACCTTTTATTGTTTATAGATAAAACGCTTTGCCAGAACCATTAGAAGGCGAGCGAAGGAGAGAAAAATCACAGCCTTGGACCATTAGGAACAAAAACTGATTCACTTTAAGAAGAAAAAGCTGCTTGTTATGTGATGTTCAGTGAGTCTGTGCATGCTGATACATGTGTGTGTATGTGTGGGTCATGTGTAGCCTGGAGAAGCCTGCAGCAGCCCCTGTAGCCAGTCTGACTGCTAATGAACTTGGATGGGCGTCCGTGAGCGTTGGAGCTGAAAGGGCTCTTTCTCCAGCCACTCAGCTGTCACTTGCTGACCTACAGCTCTCTGATTATGTCACTGTCGCTTAGAAGGCTCCGCATTCATCCATCATTAAGCTACAAGTCTGGACTCCCCAATCAAATGCCCTATTAAAACCTTCTACTGGTCTCTTTCAGTTAGTTTGCTGATCACAGCTGCGGCTCTGTCCCAAGAAGGTTACCACTGTGTCAAAATAATTTAGTTTCATCTCTTTTTCTTTTACTCTTAAGTCAAATAAGTGTTATGTGCAAAAATGTGAAAACAGCTGTTAATTAACAATGAAACGACAGAAGTATTGAAACAGTGTTAGTGTCATTTTTTCACATTACTGTTGGCTTTTTCATCTTTGCTCATCTTTAACTAAAATATGTTTCTTTTGTGTCTGACACAACGAGCTAAAAATTTACCATAAAACTGTCACAAATTAAATATTTTTGTACCAAACGATATGCAGATGATACATATATCATAAACAGACATTAATAGAAAGTGCCATGTTAGTCTGAAAACAGCTAGAATAAATGAAAGAAGTTCAGGACTGATTTTTTAAATTCTTTTTTAAAATTCTTTCCTGTCCTGCAACCAGAGGTTGGTTTCAGTCAAACATCCGCTGTTAGTAGAAACCACTGCTGGTTCTCTGGCATAAGTTAGTCAGTGGGTGTTGCATTTGATTGACACTTTTGGTGGAAGTGACAAATATTGCTTGTTTTCAACATCAAGTGTCTTTTTGGTGTTGTGAATGATGACTGGTAGGCAGTAGGCAGCCACACAGCTCAGTCCATTTTTAGAGCAACACTGTGTATTGTGATTGATGAATGACGGTTGTTAAACAAACAGATGAAATATGTTTCTGTTTTCGTCACATTACAACTCCAATCAGTTTTAAATTAAGTGAGACAGGTGCTAGTTTATCACTTAATCTTATATTTCACACCCATTCACGCCTCCTCTGTTTTTATCAGTCCTGTTTTGTTAGTTCTATTCTTGGTAGTGTATGCATTTACAAATCAGAGTAAACAATCTAAAAATGTATCAGTTCAACTCTTACAGTGGCTATTTTTCTACAGAGAAGTTACTTTTGATGCTTAAAGTACATTCTGCTGATAGTACCCCTGCACTTTCACTCAAGTAAGACTATATCAGTTTGTTTTAATGTAATATTGTGTCTTTACATTGCTGTGTTAGTTCTTTTATGCTGCGTGCTGTGTGTGTGTGTTCGGCCTCATGGATCTGGAGGAATCCATTGAGCGGCGGTTTCCAGGAGCAACAGGCCTTCGGGAGGAGGAGGAGGAGGAGGAGGAGGAGGAGGAGCGCTCTGGTGTCCACCCGTCCACACCTCCCTCTCTCCGTCTCTCTCTGCCATCCTTCCCACCCCTCCCTCCCCTCCCCTCCCCTCCCCTCCCCTCCCCTCCCCTCACATGGGCTTTGCCTTTGGCTGAACGCTGGGATTCTTTCACAGAGGCTGCTGGTTGCCAAGAGAGATCGAGCCCCAGAAAAGCTGGGCAAATGTATATGGGTCACTGCGAGTCAGAAGGAGGCTTTTTATTCTCCTCTTCCCTCCTTTTTTTCTCCTCCTTTTTGTTTCTTTGTTCATTTTGGCTCTTTGGCTCTCTCCTTCTCCCCTCGTGAGTGAAAAGATAACATTGATTTGTGTCAGTCCTGTTTATTATTTTCCTGGACAAGCCACTAAGACAAGGCCCAATAAGATATGGAGACCTATTGACTTATTAACTTCTCCATGTGTGTGCACACATCTCTGAGCGTGTGTGTGTGTGCGTCTGTGTGCGTGTGTGTGTGTGTGTGTGTGTGTGTGTTTGCTTGCTTGTGTGCTTTGCTTGCGTTCCTGACCTATGGACAAACAAATGGTCTGCAAGAAGGGGACGGACTCAACTAAAAAGGATCTGGAGCAGATGTTTCGTTGGCCTCAGTCTCACTTCCTTTCACCAGCTCTAAACTTCTTCTTTCCCTTCCTCTTTTTTTCTCTGATGGATGCTGAGTGGTTTGTGCTGTTTTTGTTGAAGCCTGCTGCTCTGTCCGACTTCACAGACGCGGGAATGTAATCTAGGCTGTTGACATTGTGGGGACGGATCAGGAGAACTAGGCTTTACCTTATATGTTTGTCTCTGCCTGCCATATGTGCTGTTTGTCTCTCTCTTTCAGTCTGTTTACCTCCTTATTTGTTATCGCTAGACATTCAAAAAAACAATCCCCAGGGAGAGTGACATTTAGGGCCGTATGTTCATCAATGCCACCTCAATCAGACCTTTGAAGTCTCTATCTGTGGTCACATCTACAAAGGTTTCAGGTTCAGGGGATTTTTACTTTTATTTGACATGTGTCATCTGCTTCTGAGGCAGTGAAAGTGAGTGCATGCACAACAGTTCACTGCATTGTTTTAGTGTTTCACCCTCTTTGTGTCGCTGGGCTTCCCAAGGTCGAGAAAGACTCTGTCAATGGGGTATAAAGTCTAGATATCCCAGATATCCACATCAGAGCTCTTGCTATTATTTCATTAGATTGATATCAGGTTGTCTGACACCACCCTCTTTCTCCCCCATTCGCCCTTCTGCGGCAGAGTTTCTCATTTCAGCAAAGACAATGGCCTGTCTATCCTGCAGTACTAAGTAAATGTCAGGTACTGTCTCCCCTCCTCCTCATCTATTCACTGAAATGCTCTGGGGGCTAAGGGGTAGATATCCATCTACCAGAGTCTGTATACATGTGTGCTACATGGTATGACTCCACTCAAGTCACTGGATCGAGTTTCTCTACATGTATATAGTTTACAAGAACTTGCACAGGCTCAAGGACAGATTTCAGACATCTTTATTAAATTATCACAGTCGGTTTTTCAGCCTGTGTTAGCGTTGTAGCTAGCGTTAGTGATGTATCTAGGACTGACAGAGCTTTTTCTCAGTCCCAAACATATTTCTTTATGGGCTAATTATCAAACCCAGATATTTCCCTCAGAAGTTGGAGACCAAATTCGAGCTTGAAATAGAGTTAATATGGAGCTCAATGGCCAGAAACGTGACTCTGTGTCTGTTGGATATGTCAAATACCCCGCTCTTACTTCCAGCTTGTCACATAACATCATTTTTTTAAGCACTGGGATTCACTTCAGTACCTGTAGCCATGCACAGGGCTTTTGAGTCACCACATTGTGCATCATAAGGCGAGAAGATGTTTTGTTGCTTAAACCTTGCCAAGTAAATGTAGTATAAATCTAGCCAAACTGTGACTGTTTCACACCAATTAACAGGTGATTAAAACTGCAACCATTTCAGAGGTTAACGATTGGTAAGAAGGTCCTAGAGGCATAAAGCTTTGAACATCCCAGACTCTTCACAGGAACACAGTGTTTCAAAGAATGACTCCAAAAATGACTAAGTGTCAGTATATGTATGACCGGTTGAGTGTGAGAATGTACCATGTCAAATGGCAACTGCCTCCTAATTTGTTCGCCATATCAACCTAAAAGGTCAAGATGAATCATCATATATTAGAATCATATACTAATTTACATTTTCACACGTACTGTTGGACTGTCTGTCTGGAAATTAATGTTTGAAAATACTATCTTTTTTGTAGAAAAATTAGGTTAAGATGTGATGTTTTTGCACCTACAGGTACAGTCTGAAGGTGGATCAGTCCTGGATGGAAAAGGAAAAATCCTCCTCGTCATCTTCCTCCTCCTGCTTTTCTAGAAAGGTCAGCTAAATGAAAGGGACATGGTACTAATTCAGATTGGGGGTTGTTACTCCTGGAGGGACTGACGGCATGTGTTATGTTATATCATTAGGATAATAATTCCTCCGATATAAGACACCTCTGACAGTCTTCAGGCCTTTCATATTCCCCTCTATGCTCTGGACATCTGGCAGACATACGCCTCAGGCTCAAGGCAAAGGGAGGATGTGGGGGCAGGGATCGATTCCATAACTCTATGGACTGTTGACTGAGAACTTCAGTATTTTCGCTGAGAGAAATATGGCTCTTTCAGGTGTGAGCATTTTTGAGTCATTTTGTTTGGCACTAATGAACACTTTCTAAGCCAGAATCTATTTCTACTGTAACACTAGAGTTTTATCTTTTTTTCCCCCACTCATAGTCACCTGATTTCCTGTCTCTAGCGGTAACTTTTTTTATTCTCACTTCCTGTACGGCTGGTTTTCACCAGATATTTCTAGAAGCTCTGTCTGAGTAGTGATGACAATAACATGTGTGCCACAAACTTGTTTTATGCTTTAGTGAGATGTGAACAATAGGTCAATAGGTCATTTGTCGTGACTTGTTTATAAAGTCCTTGGAAACCTAAGTCATATCAGTTATCATCCAGGGCCTGATTGTAATAACTGCAGAGATAGACTGGGATGCATTATGGCAGAGATGGGATATGGAATTCCTGAATGATTTGTAAGATGAGATAAATATTATTGAACCCACCAGGAGGAAAATTGGAGAGCTACATCACACGCATAACATGGAACAAAGAAAAGAACATTAAGAAATCAGAGACATGAGCTATAGCAAATAACAGAGACGGCAACACAGTGTCACAGTTTCGTATTATCTTAACCTCTCTCTCAGCATCCCTCGGTGGCCCTCGCAGGAAGCTCGTCCACCTCCAGTCGGGCTCCATTCATCTCCCCGTTTATTTTCTTTCCACTGTGCTTGTCCAGCGAGAGCTTTGCAAATGACCTAGTTTTTGTTAAGACTCAATAGGGAGCGTTGTGCCAAGCGCTCCTGATGCCAGACAGGTCCGGGGACAGGCCACGCCAGATCGCGTGCGGTTTGAGAATCCCTCAGTGGTGGAGGAAGTATCAAGATCCTTTTACTTACCCAAAAGTACTAATACCACACTGTAAAATACACATTTACACAGAACCATGAAATATTCTGCCATTTTTGTCAGTTTAGTTTTACTTTTCTGTCTTTTGAGACATGATTGTGAACTGTTTCAGTTCTAAATTTGAATTCCATTAGGTAGTTTAGTCCACATACTGTACATCATATTTTTCAAGCTCTTCCTGTGTTTTGTATGTAGAAAAAAAGGTTCTTTTAATGAGTAAACTAACCAGAAACTCAAGTTTTTAGTGGACTCAAATACAATACACACATACAAGTAAAAAATGACCTCATTTGAGATCTTTCTAAGAAATTAAACATAGTTTGATGATGTGTAGCATGGTATCATGAGGATTGTTTATATTACTGTTAAACAGGCACAAATGCAGATGAAAATCTGTCTGACTGAATCAGGCAAAAATTTTACAACAGGCGACAAAGTGGAACACAACGTTACCTTGAATAAAATTATAGATATTTTTTAGTTAAAACATTATTGAAAACATTTGGAATAATATAAGCACACAACTTAACCAAAATATATAGTGAAGAAAAAGCTGAAAATGTGACATAAGTTAACTTTCATTTCAGTACATGTCTGAATGTACTTGGTCACTTTCACCACTGGAGTCATTTCTCTCGATTATGAGGTGATTAGGCATGAGGTGACCTGAGATCAAATGAGTTCACTTTTGAAGTCTAGAAAATCAATGTCTGTTTGTGTCTGACTGCTTTGACCAGCCGCTGTGCTGTAGGACAGCACTGCTCTGCTTCGTGTTCTTTGTTAGTTCAATTAAAAATTTATGGTGCACAGAAATTGAGGGTGGGAAAACAAGATCTGTGGATCATAGCTGGGGTCTATTTTGGTCGTTTGGTATTTTAATGTTGCCATTCCCATCACTAATGTTCAGTTGACTGTTCCAGGCTTTAATGCTGGAGGTGCACAACAAGCTACCTCATGGAAAAACTGCTTCATTACCACACTTATCCTGGCGCACAACAAACACGCTGGCACACAAGGACACACATTCAAAAAAACAAACACACACACACACACATACACACATGCACAAAGTCCACAAAGCCAGACGTGAAATAAAGTAACTTTTTAAACGCTAACATACAATTTTGAAATGTCCGATCCATCACTTCCTATTCCAGTAAGGGTGGAGGCGACGGGTGGTGAAGGGGGTGGTGGTTTTTTTTTTTTTTTTTTTGGGCAGCTCCAGCTAATGAACAGCTCTTTCACCAACCAGACAGTTTATGGGGTGGCTGCCAGCCTCATTAAGAGCAGCTCTTAATTGCCCTTTTCTAGCCGAAAAACCCAAAAGCTGAAACATCTGCTGGCCCATGAACCCTGTTCCCTTCTGCCCTTAATTCTGCTCCGGCACTTGTTAATCACTCGCTACCACAGCGACCAACTTTCCCAACAACAGCATCCAGCCCAAAGAGCCCACAGAGCTCACACTTTATGTCAAATCAAAGCTGTGATAAAGTAATTAAAAACAATTATGCATAGCTAATAAGACCAAAGTTTAATACCAAGGTAATTATTATGTTCCGGCTTGGTGATTATGTTTTTGTGGTTATAAAAGCAAATGCTGTCATTTTAAAGCAAAAATTTATATGTGAAGATGCCCCTTTTAGTTGAGTCTGTCCCCTTCTTGCAGACCATACACTTGTATGAGCAAATGTATCCACCACAACAGCTCTGACAAATCTTTACAAAGTTAATAACTTTTAGAAAGTTATTGTCAAGCTTAGCCAGCCAGATAATTTACTAAGGAGTCGGTGGAGACCAAAACAGAGTTATAAGAGAGCAAATGTTCTACTAACACTCATCAGGTGGACATAAACATGTCTCAAAATGAATGCTGATGTTCCTCCATGTTCGCTGGATGCGTAAATAGCTGAATGCTTGCAATTCTATTCACTATAACAACTTTTTAAACTAAGCTTATAAGGCACTGTGCTTACGTGTTTCTGTGCTGTCTCCAAGTAACCATAAAAATAAATGCAAGATTAAACTGACATATTCACATTTCATGAACAAGCTACATGTGTGCCCTGCACCTCTGCGATGTTTAGTTTGAAGGAAAAGGACAGACTGTGCTCATCTAGATCCAAATACATCTGTATTTACAAGTAAAAGAATTTCATTTGTAAATTAAAAAAGAGTGAGTGCATCCAGGTGTAGTTTTAAGTAAATCTTTCTCTCATTTGAAAAGTGTAGGAAGATAAATAAAAACATTCAATCAGCCGTATGATTTTAAGATGGCAGATCAAAGCTGAGCCAGACGCCAGGTTGCCATGGTGACTTATATTTTCCTGTCTCCAAGCTAAGGAGAGGAGGAGACTGTGGGAGAGTTAGCCTGAGAAGATCTGCTGATAAGTGACCCAGATACAGACTGACTGCAAGAGGAGACTGATAAGACAAGCAAGTTTAGACAACTCCTCATTGTCCAGTGTTCAAGGTTACTAATTCCCTGTGTGTGACAGGACTATTGATAATGAGTCACTGTGCGGTCAGAGCGGCCTTCTCTTCCTGCTGTGCTAGATACGGAATAGAAAAAGAAGACTTTCTTGGCCGGCAGATCGGGATCACTCTAAAAGAAAGCAGTGAGAGTAGCTCTTAAAACTGCGCAAAAGACTAAACACAGAGAAGAGAATAGAGTTTAGGTTTTTTGGAACAATTGAAAACACAAACTGGTTTCAAATATGACAGGTCTCTTATCAGAGTTTCAAAGGAAAAGACACCTGACTTGGCCCTTTTATGCATTTATTATCCATGGGTTATTCGAGGGTGTGTGCCGGTCGGGTAATTAGGACAAAAGATGGGCAACAACAAGTGTTATTCACAGACTGCTTCCCCTACAGGAAGTCAAGAAGCTAATAAAGAAGGATAAACATGGATAAATATTATTGACTCAAATAAAATACATCCAAAAAATTTTGGACAAATTTATTTTGTTTTCAAGATTTTTTGGATATTTTAGGCCTGGAAAAAAAAGT
>JAPZDY010000007.1:4985617-5004853 GCA_029783645.1 Ctenochaetus hawaiiensis | reverse complement strand
AGAGATGTATTATCAACAAAATGTACGCAGAGTTGCGAAAGTAAAAAGTGCTCCACCTGCAGCAAAATATCCCCTGTGAGCGATATGTTCTATATACCTTGTTTTTCCGCTGTAAAAACTGATGCATCAAATAAAAAGATAATGTTGCATTTTACTGTCATGGTTGGTTGCGTTGGAGCTACGCCTGTCCTGTATAGACCAATAGTCTTGACATTCTCTTGAATTATTTTGAATATGTGGATGTTAAAGATGCATATCACTTGCTTCTACAAAGTGGGTTAAATTGTCAGTGTTAAGAAGGGCAAACAAAAACAAATGTGATTATAATTTTGACCAAATACTTTGATGTCATATTATGAACATATTGTTGAGATGACTGTTGGAATGTGAGGATAAAAAGATTTTTGATAAATAGTTGTCAGTGAATAATTCAGAGTATTACATCAGTTTACTGTAATGCAGCCTTTAAAACCAGGAAATAATAGAACTTGTGCCACATTAGAATAATAATTTCCAAAATCTAAGATATCTATTCTCAAGTCCCAATATTAAACTGATATGTTGCCCAGTCCTAGATGTAGGTAGGTTAACTATTCTATGCAGTTTGGAAGTTTAGTCCAGTAAATCCTGACCTCCAAGTTGAGCTGGCTTTTTAGCAGGTATAATGTTTACCATGATTGCTCTTTGAAGATAAAATTATTCCCTCACTAAAGCGTGTCCCAAGGGGAACTCTACAAAGTAGTACAAACAGAGGTCCTATGAGTCCGTGGTATTGGCAGCTGTCTGTGTACATCTGTTCAGAGACATATTCAGGCCCTCAGTTAAGCAAGCTTGCATTTTGTAATAAGCATAGAACATTGCAGCTGTGGCTGATGGGAACGTCGTTGTCAAGGATTGGACAAATTTAAACGTTGACCTTGTGGTGGCGCTAGAAAAAAATTTGATTGATCCTGAAGAGGATTGCACTGTCTGTACTTATTGTCGCTGATCAACCAGTAGATGTTCAGACATTTGACTAAAAACTACAAATGTTGACCTAATGGTGGCGCTAGAGGAAAAATCAGGGGATCACTCAAGTCTTTAGAATTGATGCAAATTTCATCATTTCATCATAACCCATTTACTATTTGTTGAGGTGTTTCAGTCTGGATAAGTAGGTGTACTTCTGTTCATAGAGCCACACAGCTAGCATTGCTAACAAGTAAAATATTTTCCCCTAAAAGGTTGTGAAGTCAAAGTATAAAGTTTCATGACAAGGAAATATTTAAGTCCAGTTCTGAGGTACGTCTACTTTCATAAGTAGAGTAAAGTAAATGTACAATATGTTACTTTCCACAGCCTGCAGGCAGAAAGGTGAGGCTTTTGCTGCTCAGTTCGATGATGTGAAAGACACAGTAGAACGCTGGAGGCCTGACAGCTCTTTAACGATCTGCAGGCTGTGTTATTCGACTGGTCTTCACTCCCCCCACCCACACATCCATCCACCCACCTCTCTGCACGCTGCAGCAGCCAGAACATTCCTCACACATCTGGCCCCTGAGTCTTTCCCTAACGTTCCCTCTCCTACCACTCTGTGCCGTAATTACCCACAAGCCCTGTGTTCTCCTTTTCTCTTTTTCTTTTTATGATCCTCAGCCCCCTCCTCAGCTGAAATCATAAAAGCATGGAGCACACAAACGTCATTTATAGTCATAATTTAGAAGGAAGGAGGCTTTCTGGTGTCCATAGAGATGTGCCATCCAGAAATATACTTTCCCCTCAGAACTTATAAAAGCAGACAAACCCAATAAGTCTGTTACTCAGTCTGAACTGTAATTTCTGCTCGAGATAGTAGTTGCCCCTTGAGAAATTTGTGCTTTTTGAAGCAGACGAGTAAAGCAGGATTCAGTGAGTGGGAGTGGGAGAGAGGGCAACTTCCAATGATAGAGAGTCTTATGGGACTGTGTGTATGTTATTCAGCTGTGGAAGCAACATTTACCTCACATCATTTAGCATAATGAATCGTTTGGGACTTAGGACTCAAAGTTGGGGACTTGGGACTGGACTTAAGAGTAGTCGGGCTTGAATGAGGACATGTTACAGGACTTCTCCATCTGAGGACTTAAATGCAAAGACTTGAGACTTGCAAAGCAACTGCAAAATACTGCAAAACAATACTTTCATTTATGTTTCTAAATGTGATGCTTCAATTACTTAAAGCTTCACTTTGCCTCTGAATTTAATCCAGACAGCCATCATGTTTGTCACCACAACATAATTAGAAAATAAGGAATTTAGTAGCATATACATATAAGCTCCAGGTGTTGGATTTACTGCAGAGTGAGTTCTTTTTCTTTTGACACTCAAGTACATTTTCCTTATATTGCATATATACTTTTGCTCGAGTTGGATGTTAAATGCAGGACTTTCCTTATAGGTTTCTGAATTGCTACTTAAACTTAAGGAAAGAATCAGAATACTTCTTCCACTGCAGTTGTGTGAGAGAGAGATTGGAGCAGGGGTCAGAGGTCGAATGTCATGTGGGGTCGGTCAGCGCTGATGCGTCTGCGGCGAGCCACATGTCTGAGCGTCCACAGGAAGTGAGGGCGCATGCAAGGTGGCGCGCATACAGGAAGGCGCTTTGTTGTCGCTCCCTGCCAGGAAAGAACTATTGTTAAAAGTACCCGGCCGTGTATTTTATCTGAAGGCAGTGTTTACTCCTGCTTTGTCTGTAATCTCAGGCCCCTTGCTCCTGTACCTCCCACTGCTGGCACTCTGCCGCACATTTGTCTTGCAGCTCTTGTGTTTTTCAGATAGTGGCTTACTTTCACACTGTGGGAACAATTGTTGCGACACTTGAGTGCCTGCTATCTGAATTGGATTAAAGGTTTGTTGGAGCTGGATAACACCCACCAGAACTGATATGGTGGGAATACTTATGAGTAAAGGCGGCCCGTGACAATACCTGTGTAAATTTAAAGGTGGAAGACGGGAAGGAGAGGCAGATAAAAAAGGGAAGAATTGAAAGTAAATGTTCTTTCAAGCATGCACTCTCAGATCCTGAAAAAGCAGTATTTAAAGCACTGGCCTTGGCATTGAAGTTGCATTTATATCTCGTTTTTGTTCTGATAAACCAAATCGTCTCGTGAGGGAAGAAATCTGACACATTTCACTGTCCTTTACTGAGAATCACAACAACAACTTCATTAAAAAAACAAAAGCTTCCTGGCTAACGGGTGTGAAACAGATTTATGACTACCAACTTAAGGACCGGTTCAACACCTACATGGTTCATTTGCTTCATTTGAGGAACATTTAATCCTTCCATGTGGCTTCTGTTAGTTTAATCTTTACTTTTTAACTGCAGAAGACCTCTAATAGTTTGTTTTTTAAGTGATCCAAGCGTCTGTCTTCGCAACAAGCCAGTAACTGTGATCCAATCCAGGAGTTAAAACACATGTTGAGAACCCAAAATGATCCTCAGATTAATGTTACTCAGAACATTTGGTACATGTTCTCATAGTTTGTTTCATTAAAGTTGTGGAACAGATAAATTGAGACATTTCAATATGTTTTCAGGCAAAAAAAAATCAAAACAAGTCAATCTGACACCAGTTTATTAAAAATACTATTGTGCAAATTAGCTCCTTTTCTTGTAAATGTCTTGCTAAGAGTGTATGCGCCCCCCCCTCCCCAAGATCCTTTCCTATGACATTCTTTTTTTCTATCATTGGACTGTACACTCAGCGTCCCTGCAGCCAAGCTCTCCCAGCTCAAATCCCCCTCAGTCTGCCTTCAATAGAAATGGAAATTTGAGGCCCTCCTCTCCCACCGCTCCCCGTCTCCGTGCTCCACTCCCCCAGAATGAGCCAGGATGTTTTGAGAAGTGGGATATTGCTCCTAATGGATTCCAAACACCACAAAAGTTTATTAGGAAGCAGGGCGTCGTAAAGTAGGAGGTGGGGGTGGAGGGGTAAGTCGGAGAGGAGGAGGGGGTGGTGGGAGCGTGGATGGTTCCTGTTTTGTTTTTTGAAGAATACCCATTTTACTTTAACCTGCTTCTTCTGAGTGACTGGAGCTGTATTTTTAGTCCAACCAGGTGCTTTTCTCCTACACAGATTCAATGGCATGACGAATGCAAATCAAATGACACCATCTGTCCTTTTATACATAGATGCAACCTCTGGCAGTTTCTCAGACATTACTAACAGAGCAAAGATAGACATTGTATCATAGACCACATGATGAAGCAATTTCCTTGATTCATGATAAAAAAAAGTGGACAATTTTCCCCAATTTTGAGATTTGGTGTTCTTTCAGTCTTTCTTAACAAGCCCCTTTAAACAAATCTAAGAAAGGAACATCAACCTTTGGTCACGTGTCAAAGCAGACATATGGTCCTTACTTACAATATTTGAAAAACCATGACTACAAATCATATTATAAGTTTAGAAAACGTCCTCTAACTGAGCTTATAAATGTGCCCTTGTGCAAACAAAACAAAACAAAAAAACATAAAAAACATATTCCCTTACACATGATGTAACTGATTTTTGCTCCTGATTTCTCCAGGGAATAATACAAGATAATCAAGAATGGAAAATTTCAAAACAAAGGAAGGGTTGCATGAAAGATTAAAAAAAGAGTTTATGTAAGGGAATAGTGTGGATTTTTAGAAAATATGCTTATTTTTCTTGTTTTTTAAAAATGTTTTGCTTTGAGTTTGATGAGAAGATTAATACGACTTTCATAACTGTCTTTTGAATGTGAGACTGGAGCCAGGAGAGAGTTAGCCTAGCTCAGCATGAAGACTGGAAACAGTGGGAAACAGGTCTGTCTAAAAGTGTTGGATGAATTGGACAAATGATGTACAACGTGGTAATAAATGAGCTTTAGGGAATTTATACTTTTAGACGGAGCCAAGTTAGCTCTTTCGCAGTGTTAACAGTCTTTATGTTAAGCTTGGCTAACCAGCTGCTGGCTGTAGCTTCTTATTTAACAGACAGATCTGACAGTGGTACCGATCTGCAGTTTAAATGTGTGTGCACAAATGCCTCTGCATGGCTGTGCGTGTAGACATACAATGAAAGCGAACGGAAAATGTGGAATTAGGTTGAATGCCTTTGCAGTGTGTTGGCTTGTGTTGAAGCAGTTTTCCTTGATGTGTGTGTGTGTGTGTGTGTGTGTGTGTGTGTGTGTGTGTATTCATAGCCTCCTCTTGGCAGGGTCCATCCTTGCGTCAGAGGCCCTAATCTGGTCCTCTCCTCACAAAGCCTCTCTTTGATGTGTTTCTGCTGCTGCTGCTTCCTGCCATGTTCAAATAAAGCTTCACAATCAAATTGAGTCTGCCTCCACTGAATGCATTAGTGTTTAATAGCGTTATTGATCAGGCTAGAATAACTCTACAAGTCCCTCTCTCAATTCTTCCCCGCCTCGAGGCTAAACCCCCTGCCTCGGCCTCACCAGCGCTGCCTCAGAAGTGAAGCAGTGAGTTGAGGAGTCCTGGACAGAACAAATACCCTCCAATGACTTTCCCTCTCAATGGGTGATTTGAGGTTCTTTAGAGAAAAGGTGGGATTGCATTTGTGATTTCCTGCTTGATCCTTTAATCCTTTAGTCCCCTTTCTTAGACAACAAAACATAATTTCATCCTTCAAATCCTTATTCTGAGGAGCCAGAATTGTAAAAGCCACTTGTTGATTTGCAGAAAGCATCTTGAACTCAGAGGACATTTGGGGAATTTTGTTTATTTGCTTTCTTACGGAGAGTTAGATGAGAGGATTTGTTCTTCTCATGTCTGCACAGCACATATGTAGCTTAGCCTAGCATTGAGGCTAGAAACGAGGAAACAGCTAGCCTCACCAGCTTCTATATACCTTAAAAATTAACACTCTTTTCTGTTTATTTGTACGAAAACTGAAGAGTAGAAAATGTGTTTTATGTGATACCTGTCAAAGCATAAGTTCCAATTGAAACCAAATGTTGAGGCTACTTACATCCCTATATTTACATGTTTCCTGATCAGACTTACTAGCAAATTTTCACTGCTTCTTTTAAAACTACATCAGGAAACTCTGAAACGTTCCACCACCTCAGTCACTGTGTTCTCTGTTGTCAAACTGGCCTCTCAGTCAGTGAATGTGTTCGGTCCTGCTCCACCTGTGGGCACTGGAAGGCATCTGAGCCCAGTTCAGTCAGAAGTGGCTTGCTATCTGTTTACAGTTAGGGCTTGGCAGCTGGAGGACATCAGAGGAAAAAGTAGAAAATATATCTTTTCCATAAAATACAGCACTGTTTCACCCATATCAGTGAATTAAGAAGTGAAGCCCAGTGGGCAGCATGAGTCATCAACATTTTTCATCAGTTTCCAGGAAATGAAAAACTCTAAAATACCAATAGGGAAAATTCCAAAACAGATACTGGCATATAGTTGACTTACAGAGCAAGACATATCTATGTAATCAAAACACTTCAGCATTCGTTTTGACTTCATGAGAACCTTAAGTTTATGGGGCCGTCTGTAGAGGAGCACACCAACAATAAGACCACAAAAATGGTCAGCAGATTGTTCTTTTTTCATGAAATTGATTCTTTAGTTTTACAGTCATAGTTTTATGAGTCACAAGCTTCTCTGCACTGACATCAAACGATCTTATTACTGGCACAATATTTGGTAATTGGGTCACAGAATCTGATGGTTCACAGATTATCATGAAACACTGAGACATAACTTCCTGTAAATTGGCATTTTTTTGTAAACCAGGGTTTTTCTACCTTTTTGCAAGTATGCTTATTTGCATAGTTGGTGAGAGATAGAGAGATATCTACCCATTTAAACATTTAGCAGGAGTCTGGTGATGGTTCGATTAGCATAACTTCATAACTGAAAGGGAGAAAAAAGCTAATTTCTTTTATGTATGGATAAAAATAAACATAAGGTTTTCTTGCTGAGTGCTTTGAAGGTGTTAGAAGAACTTTCTCACTTTTGGACAGCACCAGGCTATCTGTTTTCAGCTGTTTACAGTCTTATGATAAGCTAAGTTATCTGTCTCCTGGCTCCAGCAACATGTTTACTGTACATGCATGAAAGTGGTATTAATGCGCTCATCCAGCTCTAACCAAGAAAGTTAACAAGAGGACCTTCTCTGCTGCTGTTGCTTCAAGTAGTTTTTTCCCCCACAGATCATTTGCCATGTGTCTAAAAGATTGTGCGTTGAGAGAGTTGGCGTCTCTGTTCCTCATCAGTGGATTCCTGACAGACGTGCTCTCCAGCCCCAATAATCAACCCCAAAAAATAGGGGGGGAGATGTTTTCTCTGCTGCTCAGTGGGAACAGAAAAGCGCAGTGGGGAAGGGAAGGGGGGGAGTCAGCTGAAGATTGGAATTCTCTGAGACGTGCTTGGCCCCCACCTCCACGGACCTTCCCGGGCCAAGTTAGCCGTTAAATCCCCCTTTCTTCTTACTGATGACCCGTGAGTGATGTGAGGGAGGGGTCACAGGGTCAGCGGAGAGTGTGGGGGAAGAAGGGGAGCGAAGAGATGATGATGATGAAGGTGGTAGTAGATGGCGAGGGAGTTGAAAAGAAGATGAGGGGAAGCCATGTGAGGAGGCGCACTTGTCTTTCCACCTGTAATCCCTCCAATTTGGATTATTAAATCTAAATCTGTGTTCCGGATTCATCAGAGCCCACATTGTTCACAAATCACTCCCAGGTGTGTTGAGGACATTGCTGCACATGGAGATGAGAACACAAACTAGCAGCACAGCTGCTTATGGTTGCAATCACACACTTCTGTACAGCCTCAAAAAAGTATTAAGTAGTTCGTTATGAGCAATGAGTTACACAATGTTGTCAGTTGAAACAGGTTGTTTTCGTTGCTCTCCGTTGGCCTGAGAAACCTTTGGGTTGGGTTGAGTTTGTGCAAGCTTTCGGATAAACTGATACAACAAAAATTGCAGTTACATAAACATTTGTCACATTTGTCAGATTGCTTCCAGGTTCATGCCAAGTCTACCTTTTTGCTTGACAAGGTGGCAGTTTCAGAGGGCAAACTGATATGCTCGTGTTACTACTGCAGTTGTTTTCACTTTGAACAATATGTTCTACTGTGATGTGGTATTTAGGTGAAAAGGTGCTTAGTGAAACCAAGAAATGAGAAAAGGACAAAACCAAAGAGAAAGTTGAGTGGGAGCAGCAATGGTTTCAGTACCCTGTCCACATGCTGCGGGACTGAATTAGATCTACATATAACCTTCATTTAGTCAGGTGATTTTATTTAGCTGCCAGAATGCAGACCTTGAAATACGCCTACAGATTCTTCTCTTTTTTCACTCGCTAATCTCTGACTCTTTCTCCTGTTGGATGCTGTGTACAGTTAGTTTTTGTTTCACTTAAAGTCATTGCCTGCTCCTGCCAAAAACAACAAAACAACAAGAAAAAAAAGATGCTTAAAATTTTTTCTGCGGAGCTGAGGGAATTTGCAGAGTTGTGTGATAACTGAGTTCATCACGTCCAGCAACACCTAGATACATCTGCTCATGATTTAATGCCAAAATAAAATATTGAATTAAGACATTTTAAAATTGCATTAAATGACTTTTTTGCCACTTGGGGGCAGCAAGACAAGCTGAAGGAAAAATTGACAACATTTTATAAAATGCCTATTTACATTTCCAGCAGACAAGGTGCAATGTTGGGATTAATCAACAGTGATATTTCTGTCCGTCTGTTAAATGGGGGTTCTTTATTCACGTTTTTATATATCTGTTTAACTTGTTTACTAGACACTTAGTGAGCTTAAAAAGAGTTTTACAATGAATAAAATCACATCTTCAGTGTGTGTTTAAACTTTCTAAATTTTGAATGGTGTTATTATTTTTTTCTATTCGGCAGTTTAATTTCAATAAACATCTCCACATTCAGTAATCTGCTGTGACTACATAATTAACAGTCACTTGCGTCAAAGTCAACAAAAGAATTGTATCACGTTTTCATAACTTAAGAGAAACAATAAATAATTGGTGGTTGAGGTGAATTTAGGGAGGAGTAATTTAGACTTCAAGCACAGCCTTGTCTTTATCCGAACACTGAATCCTTTGACTTCCTGCGTCTGTCTGTGCTCGTCCGATCCAGGGGATTGGCACACAACAGCCAATGAAATCAATGTAAAGGTAAAATGCGGCGCACCCAGAATGCCCTCTAGTATTTATTCAGATCACTATCTATTCTTAGAGCCTGCTAAGCACCTAACACAGCACACAGGTATTCGTACTGCTTAGAATTTGTCTGGTTTTAGCAATAAAATCCACTTTTTCACATGGGGTCACACACGGATAGCTAATAAAAGATCCATTACTCATGACAGATTCCTTAGCTTTTTTCTACATAAACTGCGTGTGGCTTTTGTGTTGTTTTGTTAGAGGACAATTTGTGTTTTGCTCTACAGTCACGAAGACGAAGTAAACAAGAATGTTGCATCTTATGTTACAGAAATCTTTAGTTTGTCTCAGCATGTTCAAACCCTGTTCTGCTCTTGGTGAGACGTCCACCGCACTTTATTTTTTTAATCATTAGTTCTTTGATCAGTGTTGTTTTGGTCAATAAACACAGGCTTTATCTGCTAAATTACCATCCAGCAACTAAACAACAACAATGCAAAATCTTTTATTAAAGATGCCAGACTTTCATGTAATTCTAAAGCAATTTTTTAATCCTCTGTCATGCCTGTTGTTGTGGAAAAAGACTGTGTAGACATTTCCAACTAGGTATTAGATACAACAAAAAAAATTCAGTTATCTATTTCTAGCTCATAAACAACAAGAGCTGGCTGCCAAATAAATTGCACAGAGAACAATTTGAATCAGGCGTTTTGCCTGCAGCTCTCTCTCAAAGTTGAAATGATGTCAGTCAACACATCTTAGCGTCATCAGCATGAGTAATCATTGGAAATTGAACATATGCCATAAACACTAAGAGAAAAGACAGAGAGAGAAGTAGGGGAAGAGAAAGACAAAGAGGACAGAGAAAACTCGTACACACTAGGGTGTTTTATATTTTAGGGTGCTGTTGAATCAAGCCTAGTGGCTTAAGTACTAGTGCAGCACCGCCGAGGTCAACTGTTCTCTGCTGTGACCACGGGAGCATGAAATCTGGATGAGTGTACCTGTACCTCCCAAATCCTGTTATTGTCTAAACAGAGAGGTGGTTGAAGGAGTGTTGCGTTTCGTAGATATTGAAATGTGGGGACAAAAGGGACTTTAAGATGTAACACTGAAACCAACATACAAAATAAAAAACTTTTTTCTTTAACTCTCCTGCAATTACCACTGAGAAAGTGGGTTGCTACGAACATTATTGTCCACAACGAGAAAAGTTTCACCACACTGAACACTGAAAAGCTAATTATTTCAAAAAATAAAAAACAAATATTCCTATCAAAACTGTGAATCTGTTCAAAATCATTACAAATACAGAGAGGTTTTGCATTGGGTTTTGGCAAAACAACAACACAGCATTGCATTGCATTGCAAAGAGTTGGTTGTCTCTTTATGATGCAGTGCATCATCAACTGGCAACAAACTGCATCCACTAATTAAATACCTGCAATCACGTGTCATTCAAAATACGCTTAACAGTTGCAAGGTACTAATTAACTTTTTAACTTAGCAACGTGAAGAGTATAATTATTGGACCATGAGGTGCTCAGTCTGACTTGACATTTAATTAGTATTCAGACAGGACCAACTGGTTTGTATTTTCCTATTAAAACTTTATCCTAGCAGCACATCCACATTTACACAACACCTTGTGATTGTTTCATTCAGCGTTGTTTCAGTATGTAGCATATTGGAGTATTCCTCAGGAGCTGGTCAAGACATTAAAAAGAGCAGAAATGAAATATAACCAGCAGCATTTTTAAGCTGACAGTTTTCCAGCTGTAGATATACCAGCACTTTGTCGCACTGAACATTCATTGTCATGCAGTTGGTGTTGCGAAACCGGGGTATTGTGAGAAGGTTTAGGCACCAAAACTAATTGGTTAGGTTCAGGAAACAGTTTGGGTCAAAATAAGCAGTGGTCTTCTGTCTGACCCATCCAGTCACCCCTTATGAAGACTTTCCTGCTCTGTTTTCTGGGTCACCTGACTCCTTCCTTTGCTGCCATTGTAATCACTAAGACTACTATAAATATGCCAAACAAATGTATTGTTGTCATGTGTTCATGAAGATAACCTATACTTTTATTTTAGTGAGAATAGAATGTTTTTTCTGACTAAATTATTTATCAGGTTAGATAACTATAGATTAAGGGAGGCATCTGTTATATAATAAGTTATCACTTAGTGTGCTGCTACACCACAATGGAAATAAACCTGCTCTTTTGATTAGTTAATCCTTTTTATAGTTTCCACTTGACATGTAGGACTTCAGTAACATAAACATGCTCATCATTTTGATCTGAAACATACCTACTGGCTAACCTTCAAACTTTATCTTATAACAGTCATGTTGTGGTTTCGACTGAAGTCTGTCTCTCAGATGTCACTGTGCCTTATCTTCCTCTGCATTCATCTCTCTGTCTCTGTCTCTCACACGCTCTTCTGTGTCATTTGCCATCTCCTGAATGTCTTTTTCCGACCACATCATACTAGTCAACCACAGCCTGTGGTACCCGATGCATCACGGCTACTCTGGCCCTGCTTTAAATCTTCCAGAGGAAGTTCTTTGAAGGTCCAGTTCCTCAGCGGTGGGCATGGAAACCTACGTTTTGGGCGATGACCAGTGGCTCCACAGAGATGTTCTCCATTTGTGGTTTAACCTTTTAAGATGAGCTGACTCATCTTCTTCACCTACAGACAGTAGACTAGACATAGATTATATGTGGGGGGTCAATGGAATGGACACAAATAGATCAAAAAAGGTTATAACGGCAGTACTGCTTTTGTTTATTGTGCATGGAAAATTAAAAAATAAGTGTGGCTTCAGCCAATGGATCATCCAGTAACTATAAATCTCGTGCAAAATGCCTCTTTTATTCTTTTAGCTACAAAGTCAAATCACCTCTGAGCCACCATAGTTATCTTGTAGGTGAATCTTTGACCAGAGGATTCTTCTCAGTGTGTGACCCAGAAAACTTCAGCAGATTTTGATCAGAAAACCACTGAGCTTGCAACTAAACCAATAGGAAATGTTGGCACTGAGCAGCAGTGGAACGAATGTCAATCCACACCCACACAAACCTCAGTACCAACAAAAACAAAAAAACAAACAAAGAACGATTCCATCCTGCAGAAGTCAACATTATAATATTTGAGACATATTTTCCTATAAACAAGCAAACATATCGTTAATAGGCTGATATTTTCTCCTTAAAAAAAACAAACAAAATTGCAGCTGTAAGTCATTTCTTTTGGATAAAAATTTAGAGTGATGTAATATACACTGGTTGAAGGACTGTTTTTGATAGTTATGATTGGAAACTGAAGCTATTTAGCAATAATGATCAAGTTTGTCCAGCCATACCTGTCTGACAATGACAATACCCTCTTACTTCATTGCCCAAATAAACTTATTCATTCAGTATCTGGACAGTTGATGATTCAGACAGCAGCAACAACAACAAAACAGGCGGTGCAAAATAGTAAACACAGTAATACTATTAATTAACTAAATTTGCATACAGCACAGTAAGATAGGTGCTGAAAGACACGTCAGAGAGTATGACTGGAGAATACAAACAAAAAAAAGAGAGAGTTTTCTGAGGAGATTATATAAGTCATAACATCAGCATCATTCCATGCAGACAGGAAGACTTTTTCTCTTGTAGTTGGGTTTGTTTTTTTGCATCACAACCATCTATACTGGTCTTACTGTTGGACCACTGGACGATTGAACATGGGGAGGGGGGTTGGGGAGGTGATGGTGGAGGGAGACATGGGGGTAAGCGGTCCGGATGAGGTTACAGTTGGGGGGGGGTAATGTGAGTGGATGACAATGGTCCTGCTGTGTGAATGGAGGAGAAAGGTGTGGGTGGGATAGGAGAGTGGTTTGTGGTTGGCGGAGAGGTTTAGGAGGATAAGGAAGGTGGGGTGGAGGTGGAGGAGGTAGCTGTGGTGCAGGGGGAGGAGGGGCAGGCAGGGTCAGGAGGAGCCCATGGAAATGCAGATTGCCTCTTTGAATTCTATTGCCAGGCTCAGCTTTGATGTAAAGCGAAAAAAAAGAGGGATTTCATACAGACTAACTTTCACCACCACCCCTCCTGCCTCCTCCCGCCTTTAGTCCCCCACTGCTTCTCTCTTCTGCCTCACTCTGTCCCTCTTCAACTGACAAAACAGACCCTCGGGCACACTGAGCTGCCTCCTCCAAATGTGTCCAGCTTTTTTTGCTCTTCACTTTTTGCATGCCTCCACTCTTTTCTCCTCCATCACCCCCCAAACCTCAGCTGCGCTTCGTTGGGAGGGTTTGACCCATCCTGTTGGCACCAAAACTAAGTACATACTAATAAGTATAACTTGATTTTTAAATTTTGAATTATCACACATACATTTCCCAACATTAGTCATTTTGGAAGAACTTTTAGAAATCTTGACTAGTGCCCTCCTGTGGCCATGCAAATACAGACTGTTCTCTGTCAGAAGCGAATGTGGATTAAACATGATGTTGTTTTAGCACCGCAAAACCTCTTAGTGGACATCGAGACCAGAAACAGCCCTGTGCAAGGGGCAACATGGGTGGGGGTATATTGTGTCAGGTACGGCCGAGATTATTAAACTTGAAGGCTAGTACAACAATGAGAAGTGGAGGAATTTACAACTATGAAAAGTCATAATGGTGGCCATTTATCTTGTAAAATTGTACTAAATGTCATTCTCCAACATTCAAAGCTTCCTTATAGGTTTTTCAGTTGAAGCCTTGAATATCTGTAATCCAATTTTATGACATCATCATCATCAATTACCAAAAAGGTGATTTTACCTTACATAACTCGCACGCGTTTGCAGCTAGATCATTTGAAGGTCGAAATGAAGATAAATCCTGTTTTTTTTTGGAATCCAAAAGTTAAAAAAAAAAATCTCTGAGCTCTCCATCCGTCTGTAAACAGTCGACCAGTGGACCTCTAACAGCCTGGTCAGAGATTCAGGTGTGTTATGCTAGTAGCGACTATTGTGGCCTCAAGCTAAGATGAGGTTCAACAAAAGCCTAATAAAAACTTTCCAACTCCACTCCTCCAGATTATCTTAATTGTCAAATTCATAGGCTTCCACTAAAACCAAGGCTGACTCAGGAAACATCAAGTGAGTCAGCTTATCAGATTTCATGCTTCTCCCTCTGGAGAGGATTTATATGCCTCATAGTATCCTCGAGACCTGTAAAAGCACTTTAATGTCTAAAATCAGAAGAGGTCCCTTTCGACCGACAACATATCACAAGACCAACATTTTCAACTGTTTGCACTCTGGACATCTTTTATGAGTGAATATCTGCTTCTGGTGATCAAAGGCAAAAGCTACGTGTGGATGAAACAGCAAGAACTGAGAAAAACAGATGCGGTTTCCAATATTATCGGCATTACTAGTCCACAGCCAGGTTACACAAGCCACACACACACAAACACGTAAAAATTGGCTTAGGCGCCCAGCTACACACACACGTAAGCTCCTCGTGGTTCTTCATGCACTCGAGACCTGTTGATCGAGCGCTTAATCCAGGCTGAATATAAAACCACGTATTGTTTTTGATGGACAATATACTGTAACACCCCTCACCCTCCTTTCCAATTGAAAAACGCTTTCCCTCCTCGCTCATCTCACCCTTTAGCCCTTCCTTTCACCGCAGACCTGCATTTCTGATTAGGCGAAAGAAAAGAACACACACAAAAAAAACAATGGAGTTCAGGTTTTGAGGTGGTCTGCAACATGCAGAGTGGGCATATTGAAATACAGATAAAAGAGAAAAGGAGAGTGAATAGTTGGCCATGCAGAAACGGTTGGCTAATTAAATCTTTATACCGTCTTTCTGAGGAGAAGCTAATCTGGTGGGTGGGAGCTGGCCTGTCCCGCTTTTAAGAGAGTTTTCAAAAAACTTTTCTCTTTTTGTGCATTCTATTTCTCAGCCCACCCCTGGTTTTCTTTAGCTTCGGTGAAATATTTTTTTCTCCGCGTTTGATGGAAGATTGAGAGTGAGGTGGACAATGCCGAGGCTCATTACTGGAACGAGGTCTGAGCAGAGATGTCGAGAGAGAAAGGAGAAAGAAAAAAGTAAATCACACAGCAAGGAGGAGGATTTAGAGCAGAGTGAAATGCTAGGCTGAAGAGCAGGAGTTCTATCTTACTTTTGAATGTATGAATACAGTGGGTGGCTGGTGTGGGGGAGTGGGCTGAGGGGTGGAATAACAAAAAAAAAAAGTAGAGGAAGTGTGCTGTAAAAGAAGCAGTTAGTGGCCAATCTCATGTAAGGAGGACACACTGAGACTGCACTTTTGTCTTCATCCCATGGAGACGGGGAAAGAGCAGGAGGAGGAGGAGGAGGGGAGCCGATGATCTGAGATCAGATGTTTCCTCCTGATAACAAGCAGCTGTGATGATCACTTCCAGACGTGGACCGGGTTTCTCTCAGCAGCAAGGCCAGAGGTTGACGTCCATGTGCCCTGACCCTGGCCTCCAGATCCTCCACATCTCTCCTTCTCTGCTCCCCACCCCCCATTTCATTCCACCTTTCCAGAAGTCTGCTCTGACTTGGCAAGCTAAGTCAGGAGACTGTGAGGCCCAAATGTTATTTGCTAAATTAGATAATGGAGACTGTCCACAATATGTAATGGGACTCTAGCTGGTAAACAATGCTGTAGTGTTTGTCAGGCAGAAGCCGAAGTTGTTGTTTTTCAGCCTACTTGTCAGTCTACGTGCCTCTATCTAACCCTTTATTCTATTTTCTTTTTTTTTAAGCAGCTGATCAAATGACTAATGGTAATATGAACAAGGTTGTTTGTAGAGACCAAACCTCATATGATTATCATCCAAATCTGCAGTTCCCCTCAGCTCCATCAAGCATTTTAGCCCACAACTTTTCTGTTTTCGTTTAATCTTGCAACTCTTATCAGCCTCATTTCTAGCTGTTACAGAGCAGCAGTTTTCACTAAAAAAGCTTTAAAAAATCCACATTACGTAGCAGGCCCAGAAGCAAATCAAGTTAACAGCTAAAGCTGGTGAGTGTAGTGGCACATTTTTCAGCTAAAGAGCCAAAAATTTCCATCAAGAGTTGGTGGAGTCTCAAACAGAACTAAAAGGAACTTTGCGATGTCAGCTGTTTAATGATTGATTATATGTCAGTGTTGTGTAGCTTGTTTCTGTTTCCTACAATTGGCCACAGACATTTTGATACAAGTTTAAAGTTTCAGATTTTTTTCGTCCACCCAATTGACATTTTGTTGTGGTTCAGTCTCACCCAGTCATTATAGAAATGCATCCAACATATTTGTTAAACTATAAGAAAATACACATGTTTTGGTGAGTGCGAGTCAGCAGAGCTTTTGTTTGTTTACCAGTGAACTGCACCTTCTTGTAGTTTTAAGGCTGTAAAAATCATCTTATTTCACTCTTTATCAGTTTGGATTATCAACCTGTTGTTCTTGTTCATTGGACCTTTATGATGTTTACACTGAGTAAAATATTAAAACCAAAGAGGATGTTTTATGGCTGCACTATGGCTTCATCAACTGGAAGTCTTATAAATGTCTCATACATTATTTTAAACACATATCCTGACACTCAGAAGTAACACAAAGTGTCTTTGGAAACCCCAAGATCTCAACTCAAACTTTAAATAAAGTTATCTGAGTCTGGCTGCACTGAATGAGCTTGTAATGTTTGGCCCACAGGCAGGAAGTGGGCCAAGGTGCAAACAAATGGACTTCTCCATACAAATTCACAAAAACAAATAAAATGAACACATACTGTACAATTTAAGCCGACTGGGTGCGACTGACCTCATTAAAATTTAAAAAGAAGCACGCCGAAAGGGAGAAAACCAGAGACAGGTAGAGAGTGGGGGGAATGCAAGGACAGGGAAGAGTTAAGTCTATTTCCTGAGTATAAATTAAAAGCGTCTTGTAATCACATTGCAGGAATGCAGTCGGTGTACACTGTTAAACACTCCCTAAGCCCTGGCTCCACTTCACTCTCTCAGCACAGCACACAAAGGAGCCTTTGTTCTCTCTGCTCTTGAAAAGCAATGCTCAGTCACTCCCTCCTCCTCCCCTCCCCTCCCTCAGCGCTCTCTCACTCTCGTGCTGTTTCTGTCATTCTCCTCTCTCACTCCTTTTCTCTTTGCTATCTGTTTGTTTCATTCACAGTCTCTTTTTTGGCCTTCTCTCTCTCTCTCTCTCCCCACCCACGCTATCTCTGTCCCGCTCTCCTTTCCCCTCCTGTCTGAGGTTTACTTTTGGTTGCTGAACTTGTGAACAGGCTGCAGAGGTTACAGGCAACACGCATGTGTTACCCTAACACAGAATTCCCAAACTCAATCATAATAATAATTAAGTTCCACAGACCAGTCATTTGCTTGACCTGAACAAATCCAAACTGTCTTTAACTTTACCAGAAAAATTGGATTTCTCCAAGTGCACTTCCCTCAAGATTTGTTCTGCCCACACCAACAGCTTTTTCTGGTTAACCACACATTTACGGTAAGAAACTGGAATGGGGTGTGGAAGGAGGGGACCCTGGTCTTTCTCTCCGCTCCAAACCCCTCCACCCTGACTAAAAAATATTTAGACACCAGATAGATACCCAACACACACACTACCTTACCAGATGTGGCTGACACACACCTGGTGCAATGGGAGCCCTTGGGCGTGGAAACTGTTATTTTGTTTAGCAATCAGGTCATATGTGACAAGCTTATAAAGTCTAGTTAAGGTTTGAACATGTTTTCCTGGGAGAAACCCTCGCAGGCTCCTTCTCTAAAACCTGGCAGGCTTTACCTGTTGATTGATTTTCTGTTATGTCAAAATATAGGCAACATACACAGGCTTGTTTTTGCACTGAAAACAACTTGGCAGTGGATTGAGTTATCTTTCTTTTGAGAAGCTTGGTGCCCGCTCAAAACTAAACATGAAACAGAGATCACTCATTGTAGCTGTCCTGGAGCTACTGCTTATAAAATACAGCACAGATTTTTGAGTGGGTGAAAGAAAAGCTGATGCCGGCCTTTGATGTGTCATTATTTCAGGGAAATTTGCCTGATATTTATTCGTTTGTGGTTAATGTACAAACACTGCGCACACACACATATTTTCACAAGAGGCAATCACCAAGTTCATTAATCAAAATCTCGGAAGACTGACGCAACATTTTAAAATGAGATAAGCTAAATGACTGTGGCAATGAAAACAACTACTCTATTGATGTATGGAGTTGTGCATGTTAATGCAGGTTTGTATGTGTGCAAATTTATGTCCTGTATGTACGAATACAGCTTTATAATTGCTAATATTGTTGCTTAAGTATGAATGCTTACTGAGGCTAAATGCAAAAAGACACACCTTTCTTTTAGTTTTCCTGTTCTGTTCCAATAATTTTCTCCTGATGATAACAATGTGCACTTTAATAACTTTAAGTGTTTAAAGAATGTTAATGAGTTTGGGGTTTCAAACCCACTAATGACATAATTAATGTAGTAAAGCAATGGCAATAAAGTATAAACAAGACTGAGAGTCTCTGGCTCAATGCTAACGTCAGCATGCTAACAGTGGCAATAATAACATTTTGCTGTTAAGCAGGCATAATATTCAATTCATTTACCATCTTAGTTTTGCATGTTAGCTTGTTGAAAAAATGTGTTACATAGCACTGAAGACACAAAAAGAATATAATTAGTTATGTTGGACAAATTAAAGTTTAAATGTTAAACAGAGTTACTGCAACTCATCCTTAGGGGGACATGAATGTCTGTGCCAAATTTCACAGCAATCCATCCGTAGACATTTCACTCACACCTGTCAACTTGGTGGCGCTAGATTAAAAGTCAGAGGATCCACAATGTCATTTGGTTTCATCCTCTGTGTAATGTCTGTCTGAAATTTCCTTACAATGCATCCATTCTATGTTGAGATATTTTAGTCTGGACCACAGTGACGGACTGACCGACAACCAGTACTCGAGTTGAGGGGGGATGAGGGCGGATGACATCCCCCCGGAAATAAAAACGATCAAAATCATCCCCCCTGTAAAACTGCCATCCCCCCTTTCCATCCCTTCCCTTT
>JAPZDY010000007.1:4967211-4985517 GCA_029783645.1 Ctenochaetus hawaiiensis | reverse complement strand
TTTTTTTTTTTAGGTGAAAAACATTGACCATCCCTCCTGAATTTTTTTTACAACTCGACTACTGCCGACAACTAACATGAGCACTTCTTTTAAGAGGAGCCACTTAGAAGAAACGTACTGGCCTTCAAGGAACACCATCTGCATTTAATTCCCCAGTTTTTTATTTACCTTTTTGTTTTGAATCTTACATGTCATAATCGTGTCCTGTGAGTGAACATTAGTTTCCAATTTCAGAGGTCTTCACATTAAAAGTTGAGTCTGTCAAACTTAATTTGTTGTTTTTCTAGAGCTGTTTCTAAAAGCGGTGTCTTAAGGTTTCTGTCAGTGGGTGCTTGAACCCAGCACTGTACTAGTTTTGGCAGCTTCAGTGTCAGACAACCCTGTTTTTTGACCCTGCTGGGGAAAACGGCATTTCATATATTTTTACATATCCCAGTCTGATCGTAAGGCAATAAAGTAATGATCATGTTCTTTTTTCATGAGGCATGGCGTGTCTGTTCCTGCCTGGCTCTAGCCCCGCCACATTGAGAGGACCTGAGGCGTGAAGTGCAATCACGTCCATCATCTCTTATCAAAGCTGTCACAGGGTGTCTGACGCAAGGCTGCCTTGCACAATCGCCTCCTAACAGACGAGTGCAGGCTATGGTAGGAAGACTCAACCCTGCCAGTATATCATTATTCTAAGGTTACTCACAGAGATTCATATCAGAGGCTTCTGAGATTTTAAGAATTTCTGGTGAGCTCTTATGGATCATAGCCTGGGTATTTCACCTACATAGTTGCCCTAGTTGTGAAATGGGGATGACTATTAATTATGTCAACTTTGTTAACAGAAGACTTTTGGCACCTAAATAGAAAAAGTGAAACTAAGCACAAATGCAAAAAAAGTCAAAGCTTTTTGATTTACTGAAGGATTTTGTTCATGCAGTCAAAAATAGAGACACTTTATTCGTGATTTACTTTAAAAAGATTGATAATATTATAACTGTCATTGTTTAGATTTTAAGTTTTCAAACTTCATCTGCTAACACAGACTGTGTGGTATGATTGAAAGCTCCCGGCCTGCTTAAAAATGGACCATGTGGTGAGAATGTTTTGCCAACTACTTGTTTCAAATTCAAGAACGAACTTTCTTTAAAGTAAACATGGACCAGAAGTTCTTAAAAGTGCTCGAGAGAAAAAAGGAAGTTTTGAACATGTACAATTCCATGACACGAGGGCTAATTCTATCCGCTGTGGAAAACCATGTGATGTAATCAAAAGCTCCAGAACAGCTATTAAACTCACCTCAGCAAGATTGTTTTGGCAACTTTTTAAGTGCCGGTTGTTGTTATTAGAGGAGATGCCTCTGAGTCACACCAATGAGTCATCTTGTGAAAGGTGAGAGGAATTTATCAAATGATCTGACTGATAAGGAAAACGTACACTTGTCTCTCTGCATCTGTTCACCCAATTCCTCTAAGTTCTCACCTCCTCTTGTCTGCTGCAATTCACTAAATTCCTCTCTAAGCAAAGACGACCTTTCTGGAGTTTAGTTAGCGCAGAAACAACCGTGATGAGGAAACATGTTACACCAGTTTTAAATAAATGTCTACTGTTGTATGTTACAAGAGGCTGTCAAGATGTTTGCTGATAACTTTTTGAAAATATCCTTTAACTTTTATGAGCTGAGAACTGAGGTCTAGTAACTGGTTTACCAAATTATGCAGTAAAATCACTTTACTCCAAAAAATAAAACAATAAACACTGCCTATGTTCACAAGCAGAAAGTAAATATTTGTTAATTGTTACACCATTGAGGTTTGGTGAATCACCTGCACACCAATAGCAAGCCATTGAAATGATGTTGACTTTTGAAGGAATGGAGAGAGTCCAAAACAGTGGAAGTCCACTTATCTTATTAGCTGTTATACCATCCACTCTTTTTAAAAGGCCCACTGTGTAAGATTTCGGGCAATTTATTGGCAAATATGGCAGAGATTGAATATAATGCTCACAATTATGTTTCATCAGTGTGTTGTCATCTGAAAATAAGGATTTTTATGTTTTTTTTTACTTTAAAATGAGCTTACAGTCCTAATTTGTGCATCCCTATTAATTATTTTTATCTCTTAATTTATTCTATTTCTATTCATTTATTTTTGTCTCATGTAAGTTTGTTTTCTACTGTGAAGAATGTTATATAAAGATTATGTTACAGTATTATACACTCCCAGCAGCATGCAGCAACCTGTCCGGCCTGTTCCAGCAAATCTTTTTCACTGTCTGCAAACATACAATGACACACACACACACTGACACAGTCAGGAGAGCACACAGGCAGAAGTCGGCCCATCCTGCTCCCAGATGCCGACCTGTAGCAGCCTGTCTGAAACCAAACCACCTTTGGAGGGCAAAAGAAATAGCTCAGGGTGTCTGTGCACTACAGGCAGGGCTGGGCCCATCTCAGCCTCAGCTAGCTAGCTCTGGTGTCTTTGATGGCAGCCACACAGATCAGACAAGTGAAAGAAGACACTGATGTGAGGTGTCGTCAAGCAGAACAGCCCACAGGCAGGTTCACTTCCTTTTATACTATTTCGGAGCTGAAAAACATTCAAATGTTTATGCAGAAAACAATGTGTACAAAAGCATCGCCCGGTGTCAAGGTTCGAAACACAAACACACTCATGCAGCCTTGACTCACTGGCTGCAAGCCCTGGACAAAATGTTCTTCTGAGTAAGCACACGCACACACACATATACAGTATATACAGACGCACATTCCTGCATCGCACATGAAGGGCGTTCACACCTTTTTCTTACTCTTCACCAGTCGGTTCATCTTGTCTTGAGGTTTTTTTCCTGTTTACACATCCGACTACATAAGAACTGATGTCAAGTTGAATTGCTTTTGTTTATCTTTTCTGGCGTCTTCTTTTGACTTCACTCTCCTTTGCTTTGCTTACATTGTACTCAGAGGGTTTGTTTTGGGACGAGGGATTTAGTGGCAAAGAAACAGATGAGCAAAACATCTGCAGCCTTCACAGGAGGAGAACATTTCGAGAGCTGTGTGTTATGTACTCAGTCATGATAAAGTTTGCCTGCTCTGATAAGAAATCATTTCAAATGAGAATTTAAAAGTGTCAATAGTCTACCAGCTACGCCCAAGTTCAAATGTAGTTTACGTAGCTGGAACACAGTGTGGGAGTTATGCTATAAGTTAAGGCAGGTGGATTGCACCATGGAAGCTATTTAGATCATAGAGTAAATATATACTTTGAAATTTCCACCTCCCACATACAGGTGAAAGTCAGTCTATGTGACCTATCGGTGGGGGTTAAATGTCAGAATAGCGAGAGAAGGATCTTCCTGTGACAAAGAACACGCTTTACATTTTATACTGACGTGCACACTCTGTAACGTGCCTCACAGGTACAGTTATATAAATGAGACAAAGACACATGTGTGATTTTATACTGCGGTCACATGAGATGAATAACTAAACTGCCGTGCTGACTCCACCTGGCTTTTGCAATAAAACACTAAAGTGACATTGACACATAAAAGAACCAATATTTACAATCTAGTTATAATACATATCATTCTGAAAGTGTCCATTATGCATTGCTACTAGTACTTTTAATATGTGTTATTTGATTCTAATAATATTTTACTTTCACTCTTTTGCTTATCAGAGTATTTCTACACTGTGGTATTGCCATTTAATAGCTCTAGGCAGTTCTTAAGTCACAACTAAAAAAGCATGTTGTATTATATGCAAGTTAACTCACTCTTTGTAGCATATATTACAACAGATTTTAATTTGTCTCTTAATGTTGGTTGGTAGTTAGTGGCTTTCTCTTCTACCTTCCTGTTTGATGCACTGGGCTGATGCACATGCTAGTTGACCATAAGCTGTAGTCTGTGCGGTGTGTTCAAGGGTTTAAGGACATATAAATGAGTTTTTGAATGACATGGGAAGCTGTTTAGACAAACAAATGAGGCTGACAAAAGGTTACTTACCTGAGCAATTGTTAAACACTCACTGGCTGAGAGAGAAATCTCAAGCTTAACTTCCTTAAGTGGTTACACATAACGTTTGAAGTTAATAGCTTTAGTAATTTTTTTAAACTTTTCTCTCTTTTAGACTGTACAATAGGGTCACTTAAATACTTGTAAGGCAAGTTCTGACCACTGCTAGATAGCTGTTTATAGACCCTGCCCCCATTTTTGCCGTTACTTTCAGTAGGAAATATCACGCTATATCATAGTGTCACATATTTCCATAAACTGCTCCAGGCAAAAAATGTAAAATTTGCTGTGGCTTATCTTAAATTATCTCTCAACATCCAATTTCCGGTGCGATTCATTTACAAAGTGTCAAAGTGCCTATCTGTGCTGTCCTCTCACATATTGTTTCTTGATGCTGAATATTTGCAATAAAAATAGTTCACTAATCCTTGATTTAACTCCTTTTGAGCCATTTTTTATTACCATACTGCAAAGCAAGTATATAAGTTTTGGTGAATTAAAGAGTGACCACTCCTTTGCAAAGCTTTGCCCTAAGTATTATGTTCTTTTTATTGGCCAATCACTGCATGACCTTTGACCCTGTGTTCACACTGTGAGCTGCTTAGTTGGGCTGCTCTGTTGTGACCACATGTGGCTGGTAGATGAGAGGCTCCAGTGTTACATCTGTGGAGTTTTAGTTTTCATTGTAATGCATAATGTTAGATTTGGTGATAAGTAGAGTTTTTTGGCAGAAAGTTTATCCAAAAGAAATGAGTCAATTGTTTTTTGGCTTCCAATATTAAAGAAAACATAAGAAAATTAGATTTAGAAAAATCTATAACATAAAAACAAGAATGATAATGGGATTTTAACTGCATTTTTTTTGGTTGCTAATGTAATGTGCATCTTCTCGCAGCAGGAAACACATCAGCTATGTTGTGTGTTTAGACAAAAAGACTTAACTAATCTGCCTTTAAAATTGGAAGATCAATGTTACATGATAAATGAAGATCAATACCACACGCCTATATACCACAGCAAAAAAGTTCCCTTGAGCTCCTGCAGTCTTGTTGAAATGAAATTGTCAGGAAAAATAGCATATATGCTGGTCATGTATAAGTTTACATTTTTGTATGCTTTAAAGATTAAAAATCTTGATTTCTGAGTTTCAGAGGAGCTGCAATGTGGATTTGGATACAGACTGCTATCTGTTTTCATCCAGCTTCCAGTCTATGTGCGAAGTCATGCTAACAGCCTTCAGCCAACCGCTCTTCAAAATTTTGAGTTGTATCATTTCTCTTTTCCGATTCAATCATGAAAATTATCCTGTGACTATTCACCTGGAAAGAAACATACTGTAGCCACACATATATATTGTAGCAAAGTAGGTACAAACAATCAAACATGCAAAACAAATCTAAAAAAAAACTCCTTAACTTTTGGTTGACAACTAGCAACCAAGCAGCTTTCTGACCATCCACACGTTCACTGACCAGATTCTGGTCTTAAACAGCTGTCCAGTGACTTGTTGATGGGGTCGTTCACACTGTAAACGTAAGGTTACACCAAACGGGAGGCTCACGGTGGTGCTTACGTGTGAGTATGTGTGTGTGTGAGTGTGTTTGTATACGGACATACACACTGCATGCCTTTAAGCATGTGTTAAAATGTACTTACGTGTATCAGTTTGCATGTTCAAATGGGTGCGCATGCAGAATAGTGGAACTCAAGATGTGTTCCAGGAAATGAGGGGGTGAAGGGTGGACATGAGCGCAGACCATATAAAAGCCAATACTCCTGTGTACCCCTCTGGACATCATTGACTCTCAGCACGTCCACTGAACCCTGAGGGCAAGGGATCAAAGGTCACAGGTCGAAGAGGTTATGACTGAGCCTCACAGTCTTCCCCTGGAGGGACAAGCACAGCATAACACATCTCTATTTATAACTGTTCATAACTCACTTTGCAAGAGTCCTGTGTATTATTGCACTTCGCTGGAACTTTCTGGCGAGTAGCACGAGGGTGACAGTGTTTGCTTTTGGAGAATGTGGGGCTGCGAAATGTGATTCTGGTTGTGTGTGTGTCCCTAATGACAGATAATAGCAGTTTTGAGTTTGGCAGTGTGTTTGTGAGTGATTACACCTTTGTGTGTTTGTTTGAGGGTGTGTGTGTGTGTGAGCGAGAGAGAGAGAGAGAGAAAAATGGAAAAAAGAGGAGAGAGGAGTTTGTAGTGTGATAAAGTGACTGTCTAATTGCAGAGAGCCTCGCTGTGTGGCATGTCAGATTGTTCTTCCCCTGTGGCCTGAGGTCTCCTGCAGGGGGAATGTGTGTGTGACTGCACATGTGTGTTTAAATGTGATGAATTTCAACTGCCTGCTTCAAGTCCTGGCAGGCTGCCTGAGCACCGGGGACCCAGTCGACCATATTTCATGCTCACTCAAAAAAAAAAAACACTATGCATTTTTACCTTTATGTGGTTCGCTCCACTCTGTAGTCCATTACACCACATTTGTGTGCATGTGTGTGTGTGTGTGTGCTGAATGAGAGTGTTTGAGGGAGATGACCGAGAAAACTGCACAGACTCCACGCTTGCTGCACCACAATGGCTTGCATTGTTCTGGTGCTATAATCAGAGCGGACACGAAACTTGGCCTGAAGACCAAGAGGTCTGTGCAGCCTGGACATGAGTGCTGGAACTCAGATTCACACGAAATCCTGAACTGGAGAGTGAACACAGGATGTGTATGGTTCTGGGGTTTAATCAATATTATTTAAGTTTCAGCTAGAGTTTGGCCTTTAGTCCAACCTGGTCTGGGTTCACCCAAATGACAAAAAACAGACAAAAGCATTTAATTTCTGATGTAGTCACCTAACAAGTAATATCTTTATGAAATATAGGAAGTTGCTGTCGGTCATCACATTTTCAAGAAATCTTAAAAAGTAAATTTCACCATCTATTCATTTCTCTTTTCCAAGTGACATTTTTTGCAGTGTACTTCCTCATTTAGCCCGAGTGGGGAAACGCTCTTCCAGTTCTTAAGCTTACTGTGTCTCTCAACCCGACACAAAAGATGCTAATAAATCTAGTTTTCTGGGCTCACAGAATTGAAAAATTATGTTTCAAAAAATCCTCCAGCAATAGTTTCCCAATCAGTCAAAATAATCCTCAGGCCTCAGTATGAACATATTTAATCAGAACTAGCTTCTACAAGACAGATAGTCCACATGTAGTCGATTGACATTTGGGTGAACTGTGGTATTCTTTAAAGTGAGTCACTGCAGTTTCTATCTAGAGGCTCTTTTAGCTAAACAGACCAGTAGAACATCTCACCATAGACTTTGTGATTATGTGTAGCTATAGTTTGGTGCTGCAGAGCTGCATTAAGGCTCCCGAAGCAGTGATCACTGTTTTCAAGCTGCTTTGTGTTGTTGATGGTAAAAACAGTTTAAATTCTTGACCCTTCAAAGGAATATTTCAGTATTTTGGGAAACATGCCTATTTACTTTCTTCTATCTAGATGAGATGATTGTTACCATGTGTGTGTTCTGTATGGAGGAAGAGTCAGGAGATGCTTAGCTTACTTTAACATGGCTTATCATAAGTACCAGAAGCAGAGGGCAACAGGTAGCCTGTCTCTATGTAGAAATACTATTCTAGTCTACCATCACTTCTGATGTCGTTTACTGACAGAGTTATGTGCTGTAACTATCAATTGACTCCACTAGTTTCCCTTGTGTAATGAATAGACTAAACAAATGAGATGCAAAATTTTGTTTAGTGAGCTGTAGAGGTGTCAAATGTTTCAATTTTAGAGACATAGACTATCTGTTTCCTCTGTTACTCATCTGTATGCTAAGCTAGGCTAATTGTCTCACAGCTCCAGCTCCATACTCAACACGCAGGCATGAAAGTGATATCAATCATCTGATTCAACTCTCTCCCCAAAATGGTAAACTGTTCCTCAAAGTAATGCTAAACAAATCTACAACTTTGTGATTCTGCACAGCCATTTCGAGTGCAAACCTCCTACTTTCAGTGACTTCTCAGTTACTGTGGAAACAGTTGAAGTTTATGACGATGTAAACAAATACTTAACAAAGCCCGAGACAGAGCTCCATTGCCTTCATGCTACACCAGCTCCAACTGCAAGCTGTCTGCAACTGGTCTAAATGATCATATTTTGCTTTGTACTTCTCTGCCTTGGTTTACATCTTCATGCCAACATCAACACTTTCAAATTGATAGTTTGCTGTCTTTGCTGTGTCTGTGTTGCTTTGCTCTGCTACAGAGGAACTTTTTAGGCAATCAAATATCTTTCACCACAGCTATTGCTGTTGTTGTTATTCTCTGACTTCCTTTTCACTGCTGTTTCCTGTTTTCCCCGGTTGGGCAAAGATTAGCTTAACAAGCATGATGATGCTAAAGTGATAAAATTGACTTCCTCTGGTTGATGGCAAAATTACCTGGGTTAAAATAATAACTTGCAAACTTTTGGCCCACCAAGGTGCTAAGAAGGAGACCCTTTACCTCAAATGTAAATACAGACATAATATGACACCCCTAAATTTACACACAAATGTGCAAACTGCAACTTGTTAAATGTGTTTCTCTATTTTGGGTGAGTATGACTTCATTTTTAAGTGCTTCGGCACATAGTCTGGGCCCTGTTCATATAACTTAATACAATGTTTGAGCAGGTGGGGCTGATGAAAAAATTCTGCTTTCAGCAACAGCGCAGAACAGTGTGAAAAAACCCTGTGTCACTTTAACGACACCTCAACACCTTTTTTCGCTCCGTGCTTTTCCACCATAATTTAGATGCTGCTCTGTCAAAGTGGCATTTTTTTAAAGTGAGCCTGAAGTATAACAAGTCCATTTACCACACTGAAGCACCAAAAACAGATTTACTAAGCCAATGGCGGAGCACGCAGTGAGCGGGTGTTCAAAGTTTTATAAGATTAGACCACAGGTTCTCTGAGGAGAGTCGTCTAATAAGAGGCTTATGATGGGCCAACAGTCTCCCAGGGGTCCAACCACGATCATAATACAGCTTTCTGTCTCTTACGCGCTCTCCCTTTTTCTCTTTTAATGTGGATTAGGAGCTGTGGTGCAGTGCTGCTTGATTTTTAATGCGAGTTGGTTTCTGGGGCTTGTTTGTGCAAGGTGTGAGATTTATTCCTCTGGCCTGTTGTATGGTACTCTCATGAGTTTGTTTTAGCTCTGAATGTTTTGTGTTGTAACAATAAAGGTGTTTTAGAAAGATTTTTTTTTCTTTTTTTTTTTTGCCTGTCAGCCAGCTGTGAGGAGGTAAAGCTGAGTTAATGCCCCTTACTGGTGAGTCAGTGTTTCCATAGAGGTGCTGGCCCTTCTGGTTCCCTTCTGGATTAAACCTGGCCACGAGCCTCTATTATACACTAGCCAGGCTGAGGTAGCAGAACAGCCGCTATGTGTTTATGTGTGTACAGATTAAAGCAATAATTTGACATTTTGACAAATGACTTTGTTCACTTTCTTGTTGAGTTAGATGAGAAGGTTGATAGCTCTCTCATACCATCCAACATCTAAAGGGCTCACTAATAAACACTTCATGTTTTGTGTTTTTAAGCTGTGCATAAACACAAAAAGTAGACATGAAAAATTACAGTTTATTTTTTCCTCTATTATTTTATAGATTGAGGTCTAACAATCACCTGAGGTTGCTGAGGAACCACCAGGGACTTCAGGAAGTTAAACAAACAAGTGCTAAAGGCGCCATTTGGCAGAAACTGTTTCCTTCGAACAGAGCCCAGCTAGCCATTTTCAGTCTTTATGCTAAGCTAGGCTAAGCTAACTGGTTGCTGGCTTGTAGCCTCAGTTTTAACAGACATGCAAGTGATATAGATCTGCTCATCTAACTCTCAAGATGAAAGCAATTAAACATATTTACGAAACTGTTACACCATTCCTTTTAAAATGTTATGGCATGTGTGAAATGGTGCGAAACTTAAACTCCTTCATCAAAAGGAAGTGTTTGGAAAATTCCCCTTTTAAACACTGGAAAACACAAGGAAAGGCCCTGTAATGATTCGCTAGAAGTCACTGGTGTGGAGGTATGCTTGATTCCACTGAGTAACTTCCAAGGAATAATCATCAGGATTACTAATGCTTGTTATATAAAGGATGTATGAAGAAGGACTTTGTCCATGGCAACTGCTGTTATGTCTCATGTGTGTCTGATCGCTTAAGTTACAGACCTGATGGCCTTCGTTCTTCACAAGCTTAGAAGGGGACCATCTCATGTGGCTTGTCAGAGGCGTGTTAAGCTGTAATAGTCGCACCATAGCTTCTCAAAATTGATTTGATTCTAGGCTGTTTGTCTTGGCAGGGGCCGATCTTTTCGGTCGTGCTCTCAAAGTGGAAAGCAGGGGGCAGGAGGGGTGGAGGAGGAGGAGGAGGAGGAGGAGGGGAGGTTGGAAATACTGTGGAGAGAGAAGGAGAAGAGGGTAGTATTCAGAGCATTATGTAAGACTTCAAACAAGTCCAGTCTGGCGAGGAGTGTTGATGTGAGAGCTGTGAGCCCCTTGGGTCAGGTGGCCTCTCACATAGCCTCCCATATGGTCTGCATTTCCCCTCATTGCCTCCGCCCTTCGTCTAATTGGCAGGTAATGTATCGTTGCTCTGGCCCATCTTCCCCTCCGTCACTGTTGTCCTTCTCCTTTATTAATGGGAGGCAGAGTGGTGTGGTGGGCTGGTGATGGAGGTGAGAGTGGCTCTGTACTTGGCACTGAGCCACAGTGAGGCCCAATGCTGACACTTTATACAGCGGCAGGTTTCACCAAGGTGTTCATTTCAGGAGCGTCTCCTCTGCTTCTGCTGCTTCTCTTTCTTCTCCCCTCGGCCGTGGAAGGTAAATCAAAGCTCGAGCTGATACTGGAGACCTTATTCTATCTGATTGTGGTTACAGCCTACACCCATCCCACAGTTGTTACATACATATGGGCACACACACACATGTCTGTGTACATACACATGACTACAGACTTGTTCCTGTCCGCACACATGCTGTATATTTTTTACCTAGCATTCATCACTCCACCTCTCACCATGTTATCCTACAGTGCAGGTTTTCCTTTGCCTCTCCCACTCATAACCAGCCAGGCAGCTTATTTTACAGCCTCTCTGCTCGAGTCTCTGCGAAGCATAACAATACAACGGCAGACATATGTTTGTCATAAACTGTGAGGCTCAAAATTACATTACAGCCATTCACACTTTGAGCAAGGTTAAAAAAGAATCATTGTACAGCATTTAATCGTTTGTTGGATTTAATGCTCTTGTGATTTTCCACTGCTGCCGGTCAGTGAAAGCCTAACTACAGCAAAACAACATGGGCCAATCAACCTAAGTAGGCCTGTTAGTAGCAGTAAATGCCAAACCCTGTTTGTTATGCCTCACAGGCCAAGTCTCTTACTGCAGCGACTCCATGTATGGGCCCACAGCTCCACTATATCCAGGTTCTGAGTTAGCAGGCTGCTACAGATATGACAGTGGCAACATGAGCCTAGCTGAGTTTGTTAGGCCTTTGTGAGGTACATAAATGTCCATAGGATTTTGCTAACATCCTGTGTTGCAGATCAAGCCAACATAACCGTCTGGTACACATCGAAGAGCTCAATTACATAACTTAAGACTTTCATTAGCCTCTCCGTTCCATTGAGTTCTCTGGGAAAGGTCCAGATGTGACTTCATGAAGGGCCCTCTCTATGCTGAGCCTGTTCGCTCTGTTCCGCTATGCCCCCCTTCTCCATCCCTGCAGCTGTAAGCACTCAGAGGAAAAGCAGGGAGAGAGGAGGAGGAGGGAGGTAGAGTGCTTTATTAAAAAAAATCAGACACCCCCCCCAGCCCCTCAAATCTCCCTTCAAAACAGTCCCAACCCCACCCAGAGCAGGCACATAGTCCCCGTCCCTCCCATAGGTCTTCTAAAGTAGGCCAATAAGTCTTTTAGCATGTGGTCTCCCTGTCAGCCCGAGGTGGCTGACGAGACAGGCTGCTGCTCCAGGCGCAGGGGCAGGAAGTGGGAGCCGGCCAGGAGACACTCTCTGAGAAGTTGCCCGAGTAAACAACCCTCCCCCTTTAGCACACATGCTCATACACATTTGTATGTGTTTGTAAGCTCATACACATTCGGATGTGTTTACATATGTGGCAGACTTGTACACACACACACACACACACACACGCACACACTTACTTGATGCGTCACCTCCAGAAACACTGACGACCTTTTACTGGGAAATACTGTAAATGTGGATGTCTTACTGTTAATAACATGATGGTTTATGGATGACGTTAATTTATTTCAGGCTTTTGGTTTGGCCGCAACCACAATGCTCTTTCAAGACTGAAAATTGGAAATTGTTGAGAGACTTCTAATCAAATTAATGGCTGTGTTGTTTGATCGCGTGTGTGCAAAGCATGAATTTGTACAGCTGTGTGTGTGTGCCACAGTGGAACGTCATACCAAAATCCAGTGCCAAAACAACAATTTGTGCCTTAAAGGCGTAGCTTGTTCTACACATTTACTGGCGTTTGATTTCCAAAACTCTTGATTGTGTGAGTATGCATCTGGGTATCGTGGTCATGAAGGTTTTTTCAGCGCAGGGCAGCTGTTTGTGTGACGCTGTGTTTCTGGGAAGACAGCGGACACAGGTGGGAAATCAGTTAGTGCTGTGATTTATTGAGATCTCCTTTGCCTCGCATTGTGCTATGGCCTTCCTCTGGGCCTCGGTCTACTCACACACATCATGTTCCCCTTCTCGCCTGTTATTCCGTGTCTCCGATAACAATGATGCCTGATTCGCAGAGTGGAAAAGCCAGATGAGTTCCCCTCCGAGAAAAAAATTATTGTTTCCCTGCGTAGAGCTATTGTGTAGGTAGCTTTAATTTTTTCTTGGGTAGAAGGAGACCCGAGCAAAGGCTTATTTTAAGTCTTTTGGGGCAAGTTGAACACACAACCTTGTCAAGGAGAATTTTCAAATCAACTCTCTGATCCTCCAGGCATGATCAAGTCAAGTCTTCATGAAAACATTACTATTTAGTTGCAGATCTTTTTCGATGTAACTCTGGCTAACCAAATTGTCAGTAATATACTCCTTTCAAATCTGTTTTAAATATGTTTTCCATTTTTTTAGCACTAGCCATAAGATAGCTAGCTGTCATGATTGATCAAGTAAGGCTATAGCAGCAGATTATCTGAGTGCTGAATTGAAAAAGAGTTTTTCATTGCTTATAAATTTATCTTTTAAATCATATTTTGTTATTTCGTCATTCAAAAGTTACATGATTTCACATGAAATACATCATCATTAGGCTACATGATTAAAATGAACAGAATGGGACCACATGATTAAACATGTCTCCTGGTGAGGTCGGTTGTTTTTACTAGCATTGCCAGTTAGCCTGCAGATCTATCCAAATTTTGCTAACATTAGCCAGAATAAGTTAGCTAATTGTCATAAGTTGGCTAACTGTTACAACAGTTAACAACAGACAGATGTGGATAATGGTGTGCTCATTTATAGTTAATTTTGATCCTAAGAAATTCAGTGCTACTTGTTTTACTTTTGCAATAAAAAACACTGTACTGTAAGATATGCATAAAAATCATTATGAAAGAAAACAGACTGAGTACCCAAATTATTAATACGCATCTTTCCAAAGTTAGCTAACATCAGCTAAAATTAGCTGCTCAAAGCTAGGAGTCATAAAGTTAACAAGGCCAAATAGGGCTGTAGCAGTTAAAAAAATTGACTGTAATTTGAACAGAAGTATATTTTATGCTAATTAAATCAAATATTCAATTATGAGAGAGTGATTGTTATTTGTTATTAGTCATTAAAAGGATAAATGGTTAGGCTTAAATGATTTTGTGCTTGAGGTGTGACTCAAATCTAAGTTACAGCCCTCAAATGTACAACCGCTAACATAAGTTAAAAAACATTCCTAATATTAACAAATTCACTTCAAGTCTATCAAGTTTAGATCAAGCTTTTAAAACGTGTTGGATAAAAACAGTACACCGTGGGCAACCTACATTTGGGATTGTTGACTTTGTAATGTCCTGACACCAGTACTACTAAAGTCCTTTGTGTAAAGTTACGCTCTAATCCGTTTTTCCTGCCTACTTGCGCGGTGCGTGTTGCTGCAGGTAAGCAGGTGAGGCTTCAGGGTGAGTGTAGGACAGGTTTTAGGCCGGGCCTTATCTCAATGGAAGACTTGCCTTAAGAAATCTGAGCAGCAGTCAGACACTTCTGAAGAACTCTGTTGTGATTTTACAGCTAAATTCCTTACTCATGCCGAGCCCCACGTACTTTTCCAGAGGGAAACCAATGTCAACTGTAAAATGTGCCTTTTCCTGAGGACGCTGTTTTTGGGTGTTCAGGCTTACATACGAGCTGGAGCATGCACACACGTACGGCTCGTATGTGTGTGTACGTGCATGTTCCTGTGTTTGCTCTCGGTGTGTACGCCTGAGTGTTTCTGTGTGCTTTTTCTTAGTGAGTGGGTGTGAGATCTGCGGTTTCTCACAGTCAGTTCTTATCTTCGTCTCTCTGAGCCTCAGCCAGCAGATCATTGTGAAATACGTACACACACAGAAAGAGAGAGGGAGAGAGAGAGAGAGAGAGAGGGAGACAGAGTTCACTTTTAACTATTTCCTAACCTCCCAAGGCCAGATATCTAGGCCTTGTTTACAACTCAAACAAGAAAATGATACAGCCTCGGTTACATTACTGGGAGGGTGACTTAAGTCCAGTGATCCTCTCTGTCTCACTATCTCCCCTCTCTTTCTTTATCTGTCTTTCAAGTACCTAGTGCCATTCTTTTTTAAACAATTGTGGCCATGAAATAGCTCGTACTGCGTCACGTTTTCCCCACTTTGTAATTTTAATATTGCTCTTTCATTAATATTGTGAGACTGTGCTGTTGGGTGATCCTAGATACAAGATGGTAATCTGTGCATAGTGCACACTTGGCCTTAGCACAAGGGAGTAGCAAGGACTTCCTGTAAAACTACCACTGATGTCATCCTGTGTCTGCTTATACCTCTAAAAGGCCTGAGTGAGTCAGGGCAGCTGGTTTGTCAACTTTACAGGTCTATCATGGACCAGTGCATATCTGTAGAGGCGTAGGAGTGTGTTTATTTCTAGGACTGTGTTGTGTGTGTGTGTTTGTGTGTGTGTGCTGAGGTCATATAAGTCAGCGCTGAACCGACGAAAAACTGAATAAAGTATTTTAGGAGTACTACCACCAAAGGAAACAGATGCTGCAAAACAAAACCGAGAATCATGTGTGAGGAAATGAGCTGTTTTTAGCTTTAGCATGGTTCAGTGGCTTAGAGCTAACATTGTGTACCATCAGTGGGGACCTAAGCGTGGAGTTAACAGGCTCTATGGTCTCTCATTTGTCTCAGTCATGGTGTGTTTGCGAAAAGCTTGGAAACAAAGAAAAGCTGCACAACATTCATAGTATTTTTGTATTTTCTGCCAAAATATTTTGGGATAATAATAACATATCACTTATGACTTAACCACTTAGATTTGGAAACATGGAAATATTGATCAAATAAAAAAAAGAGGATTAACATGAGCAATCAGATCATTATAAAGGTTTAAAGTTTTCATTTATGTTAGCCAAACTTATTTGAGGGATACCATGAGTAAAAGGTCAAATTACTACCGAAACCTTTGATGTAAACAACCATTATGCTTTACAGACCAGCTTGGTTTGGCTTGACCTACTTGTTCTTGTAGTTCTTGAGCCATAAGAGGTTATTAACTTAATTGCAGATCAGAACACATTTAGTTTTTCCTCTGATAAAGTGATTTAGATTGGTGGTTCCCAACCTAGAAGTAAAGACCCCAACAAGGGTTATTTAATGTTTGTTTTTGTTTCTACTGAAATACTGTCTGGTTTACATCTTTCTACCTTTTGAAAATACTGAGAGCTGGAAAATGCTGCTTTGAATGTAGAGCTCAAAGCGCATAAACATGCATGCTGTGACGAGGGGTCCTAAATAGACACTGTTTTGTATTACAGGCTCACAAGCGAAAAAAAAGATTGAGAACCACTAGTCTTGCTAATCTAGCTTAACTGTGAGCTTGTTTACGACCTGTCTGATGACTTGCTTCTTGCACGTCACACTGTGTTAATGTGTAATGGCGTTGCCGTCTCCCCAGATATGTACAATGACATTGTTACATGTGCAGTGTTTCATAAGTTTTTGAAATGATGGTAAGACTACAGACATGAGATCCAAGTTGTTATTAACTGGAATTGTTCTGTGATGTTTCAAAATAAAGCAGGGATAGGTGAAAATGAAGAGCAGGTGTTGATTTCCTAACACACGCTACATTCCTCCCAGCGGGCCATAATGTTGGGAGTCATGAGACAGGAAGCGTTAAGTGGTTCAGCACTCAGAAAGGCTGAGGGAGTGACTCACTTGGCCCAGTGGACCAGAAACCCAAAGCACAACAGTGTCAGGTTCGGAAAGGGCTCTCCCATTGGTCAGCCCTTGTCTCCTGTTGCCACTTGGCCATTGGTTTTGTTAGGAAAAAGTCATCGCTTGTCCATTAGCGCGGAGCTCAGCGAGAGTATAGTGGCACTGTGTTTGTTTTTCTGTCATACTAAGGAGTAGAAGGGTGTGTTTCCACAACCTGTCAGACGGCCATCACCAGTGCTCTCCTCTGAAGCCTCCTCGCCTCTCTTCTCCTCTGTTCAACACATATGTGTTTTCTCTTCCTTTCTTTCTCAGGTCAAGGGTTGCCACTTAGCCCTGGAGCAAAAAAAGCACATGTGACACTGGATCCTGGCAGGGCTAATGGTCATTACTCGGTAAGCAGTGTGTCATAGTCTCAGTCGCATAGATAATAGGGCAGCAGAGTGCCTGGGTTAAACCCGCAGGATCAGGGAGTGGTTGTGACTGTTGTCTTTGTTGATCTGCAATCAGTCTCACTGTGACACATATAGCTGTAGACCTACAAAGATAAAGCCCACCATTTGCTGAGGCAGCAGAGAAAACTGCATGTACACATCAAGAGGAAGTGTTACATATACAGACATTATCAGATAAGATATTATATGAAACATGTAATTATCCAGAACTAGGTATGTAGGGGAACTTATGAGATTTAAAGCAGGACAATACTGTTAAGTAACTGCAACTACAACACAGCAGTTGTAGATCACATATATAATTTAATTTTACTTTGAAGCCAGAGTTATCAAAATGTAAATGAAAGTCCACACGTGTTCAGGTTCCCCACTTTCTTTGCCCCTCAAGACCAGTAATCTTGTTGCTTTGTATTCACAAGGTAAACTTCCCAAACAGTAAAATATACATGTGTTCACTACATGGTGATAATAGTCAGGAAGGAATTAGAAATGAGATTAGAAGGCCCCTTGTTAACACAAATTATAAAACACAGCCCCATAATTATGTAAAGAATTTCAATATTTGGGAAAACAAAGCCCTAACTCCTCACAATCCCCCCCCGTAAAGCCATGTGCAGTGGTGCAGACAGACAAGATAAAGGTGTACTTTCACTATATATAATTATGAAGGGCCTATTAGAGGCAGTGGCAGGTTTGTCGTTTGACAGCAAGGTCAAAGGTCTGATCGCTGTGACAGACACGGCATGTTTTGGTATATTCTTAGCAAGACACTGAGGCCTTACCTGCATAGTGATCATATGTGTCTATAATTAGGAAATCAAGGTAAATGTCAGAAATGTGACTTCATTCTTCATTGTCATGGTTGGTTTGTCCCAGCTTGACATTTGACTCACAGCTCTGGTTTGCAAAACAAATGTGTCATTATTGCAACACATATCTGTTTGGCTGGTTTAGAGAACTCTGACTGATATGCAGACTATTTTCTGTTTTTAATGTATTTCTTGTTGAATCTCTCTTTTATATCAAATATGTCGTTGAAAGGAGTGCAGACCTAATAAAAACCATGATTTGAAAATCAGCAGAGTCACTTTATTTGCAAAAATCAGATTTCTAAAAGCCTAGAAAATGTTTAAGTTTTAAGTTACAGTTTGATATTTTAGGAAACATATTTGTTTGCTTTCTTGAATAGAAATACATAGCTAGTCAGTACACAGCTATAGCCAGTAGACACTTAGCTTAGCACGAAGTCTGGAAACAGGTGAAAAAACTAGTTTGTTTAGTTTCATACAAAATTGAACTCAAAAAATGACTAACCGCCTTTTGCAGGGGGCTATGTGCCAGACTATTTCTAGACAGGATAGTAATGACTTAGTGAAGCCTTCAC
>JAPZDY010000007.1:4945766-4967111 GCA_029783645.1 Ctenochaetus hawaiiensis | reverse complement strand
GACCAAAAAATAGTCCGGCACACAAACCCAGGTAAATCTGTAAATAGTCATCGTAACTGTTTGCTTTTTGTATGGATCATACGAACAAGATATAACATGTTAATCAGTGAGCTTTAAAGGTGCTGGTAGGCAGATTTTGTCACCTTTGGACGGAGCCAGTCTGGTCTTTTCTCCCTGTCTCCAGTCTGTGCTCATCTAAGCTAACCAGCTCCAGGCTGTAAATCTATATTTACTATACATTTACGTAAGAGTAGTATCACTCTCATTCTACCTCTTTGCCAGTAAAATGAGTCAGCACATTTCCCAAAAATGTCATACTTTATGTTTGACTACCATGCACTTTTTTTTTCAACCTGGGTTGATGCTGTCATCGAGGGTTAAAGTTTTTCAGTCCACAGAGCAATCCTTCCAACGACATTAAAAGTGCAGTTTCTAGTCGAGTGAATGTTTCTGATGCGTGTTTGTAAGTTGTGGTATGTGTGACTAAAGGAGGTTAATCATACTTCTCTGTTTTCTACAGACAAAGCAGCCCCTGAATAGACCCTCACCTAACCTCATCACTCAGTGTTGACCTCAGCCCTTGTTTGGTGATTAATTATCCCTCCCACATCACCTGTCACACTGCAGCGACGCAGACTCTGCACCCATGCAGGCTTGCAGCTACCCCGCTCTCAGCTGTGAGTGCAGATAAGGAAAAATAGCACAGTTAGCACATCCAGCACTATTTGCTCACCTCTTTTCTCAAACAGAGAGGTAAACCTGCCTCTGATAACACAATTACAAAGTGTACATGCTGCCACATTCTCTTGCTCAACCGCATGGGTCAAAGGTGAATGAAGAGGGTAGTACCGAGAGTAAAACTACACACCTGTTTCATTCTGTTCAGCAGGAAGCAATGAATGAATGAACCACAAACTTGATATGTGTCACTGTTATGTTTCCACACTGGAAAGGTATTTGTTATAAAATGTGATGAAGTAATGGAAGTCTTTCTTTCTTTCTTTTCTTTTTTTTTTTTGACACATATCAAAGTGCAGATGACCCTCATCCCCCGCCTCCGCCTCCACCACCACCACCCGAAGACCTGCTGCTGAAGGTTCAGAAACCCACTTCCTGGTGCTTCGTCTCAAGGTGCCTCTATACACACACCACACAAACAGGAAACAGCCCTCTTTCATGTCCCTCAAACTGCGTGCAAATTAACTTCTTTTGAAAGGGTGCTGCAAGACAGGAAGGTGCACAAGAGACACACTCACCTGGTTCAGCTTGAGTAATGGAAACTTTACCTTGTTTTTTTCCTCCTTCTGATCTTTTAAAAATCCGAAAAGTTGACTTTTTTAAAGTGGAAACCCTTCCCTCGGCCATGAACTAGGCTCGCATGTTGGATTAAAAATATGCACATGAACTGCATTCTTAATACAGAATAGAACATATGTCTAATTTTATTGGTTATATCCCTCGTAGTGATGTTACTTCTGTTTGCGGTTATGAACTGCAATAGTAGAACCCTAGTAGACCAGCTTACTTAGAAACATCAACCACAGATACAGCGCTTATGAAAATCCTTTGTATTTGACTGTGTTTTACAGCTGGGGTCTCTTACAGACCAAACAGAAGTAATTAGTCATTTTTGTAGCAGACTTCTAAAAACATCAATGTCATGTTTATAAGCAATTCTCATACAAGTCATAAGTCATAAGGGTGTTTAAACGATGTTAAGTATGTTTTGAGCTGTGAAAGAGGGCCTGTGGTCTCCAGGACCCTTAGAAGAACGCCCTTCCATGCTCTGCGCTCTGGTGAAACATGACCCATAGAAGAAGAGGGCCTTTTTCTCTTTTTTCAGATTCAATAACACCCTGATTCTTGGATTACTTCACTTTAACATTGTTTAGAACTTACATATGGATGAGTCTATTTTAAAAGTAAATCCTTTGAGTATATTCGCGTAACCCACATGTAAAGCATGTGGTTGCATTATGGCTTCTTCTTCTTCTTCTGAGTTTGTTCTTGATTACTATAAATTGCAATGAGGATCTTGTTAGCAGTGTGTAATGCATAGTTGATGATGTACATAATTGTACGGATATTGTTGGATTTTTAACTGTCTCTGCTTCAAAAATTGTATGACCCTTAATGAAAACATAGTAGTGACTAGTCAACCCAACCCACTGGGCATAAGCACCTGCGAAGACCAAAAAAGCAGCGTTTCGTAGGATGTTTCTCCATTGTACTCACTGGTGTGCAGATATGTGGGTGAAGTAACACGTCAGGCTCTCAGCAGGCAGGCAGCTTGTTCAGTGATGGGCCCTGGGCGGGGGTGGGCGTAGGGGTGGGGGGGGTAAGGAACAAGACAAGAATCTTCCAGGCCCTGCTTCTCTGGAATAAAGAAACAAGAGGCCTCCGTGGGTCAGCTGTGACGGGTCAGCACCCACCATTGTATGGAGGGAAGGGAGTTCCTGTTCCGGCTCGTTTTTGCAATCTGAGAGAATATAAACATGAACGGAAGTGTCCGTAGAGCGAGCGAAAGCAGAAGCAGTGTAGCTGTTGACTGGAGCGTATGAAGGGGAAGCTATAGTATGTTGTTTCTGAAATCAAATACCTCTCTGCTTTTATTTGTGGTGAAAATGAGATGGTTATCTTTATTTATTTATTTATCTGTGTATAAATACCTAAAATTGGCCACATGTTAACTGTATTCCTGAATAATCCCATCCGCATAAAATCTATGACTAAATTGTTTATCCAATACTTGCTAGGAACATCCTCTCACAATTATCGATCGGCAAACCTCAGAACCATAGATCAGGCGATAACCTCTGCAAATCTCACTTTTTTATTCTTGGAAAGGTAACAGTTACAGGCCCCCTAATCAATATTTCTGCTGAATTCAGCAGTGTTGTGTCTTTGTGTAACCAAACCTGCTCAATAAGAGTTTGATCATCCCCAGGTCAATACCCCTGACTGCACTCTGAGTGATCACCAATCAACTTCCACCACAGCGAAACTCCCTTTAGTTCTGCATTATGCATAAACAAGCACAGCCTGTGGGTGTCTTCTACTTCCAGTTTCTTCCGTGTATGATTTTATCTTTAAATACTTGTAAACATATTCTGTCTCTTTATGTGAAGCAGGAGTTTTTAATCTGAAGAATCTGAATGAAGAATTTATGGCAAAAGAGACTGTGAGCGTTGTTTAATATTTTGGTAAATTGAAAAATATTAGCAGCATGCTCAGTTAGCCATGAGCAGTTTGTGTTTGCAACATATCCATGGATGTAGAAACAACTACAACTGGATTATTTTGATTTTGAGGAAAACTTAATCCGATGATTTTCAGGCAAGTTCTGGAGGTTGAAGGAGCATCTTTTTTTAAAATAATTTTTGAGGGAACTTTGGGGGGACATGCCTCACAGTGTAATTCCTTCAAGGCCTGAATTATTTAAAGGTGTTAAAAAACAGCCAGTCTCTTATGCTAACACTCTAATCCATGTCATAGAAGACAATTTGAAGTTGGAGTATATAGTTACCTGATCAAATTTATACAATAGGCTTTTGAAAAATGTAAAAATCTGTAGCATCATGTTTATAATGTATAAGGTGTAGGCACTTTTAAATCTCCTTGCTTTCTCATAATAATCATAATACACACTCAAAACACAGTTGAACTTTTCAAAAAATACGGGGTTTATTGACTTAACTGCAATCAATACTTACAAAAGAGGAAAAAAAAAACAGGTTTTCATATAAACTCACAGAAATTACTGTAGTGAAAAAAAACATGGCTGAAAAAATACATTCAACTGTTTTTACTTTCTTTGTGTCAAAATCTGTTCACCTCTTCCAAACACGTGAAGGCAACACAGAACACGTGACTTTAAAAAAAAAAAAAACTAATTGTCCTCCATTATCAAATATAAAAGGCAGAGAAGCCTTAGCTACCTGGAATGTATTTAACGAGGCACTTCCAATGGACAGAGAGGGGCCAAGCAAGTGCATCAAGCATCCAATCAAATTAAAGAAAAACAAAATAAACTTTCCTCAACCCATTTGGTCACAGCTATTGCTTGTAATAAAAGACTGGGTGTAAGAACATTACAGACATTTCAACATAACCAGTCTAACTTGGAGACTCTCCGAAACCAGTGATGTGAGAGGTCTTTCAGCACCCCTTTACTTCCACCATCAACCCAAGAGTTGAATTAAATTGATAACAGTTAGCTACTGTTATTGTCAGATTATTGTACGATGTGAAGGGGGAAAACATCAGGAATGAATACAAGCAAATCTAGTTTAGATGAAATTGCAGTCCAATAAGAGGGAGTAAGAAAAAGTACAATAAATAATCAAAACGCAAAACATCTTTTTTTGCATTTTTTTTTGCTTTAAATTAAGTTTCATTTTGACAAAGTGTAGTTGCAGAACAAAAGTCATTGAAGTACAATATATTAACTGTGAAAAAAAGGAAAACTGACAAAAACGTCTTCACAATCTTTAGATTAATATGGAAGATCATAATTTAACATAAAAGAAAATATATTCTATTGTTCATTATCCAGATAAATACAAAACAAAATTAACAAAAAATGCATATGATCACCAATAAATATGTTCTGATAAGTTAAATAAGCAGTGACAAGCAAACCTTCTGTCTGGAAAGTTTTTCAAACAATAATAACCGTAATAATAACATTAATAAAAAATAATTATCAAATAAAGAAAGCAAAAAGGGATGTAATGAGTACAGAGTGCTCCTCAGAGCAGGTTCTAAAGTGGGGAAGAAGTAAAGTAAAATAGCTTGGAGATCCGATCTTGTCAAGTCGCAGGATGAACTGCACAATGGGAATGCTGGAATTCCCCAGATCGTCGAGGATGAAGGGGGGGGCAAGGTTGAGAGGCGGGACAAAGTCTCAAAGGTTTAATGATCAGTTTGATATCAAGACTTCCTTCCCAATAAAGAGCCAGTGACCAGCAACAGGAGGAGAAAACTTAGGAGGGGAGGAGGAGGCGGGGAGGGGGGCATAACCAACTTCCAGTTCAAAGTCCTTCCTGCAGACTCACCCAGTCCACAATTACATCAGACAGGGCTTGAGAAGAACCGTGACAGGGGTGAGGGAGTGGAGGGAGGGGGGGCAAATGAGAAACGACCAAAAAACAAACAGTAGTCCATTCACCCTAAACACATGCAGAAACCGCCCCAGGCACTTTTTTTCTTTTTAAAAACTATTCATATCTTTTCAGGGTCTTTATTTTTATTTTTTTTTTCCTTTTGTCTTAACTCAGTCTGTAAAAAACGGCTGCGGAAGATCTACAGTTACGTTAGTGAGCACCCTCTAGCTAGCTCAGGGGAAGTGGTATCGTCGGGGAAGGGGGTGGGGGGGCAAGAGGGAGAGATGGAAGGGGGGGGGGGTTTGGGGGCTAGTGCAATGCACTCCCCTTTCCAAGGCCACTTGTGCTGCTACACATTCAAGAACAAATGAAGAAGAAGAAGAAGAAAAAAAAACAAGTGGCACCTGGCAAAACAGTCAATTCTTGTTCATTCATGATTTTCATTGTTCAATTTCCTCTCCTTTTTTTTTTTTTTTTGGCACTATGACACATGGCAGGGTACGTTTCAGGACTTGCTGTGCAGACTGATGGGGTGAAATGATAATTTGAGTAGATAGAGTTCCCTTAATTGACTACATCCTTACAAGGCTAACAAGGAACGAACACGGTGTCTTGTGTAAGGGAAGACAGGGAAGCTTTTGGAAAAAGGGCAGAGGTAGAGGGGAGTGCCGTGTTCTCTTTGTGTCATCGAACTTAAAGTCACTGGTGGATACATGCAGCCTAATCGTCAGAGATAGAGAGGCGGCTGAAGATGGGAAGGCGGCGGGTGGTGTCCAGCGTGGGGGACTCGGAGCCACTCAGGCTGCCTCCAGAGCTGCTCTGGTAGCCCTCTTGGTCTGACAGAGAGTTGGGAGGGCTGGATGGAGACTCGAACATCTGAGGGGACTCCAACATGGGTCTGAAAAAGTAAGGCGTGCTTGTTGGAGAGGGGGGTGCAGGGGTGTTGGGCTCGGTGCCTACAGGGCCGGCACTGAGGCTGGGCCCAAACAGGTTAGCCAGCTCCTGGCTGGAGTAGGTGAAGGGGTTACTGCTGGGCCAGTCAGAAACCTCATCAGGGAAGAACATGGGTGGAGGGGTGACCGAGGTGGGGCTGTCTCTCAGCCCAGCTGAGCTGGAGAAGCCTGCAAAGCTGTAGCTGTGCTGCAGTCGAGGCCGCTCCATTTTGCTGGAAGAGTTAAGAGGGGAAGACTGCTGGGGAGGACCACGGCGCTCCTCAGCATTGTGAATGAAATGGCAGCGAGGCCCATATGGGCAGAATCCGATGGTGTGGAAGGTGCGGCACAGCTCAGTTTTGTATTTGGGATGGCGGCTCAGGCTGCGCAGTTCATGGATGCCGTGAGCAAACTGGCATTTGTCGCCATATTTGCAGGAGCCGTTCTCCTCAAAGGGCCTGCAAAGCTCTGTCTTGTAACGGCTGGAGTTCACTTGGCTGCTGCCGCTGGTGGGACTGGCAGGGCCCAGGCACTTGTTGAGGAGCCTCTCACCAGTCTCAGAGAATGAGCGGTCCCGCAGGCGGTTCTCCTTGTTGTTGCTGGCATTGCCAACCCCTGAGATGAGTGAGGAGTGGTCCGCTGCCTTCAGGCTGTTCAGAAACTGGTTCTGGCTGAACTTTGTGCTGCTGACAGAGTGCCGCCGCTGGTATACTCCCCCCACAGAGGGAGATCCCACCGCCTTCCTGTCCAGCAGGGCTCCGGCGGGGCTGGAGATGGGCACGTTGGTGCCAGTGCAAGGGACAGACATGGGATGGGGAGCACCCAGGTTGTTGTTGTAGCTGAGCAGTTTGTTGTTCTGTAGGGGAACAGAAAAAACACATATCATCAGACACAAAAAAACCTACACACTCACGAGGACTGACAGTCAATGTGGTCCTGATTTGAACAGATAGCTGGTGGGCTGTAGGGGTAAAAAAAAAAAAAAAAATCCACAGCCTCCTCTTGCATGACTGTGTTCTTTTTGGCTCTGGCAACATGAGCGGATACAGGCCTATAGAACAGCAGCTGGTTTGGCAAGCTTCCCCGGGTTAGGAATGTGTGCCTGTTTAGTAAATGGAGCAGCAGCACATGAGAGGCCACAGGGCCGCTAGTGGCTACAAAGAGGCTGCATCATTTGAAAGATAATGAGAGTGGCAGGAAAGCATCCTGCTGAATTACAAGAGAGAGAGAAAAAAAACTCATCTGCTTTTCAATACGCTCCCAAACCAAGAGGAGGATGACTGGGTTAGTCACTGATTTACATGAGTATAAAACCTACCACAGCATAAAAAAATCCAAAGAGGGACGATATGAACGCTATTTTACAATGAAATCTGACACTGAAAAACATGAAAATGTATGCAAACTACAACTGTGCAGTGGCGTTACCTAACAGGAGAGCAGTTACGATTTTGAAAACAAGTTATTTCCCAACAAAATATTAACATTTAACGCGGCCGATCAGAGAGCAAGTTTATAGGAGCGGTACTAAGCAAAAGTCAGACAAATCTGGTCAATGATTAGCGAGCATGTGGCTGCTTTGTGAGGAGTATTAAAAGTGGCGCAAAACTGCCCTCATTTACAAAAAAAAGGTGACATGGATCAACTGAAGCTCACGTTAAAAAGGCGCAAAAACTCGCACCGTAAGCAGCAAGTAACGTTAAAACTACATCATGTAAAGCCAGCCGATGTGGCACATGTTGAATATGTAACTAACTACAGTTACTGTGAAAAGTTTTTTACCCCCTATTTCCACTGTAACGCGGTTTACGTTACATTACCGCCGGGCTTTGGCACACTTTTAAAAGCAACTCGTTTAATTTTTAAACGTAAATACCGCATGTGACGACGTGTAAACAGGATGCAGAAGGTAAATAAACAGTCGAGTCAAAGCGAAGTGGAAAAACAACAAATCAAAACAGCAAAAAAAAAAAAAAAACCAGGCAGGCAGGCAGGCAGGCCAGCCTCCACACAGGCGCGTCACGGCGCAGGGCCGCGGGCATGCAGCTCATCATTCCTCCACAGCGGCTAACTGTCTGCGGCTAACAGGCTAACAAGAGTTCACACCAAGCGAAGTGGGAGAAAAAAGCGAAGACAGCAACAAAAAAAGTTGTAAAAACTACCTTGTTCATTACTTCGAAGTCGAAGAAAGGCGACACCACGGCTGTGGTCATCTTTGCAGCGACCGGGATAAACTCAAAAAAAGTCTTTTTTATATATATATATAAAATAACAAACTGTGCTTGTTAGAAAGTTGCGCAGGTCTGCTGAGTTTCTGATTTGCAGCTCCTGTGTATTTTTTGACCCAGCAGAACTCCCCCTCTGCCCTGAACCAGCCCCGACATTTGCTTTATAATCCTTTGCAGGAGGAGCCTCAAGCGCTGGGCGTTAACTTTCAGTTGACTTTTTTTTTCTTCTTCTTCTTCTTCTTCTTCTTTTTTTTTCTTCCTGCTCTGCGGGGACAAACTTGCAGTGGTTTGTCAGTTTGTTTGAGATTACTACACTGTTGCACGCAGTTTGAATACTAAACAGACGGTTCTCATTTCTGAGCAACATACAGTAAAACATAACCCGGTTTTAATCTTTACCTCCACACTGAGCCAGTTCATTAGTTTACCAGGAGAGTATGGGCGTTGGATCATACTTAAAAAGTTACTTATTAAGCTTCATTTAGGATTAGGTACATGTTCTGTTTATCAACTTTGTTTTAGATATGATGTCCTAACTTTATTGCACAAGTAAATCTATATATATGTAGGCTAAATCTAAGTGAATAACACACTTAAAGTCCAGTGGTCACATGAGGCTACAACTTTATTTCCTTCTTTCTCTAAAGGAAGTCTGGTACTTAAACAGTCTGGAGTTGTTTACAGGGAGGCGCTACGCTATCCTCCAGGTTTCAGCTACCATCCACTACTCTGTAATTAATTTACTCTTAATTGCTGCACTGAAACGTCACTTGTGGGACTTTCCGGTGAATTCAGGCAGCTAAGGCTTTTAACTCTTTCCCCACCACAACTATTTCCCCCCATTAAAAACCTTGTTCTCTCTCTCTCTCTCTCTCTCTCTCTCTCTCTCTTTTTAACTGTTTCTTTTTACAGCTCCTGTCTGCCTCTTTACCAGCAGGTAAGATGCAGCTGAATACATGCATGTGTCATTCCATCAGCGAGGCGCTAACTTGATATACGAGTGATCTCACCAGATTCAACCACAGACGTTCACAGTGACGCTCGCAGCCACATATGAAAGAGCAGGGCTGCAGAGGGAGATGAGTGAAACCTATACAAATCTATTGTGGTCCCATCGTCTTCCTCTCTCTCTCTCCCGCCCTCTAAATCCATGACAGAGCAGCCATCGGCCATGTGCAGAGTCAATGTCAGGGTTGGGTTGCAATAGAAAAGAGACGAGGGGAAAGAAAAGGCAGGGGTAGGGGGGGAGAAGAAAAGAAGCTGTTAACAAAAAAAAAAAAAGGTTGGAGTTGGAGGAGGGGATGGTGGCGGGAGGGGGTGATTTACGGGGGACGTTTATTACTACACAGCACTGCCCCAGGGAGGTGAGGGAAGAGGGATGGGGGAGAGAGAGGCAAAACATTCCCTTTTTCCCTTCCTCTTCTTTGCCTATACAGAAGCCACACAGGGGGTGGAGAGCTTTGTCTCTCTGCGAGCAGCCGTGGAAGAGGCAGGGGAAGTTGTTTTTGTCCTGAAAATGTTGAGTTTTAGTTGAGATAGAAAACACAAGATACAGGACTTGCTCGTCTTAATTTCAAAGACAAACTTCAGATGAAGGTCTAACTCCCCCCTTTTTTTTTTTTTATAATGTTATGCTCTTCATGCATCAAGAAAAGCAGATGTAACTTCATGTAACCATAGACATTCTGCACCCAGTCAGCAGAGAGCGAGGGTGTGTATGTTAACATAAAAAGAGTTTTTACGACCCCGGGGCTGTGTGGAGTAATCTCCCCCTGGAGTGTTTTCACAGACGACAGGGTGGGATGACAGACTTGCTGGAAATCACGTCTACAGTTCAAAGACCCTGTCACTGATTGATTAAGTAGATCAGATCGATTGTCTCCCTCCAAGGAAAAACTACAGCGAGGAAGTAGGAGGAGGATCACAGCTTTTTTTCCTCTTTCTCAGCAATACAGAAACACCTCTGGAGAGTGTGAAATGATCTAAAGAACCCATAATATGTCACACGTTAAACAGAATCAGGGTTTATATCAGTGCACAGTTAACACACAGGGGGCTGTAATGTCTGAGCACATACATACTGGCACAGATATGAACTCTATAAGGTCAGCAGGGCCCAAAACTCAACAACAACAAGCTGCTGACTCTATTAGAAAAGTCTTCTTCACTGGACCTTGGCCTCAAGAAGACTCATGCGTTGCAGTTGTTTAATGCTCTCAGATGTATTGTGCCTGGTTGATATTGTGAGATGCAGATAGCCTTCCAGGTTAGGAGGAGGCACCTGTTTCCTGCTTAAATGAAAAATCTAAAAAAACAGTCAGGCTGCAGTCTCAGAGGAAAGTGTCAGATGTTTTTGTTGTAAGCATGCAGACAGCTAAAGCAGACATCATTTTGACACAGTGCCTTCCTGATATTAACACACACACGGCTTGGCTTTTAGTTTTATAACATTCAGTTTTGCAAAGAAGTTCTTTTAGGTGAAATACATTTATATATTTCCGAATTAAGTCCTTCTTGTCCCATAGTGACTAAATGACTTGTGTTGAAATGTAAAAAAGAGCAAAAATAGAAACATACTCAAAACCTCTCACATATCTTTGGCCTTATCTTTATATCAATAAGTCATATTAAGCAGTTATCAAACATGTTTTCCTTTAAAAGAGGTCAAGAAAAATTCCCAAAATAGGATTTGGTGGCATTTTGGGGTTTTGGCTGGATTCTGCGTAAGAGTACTTACATAACAGGATGTGCAGTATTCAATCAAAGGTGACAGTTATGCTTAAAGTTGTGTTCAATTTATCACAGTTGTTTTGGCAGTTTAATGTTTGCCTATCCGGGAGAAAGCAAAAATGGCCCTCTGAAGCTTTTCAAAATGCCTTGTGTTGTCCACAGTCCAGAATCCAAATATATTGACTGAGCGATCACATACGTCAAAGAAAAGCTGCAAAGTCTCCCATATGAAAAGCTGGAACCAAAGAACAGATCATTTGGCATTTCTTTGCTTGAGAAATGACTGGAAAGATTATCAAAGTATGCAGATTGGACTAATTGTTTCGACTCAGACTACAGTATATGTATGTTCCATCACAGCATATAAAAGTGAAGGATGGAATATTTATGTGGCTTTCCTTCCCAATCATTCAAACTGGATTTCAGCTCTCCAGACAGGATTTTCCACTCACTGCTGACAGATTGGAGTTAATTTCTGCAGATTTGTGCTCCTCAAGGTCAGGGCCTGCCTCCTCTGGCTTGTTGGTCCCATCAGTCTCTGTTGACGCTGCAGTTAGTCACTCCTCAGGCTCTGCTGGATGGTTTGATATCTGCCTCCTGTGCTGTCAACTCTGACGACCCCCTCCTCAGAGGGGAGGATGGGGATGAGACTTCAGGTCACTGATAAGGTTCAAGTGGGATGACTGGATGTTAAAATATATATCTATGTGAGCAGGAGATGAAAGAAGTCACAGAGAAACACAACAAATTGAAAGCTGTCTGTAATAGCAACAGTTTGCTGTAGTTCTTTCCCACAGCCAACGGAGGGCAGAGTTCTTCCTTTTCTATGCCCTCCTTTTGCAGCATTTCCTATTTACTCCCCCTCTTTAAACAGTGTTTAAAGTTACTCTGTGTTTACTTAAAGCACGAATTTAGAGGATCAGAAAGGTTACACCATGAATGTGAATATCTAAGATTGAACAAGCAGATCAGCGCAGTCGTACACAGCTCTTTCCTTGTGTGACTTTGTGGTGAATTAGGACGCAGGACATTCCTGTGTATTGTGTAATCAGCGATTCCACTGACACACTAACTCACTAGCCTTGTGTGAAGCACAGAGACTTATCAGCTGCACAACACAAATGCCTACACAGGCTGTGTGGTAATCTCAAGCTGTGCTGCACCACATCTCACTGAGAACAACCACAGGCTCATTAAGCAACATCTTAAAGGAGAATAAGTAGAAATTTTACTGCCTCGTGGCACATCATTAAAATTTTGGGGACTGATGGGTTGTTGATTATCAACGACATGGCCGTTTACCATGTATTGGCATTTATGATTTCTTATGAAGGTCATTTTCCAGATGCAGCATTGGTTTTGGAAAAAAAAAACAGTTCCTCCCACATGCTTGCATTTTCAATTCCATAACACTGAACTGTATGATTAGCAGCTGTAAGTGGAACATCACCACTTCATGAGAAATGTTTTCTGCATCTTGTATATGTCATGAAAATGTTACACAATTATTTTTGTCAATTACTGGCATGCATGCAGTCCTGGAAAAGTTGGTCCTCTAATCAAGTACGCAGTTACCATAATTGGAAAAATACTTTGTTACAAGAAGATTTTTTAGAACTCTAAATGTGCAAAACAGAGTGTTATCATGGATATCCTTGTAAAAAATGTACCAGAAAGATAAATGTGCTCATTTTACTGAAAAAAGTTCCTCTTGAGTGTTTTATTATCATACATTTTACAATTTAATCATTGTACCAGAAGCTTTAAGTTCATTTTTGGTGCAGCAAAAATTATATAAATGGAGGAATAAAGATGCACCATATTTTATGTTAAAGTTGAAATTGAGTTTAAAAATTGCTTCTAAAATCTTGACACTCAAATGAACTAAAGTTGTGAAATAAATGTAGCAGAAAAAAAAGTACAAAATATGTCTAAAATGGCTTAAAGTGAAATATTTTAATTAAGTTCTAATTTCCTTGAAATTGTAATTAAGTACAGTATTAATGTTAACAGTTTGTCAACCAGACTGTTTGTCAACCAGAAATGACACATCTCAATTCCTATTAAAAACCATAGATTTCTTAACATTCCTATAACTTCCCATATTTTCCCGACATGTGAGCAGATCTTTCGAAACACTGACAGCACAGCTGATCAGCCCGCTGACTGTTGCAATTAGCGGTCAAGGATAGCCAAGTCTGAGCTAAACCGGGTGTAATTTCTCAAGAGTGTTGTCATGCATCAACCCACGTTCGCTGCGGCCCTGCGTGGGTTCAGTTTCTGTATTCATTCTTTTCCCCAAATCCCAGTTTTTGTGAGCCGGTTAAGCTACACCATGATTGCCTTCTTTCATGTCACATGGTATGTTTGCCAAGTTCATATGGGAGAGCCTGTGGTCATCTTGTAGGGTGAAACTAGCCTCAGAGGAAAAGGGTGAGGGAAAGAGAAAGGCGGAGGGGGGACAAGAAGAACTAGCAGCGATTAATTGTCCATAAGAGTAGCCACAGCATTGTTAGTGGTGAACCACCAGCTGCTCTTGCCGATGTTGTTCCCATGAATCGCTCCAGCATGCCCATCCACTCACTTCCACTGCCCTTCATCTCACACTGGGTGGGATGCGGCATCAATGCGAGCCCTGGCTCATTTGGATAGCCTCGACACGTCACGTCATTATGATCACGACCAGAGTTAAAAACAAACACTGTCTTGGAAATGGAAGTCTTTGGCCCCGTCTGTGCCAATTCACAGGAAAGTAGAAGAAGAATAATGATGTTTTGGTTAAATGCGAGGTTCGCAGAAATAGCAACAAAACAGGAGAGTGAGGGGTCAGCGTTTAAAGTAGATTTACTGTCCAATTCTCCGCTGACACGTCGGTCTCTGGGGGAGGGTTATATTTAGAGTGAAAGGCCAGCTTCCTCCTCTGACTTCCTGACCCAGGCTTCCTGAGGAACAATCTTTCTGTCTGTGCAGCGGGCTCATGGGAAGGGAGAGCTTGGTCTTCCAAGATGCATAGGTCAAAGTCATCAAGCACTAGAAATTAGATGATAACCACAGCTATATGATACACAATGCAGCACACTGAAAGTGCAGAGATGGCAGATGATCATCCTGCGTGAGACTCACTTAGGCAGATAGGCCTAGGGATGTAGAGAGGAATCTGGGGCTTGAAGTGTCCATTTCCCCCTGGGCTTAGCGAGCCTCCGCCAGGGACTGGACAGACCTGACCCTGGTCCAGGTGTCATGACCATGCGGCGGACGCTGAAACGAGATATTTCTCAGCTCCTCACTCAACACAAGGAAAAAAAATCAATGGGCTTTGTATAGCGTAGGAACAGTGGAAAGCATTCTCTCACCAAAAATCCTTCCCCTGTCCCATCTGTCTCCATTCTCCAACACTCTCAGACCCCACAACCGGCCCTGTGTGGTCACTCCTGGACTAGAATTACACAGTCCATGTGTCCAGCTCTGGACAATACACAAAACAAGCTGCCCTTGTGACCATGCCCCATTTTCTCACACTTCACCCTCGCGGATTTATTGAACTGGACGCGTCTTCTCTCCAGTTATTGATATTCCTCCAGATGCTGTCGACGAGAGGACGCTTCTTGCATTTTGTGTTTGACAACAATTCGCCTATCATGAAAGAGGACTTTGAAAATTTGTTTCTGATGATGTGAGAATTAGGAGCATGGTTTCGATTTAATGACGTTGAGCTTTGGGAATAGGACAAGTTGTTTTTGAGCCGTCCTCAGTCGACCCAAGGCATGTGGTGATGTCAAATTCCTCTTCGTTGTAGGCCTGTGATGATTTATTGTGAAACACTGTGCTTTTACTGTTGCTAAAGCTTTTATTTCAACCTTTTTTAGCACCTTTCATTATGGCCATGACACAGCTACAAATGACAGTTATCTGCAAATTACTTGATAAATATATCAGGGCAGGTCTTGTCTGTTTTGTTCCATGGTTTGTCATTATTTTTCCATTACTATTCCCCATGTTGGCAATACACTTTTAGTTAATATGAAGGCTCAAAGAGCCAGACCGCAGCCAAAGAAAACACAAATAGAGAAAAAATTGACAAACTTGGCAACACAAGCTCAGCATTTTAAAAAAAAGCAAAAAAATAAAAGAAAGAGAAACTCGAAAACAAAATCAACGATTTGACAATATACAGAATACAGATTAAATAAATGTTCTGCAAATGTTCAAAGATGCACTTATTGTGTTTCACTGCCTTTTTTTGTTTTCTGTATTTAATGTGTCACTGAATTCCCTGTTTTTGTGTTAACTGGTCACATTAATTTTTTTGCCTCTCTTGTATGTCTTAATAAACAGTCCAGGTTGGTGTGCTGAGCTCTCAGGGCCCACTAGCACTTGGTCTATAAGGAGACATTGTGTAGTCTGGTGAAAGAACAGCTGTAGGTGGGTGAACTTTGTGGTGTTGCTATGTCAAGAGCTACAGGTGTTTCACCTTCAGCAGCAGATTATTCATCTGTTAAAGAGCACTTTTAAATGCTCTCCTGAAACTGAAAGTCTGGTGTCCACTCTTTTTTCCTCTCTGTGGCCCGCTGTGACTTCTAGAGTCACATGAGCTCATGAAGAATATCCGTCCTTGCTTAAATGGAAACTGATGAGGAAATGAGCAAAACTTTAGGTATGTGGATAAAGATCAAGAGGGCTATGGAAGAGAGATTTCCTCAGAGGATCATAGACAAAGGTTTGAAGTCTGTCTTACGATATGATCCCAATGGGGCCGCAAAACGTAAGCATCCTACCTCTTTAATTGTAATTTAGCAAAAGTGTCACGATCGCTTGAAGAAAACAACTCTGGGGGATTAAGTGTGATTGCCCACAGTCCAAACACAACCTTAAATTAAGTCTGATGTCCAAGATGAGACTGAACTGCCCTTTTTTTTTTTTTTTTTTGTGCAAGAAAACAGCCCCTCGGGACTTTGAGGCCGGTCCAGTTCAAATGCCCCCAACTGTTCCCCACTCCGCCTCTTTTTCTCCTCTCCCTCTTTCAGACTGTCCTCTTCCCTGGCAGTGAAAGAAAGTGCAGCTGTGTGGAGTCCTTTGGGTTGAATGAGAAGAATCAGCCCATTTGGTTGACTTTCCTGGCCAAAGCTATAATTTTCTGCTGCCAGGGCATAACATCCAGGCCAGGGTTGTTCCTGGGCTCCAGCCACTTGTATCTAACAGGACAATGGGGATTGTCCTAAAGCCATATACCACACAGGGGTCCAATTGCCTGTCTGCCAAAGTGTGGAAACACCTACGGGTCCGGACCTTAACATTAACTTCCCAACAAGTCAATTGGTCAGTTTTTGAACCTTTAAAATTGCTAGGTCTACTTTGTTTGGAGCAGAAAGCTACTTTATATAGTATCATGAGATTTGTCATTTTTAAAGTCACTTTCTTGACACTAATGCTGGGTTATGTCTTGTTTCAAAGTATTGACACACTGATCTGGTTAGGATTAGGCATAAAAACGTCTTGATTAGGGTTAGGAAAAGGTTGTGTTTTCTCTTAAATTACCTGGCTACAAACACGGCTGGAAAATGTCTTGACATCTTACTGAAAACACGCAGTTTTGTCGGCACAAACACGACTGGAAAATGTCGACGTCTCCTTAACAACACTCGCTTTTGTCACCACAAACACAGATAGAAAATAACCCAGCAGCTGCGAAAATGACTAAAGTTTAAACTGTTGGCCTGGTATGTGGTTCGAACACTGGTCTGAAGCTTACCAGCCATTTCACCAAGATAGTGAATTTTGTCATTTTGATACGTATCTTTGAAAAGTTATGCATCCGTGGTTTGCAGAAACATACAATGGCAACGTTTTATTCTTGTGCTTTCTGGCTGTGTGTTGCAGTCAAGACTTGCAAAAAATTAACTATAAAACAGACACTCAAGTTTGCCTCCTAATTAGGTCTTATCAGTCACAATGTGTCCTTCCAAATCTCTTTTTTTTTTTTACCAACAAGACTGCTTTACGTGTAACATCCAACAGTTCCACCTGTCGTCGGCCCAAGCAAAGAAAATCTCTGGCTTTACTTTTACTCATTGCTTTTGTTTCCTGTAGTCTTTTCTGTGACTTAGCATCCAACGTCCTGCTTCCTGATTACACCGGCACACGTATGCCCACTGTTTGTTAAAGATCATGTGATATCGATTTTTCATGCTGAAGATCTGCTCTGAAATGGTTCCTTAAGGCTCATCGAGATGGAAATTGTTTGTCTTTATTTTGATAAAATGTCTTTTTAACACAAACTTGTAATGAGATTTTAGCCTTAGCTTTAGTGAGTGGTTTGATGTCATTAGCATGCGCTCAGAAACATACATAAGCACTGTTGTATATGTTTCCCGTAAGCACTATTAGTGTCATATCAGGCCCAAATGGCAGCCCATGTGATTCTGTCAACCCGGGGGAGTACTCACATTATTGCTGTGTTGTGTGACAGCTGAATATGGAAACACTTTTTGCGCTTGTTAAATACTTTCTGGTTTGCCTTTTTTTCTGGCCATGCGCTCTTATAGGTTCTACAAAGTCTAGTAAAATTGAATGGCTTTCCCAGAAATGTAAGTTTATTGTCCCCCTCAGCCCACATGACTCGTAAATAATGGCACATTTACCAAAAATCCCAAGCTGACAGCCCCCAACTTCATACCATTACTAGTACCACCATACACCAAAGCCACTGCCAAAATACACCCAAAACAATCCCCCTTTCTCCCCATTGAAACCTTCCAACTGTCTGTTAACTGTGTTTACCCCGCTCAAGTCCTCCAACTCGACACTCGGAGGGAAACACGGTCCAAATACTGGTGGGAACTGTATGTACACCATTAAACTCAAAGTCCTCATTTTTGACTTGCCTTTTCATAATAAAGAGCTTTAAGTACTTTACCAGATGTTACAGGACTGCCTTTTTGCTGTTTGACTAAAGACTGTGTTGTACTAGCTACAGCATGTGCAAGTTTGATCCAAGGTTAATAAAACTCACTACAGGCTGTGCAGCTAGAAATAGATTGTTATACAGTTAGTGAGTCACAAAAGGAGCTTTTGATAGTAATTATGCTTTCATTCTTCAAGCTAGTGCTTTTTAAAATGAGAAAAAAGAAAAATCATTTTACTCTGTTGGCTAATGTTCACACGTCCCCTCGCAGAGGGATTCAGTCAGTCTCAATGTGAGACTTATTAAGCTCTTCTGACAACACCAACATGCGATGCAATCCAGTAAAATCAAAGATTTTATGAAGAGGAGGATGAAATGAGTTCCACATGAGCACCATCCCCGTGGGAGGGAACCTGTTAACATATTTAATGTGGTGACTTTTATCATTTGCCTTATTTGAATAAAAATATCGGTGTTGGCCACACAGACTTGGCCTGCGTAGTTGTCTGCAGTCGTTTTTTGGAGTTCACCTCGACCTTCTTTGATCATCAACTAATAGTAACAACAATCAAGCTTTTAGTCCCCAAAATCTACTTTGTGAATGGAGTCAGAATAACACAGAATTAGCAGGTGAGGAGCAGAGATGAATGTGCAGCTGTGGAGACAAAGAGCTGATGTGTAGGTGGCAGCCTGCTTGGGTACAGTGCTGGAGCTTCCACTGTGGGTAAATTTCTCGCTGCATGACTCACCACATGAGCCTAGCGCACAATTTAAATACCGCTGAAAATTATAATGATCAAAAACACATTTTTTTCTGAGCCACTTCTCATTTTGAATCATGACATCTCTCTTGACGCACAATTTGCACCTTCGGTGTTCACACTAGCGACAGTGACGTTGGACTAATATCAAAAACCCGTGTGAAGCTCAGAATCTTGACATTTAACGATTACGTCTTACGTCAGAATTTTTAGAGGGGCATGAATTGACTCAAGCGAGAGCCTGTTTTGTTTTTGTGTGACAGTCCAGACACACAGGGTAAAGGTCTCTGACGAGCGTCTGAATCGACAGCTTCATCACATCAATGACTCCTGCTGTCAAAAGAACTTTCTGAATAATTAAGAACATTCTGAAAAGATTAGAGGATGAAGATTTGTGAAATAATATTGTTGAAAGCTTTTCATTAGGTCAGAGAGAGGCATAGAGTGGGTATTTGTAGAGCTTAGTATTCAGTCATGATTTATCTCCACTGAGGTAATATCAAGGTCGGCGCCCTGAAAATGTCTTTGCTTCAACAAGATGCCTTGAGCCGGATAAGAGGGCCTAAAGCTCCAGGTTCAGCAGCATGATGGATGAAAGTGTTCTATCTTGTTTATGCAACCTGACACAAGGCATCTGCTGGCCTCTGAAGCGTGCACTTCATGCTGTAACAACCAACCCTCTCTGCCGCCTACTAGACAGTCAAGCAGGGATTTTCAAGGTATTTCAGATGTAGGAGATATTGTGGAGGGTGAAGGAAAAGCACCGCTAATACTCAGAGACAAATGTATTCATTCTTTTTGTGCACATCGTCTGCACTTAGTATATTTTTCTTAGCAGTGAACAACACCTAGCTTAAATTAAATACTAAACTAGCTTCAGTTTAATCAGGCTAATGTCAGGAATGGCATTGCTGGATAGTTCGAAGGCAATCTTAAGTAACAGCAAATAAAATTTTTGACAGAGGTCTCAAACTTGACATTTCTGGTTCTGAGTAAAATGTCTTATTTTATTTTAATTTGGCATTAGCTTCCTTCACTCTTCTTCTAGCATCACCATTAGAACAAAATTTTAATTTGTCCAATACTTTGTACAGTAGGGAATTGAATTCCCATCTACGTCAGCTAGTTTGCATTAAGTGCTAAAGGTAGCATGTTAAGCTAAGACTGTGAACATTACACCTATTCAACATCAGTTTAACAGGTGTAATGTTGATGAATATAGTTAAACACGGTTTATTGTATTCTTGGAACAAAGACAAACCTCCTTTTCAAGTTGTCATAACAGAGATTCTTTCATATTCTGGAGATAAAGTTTCAGGTGTAGGAAAGTTACTGCTAAATCAGAGACTTTGCAATTATCTAATCTCTGAAAACTTTATCTGAACTCTCTGGAATTTTTAACTTTAAACTTTAAGCAACACAAACCTCAAATCAAATGTGGTTAAAAGTAGAAACTGCATATTTGAACAGTTTGAAGGCAGAGTTTGAGCTCATATCTGATCTTCGAGTTCCAGTACAATAAACCTTTCAACAAACGACTGACCTGAATATATTATCAGTCTTCACCCCGCATGTTTCGGTAAACAAACACCTCGATAAAAGAGCTATTTTGCAATGAAGTAGCTTGCATAACCAGATAAATCTGTCATGTTGCCATATCTCCATATCCTGCTGGCAAAGGTATTGTGGATGTGCAGATACAGTAAAATGTTTCATTAGAAATTATCGCGTATTTAGCTTTAACATTTCAGTTTATTGTTCAGATTGTGACCCCGTCTATTAATCCTCTGATCATTTTTTTTTTATGAAGAAAATCCCAGCCAACTACTTCGAGTTTTATGGCGTCAAGATTCTGTTATGAACTCTGGGCAAGCTTCCTATTTTCCAGTAAATCAAGCAGGAGAGTGGATGCAATCGAGGTGAAAAGTTTGGCAAACTGGTGCAGGTGTGGATAGATGTGCTAAAACTGCAGCTTTTTATGGTCTGAATTGCTTCAACTGGAGCCAAATCATGTAACAAAACCCAAGCAGCATTCACTGTTTCTGCCTCTGCCAACACAGCGGTTTTGTCTCTCATTCAGATTAGACAAATAAATAAGTACGTATGGAAAAATCTGCCAAAACAATGAACTCTCGGACATGCAGTAATCATTATCTAGTCATGTAAAGTACCATAAGTGTCATAGCACGAGGCAGTGATGGAGTGTGTTTGCTCTTGTGCGGGCTCGCTGTGTTTGTGCTCCATCTGTGAAGAAGCTGCCAACTGCTGCTTCAGTATCTCGCATCTATCTTTGTCGTATGACTAACTTAAGCGTAATCTCACATTCACTTGTCTCCCTTCCTACACAATCTGTCCAGCTCCCTTTTTTTTTTTTTGTTTTTTTGGTTTTGTTTTTAAAACATCCATTACAGCAGAACACAAATCCCCTGTAACAAACAGCTGCTCGCATAAACTTCAGCTCTTTCTCTAGTATACGGTGTTTAAATGGAAAAAACAACACGAGCGAAAAAAGCAATAAAGACAGCTGAGGAAAGACAGAGAGAGAAGCAGAGCGATGCAGAGGGAGGGAGGCGGAGACGGGCCCTAGCACCAGCACCGGGAGAAAGTGCGGAGTCATGCTGTAGGAATGCTTGAGGGGGGGATCGCTGGCGTGACTGCCCCATTTTTCACAGCCATAATCAGAGCCAG
>JAPZDY010000007.1:4922371-4945666 GCA_029783645.1 Ctenochaetus hawaiiensis | reverse complement strand
ATTTTTCACAGCCATAATCAGAGCCAGCTGTCAGTGAGAGGGCCCATAAGATGAAGGGGGGGGAAGGGAAGGGGAGTGAGGGAGGGTATGGAAGGAGTGGGAGTGCTGGGTTTGTGGAAGAAGTTAGAAGTTAGTTAGAAGGCGAGGGAGGATGGGGGACGGCAAGGAACAAGGAGAAGCTGGTAGTTTTTTTTTTTTTCACGATGTAAATTTATTTCCTCTCCATGTGTCACCGTGTTTAAGAGTTGCGTAGAAGAAACATGTCTGTTAAGAATCATGCGTGTAAAAAAAGAAAAAAAAAGTATGTGAGAGAGACGCCCTGCAGCAGGCATGATAACAGTTAGAAAGGGAGGAGTGGATCAGACTGTGGCCTTGACTTGGCCTGGTTGCTGATCCAGGTCAAAAGTTTATGTAACATCTCTGTACTAAAATATCCATAAACAACCAGACCTGTGTTGCATATTTTGTGCAGCAGTGCGCTTACAGTATCCTAAATGTTACCAACAACGTTCAAACTCAGAGAAATCCATATACCATACTGTAAATTGAAATATATAGACGTTGCAGTAAAAGTATTTTGATTCATAGTTTTTTAGCTTTGCCTTGACAGATTGATCTGATTTTCGCAAAGCTGTGGCGTCACACTGGTACAAAGCAAACTGGTATAAAGTAAAAGTTGTATTGTGATTATAAAAACTCGCATTCACCAAACCGGTCCATCAACTCACTGAGCCACATCTATCATGCAGCATGCAGCCAGATCCTCTTCTCACTGTAGAAAAGAAAAGATCTGTGGACTTGACATCAGTCAACAGATCCAGTGTGTCTATATGGTGTCTATAATCCCTTGGGTACATAAAGATATAGAGCAAGGGTATAAAGAACAAGGACTAAAACCCATATAAAAGCAATGAAATAGTATTGTGACTTGTAATTTTCAGATTTTCAGAGTATTATCACAGATCAGGAACAGATGCCCCTTTGACGGAGAATCAGCTTACAGAGCAGTGCTTGTACTTCGCACATGTGTTGCTGGTGTAATGCTGCAGCTACCAGCCATGCCAGTGCTGTTGCAGTCCCACAGCTCTGAATGTAAACTCCTGGTGTGTTTATGTTTAGTCTGCAGTCGAACGGTACATCTTCCTTCCACCATATGTGAGCTTCTGTTATGTTTCGCCCTGCAACAAGTGTGTTCATCCTCTGTCCTGTCAAACTTTGGCACCAGTTGTGGGTCAAATTCATGAACTTGTTCCACCCAGATCCGATGAATCATGAAAGGAGATGATAAAGAGGCTAAGTCTTAATGACAACAACAATAACGCAGTCACTCATTAAACACCCTAAGCAAGAACAATAAATACATCTGAGGTAATTTACTGCACAGCTGTTTCCTGAAGTAGGTCGAGTTACTAAGGTTTATATATTGTGGCGTGATATTTTTTTATGATCTATCTCATAGCACTCCCTCACACAGTGTACAATGACAGTGCCATGTACTTTATATGACCCTCGGTAGTTTGATGGAAAAAGGCTCTTTTGGGAATGATTTGGCTTGTTGATTTTTAAGGTGATTCATGGCTGTTAAAGAAGTGACCTCCTCGGAGTTGGAGTGCCGACTTTTAACGTCAAACCCACAAGCCTCCGACACAGAGAGTGCCCTGAGACTTCCAAGAAATAGTGTCACTGGCTAATGAACTTTGCAGCCACTACACTTAAGTCTTTCTTTCCTAAGTGGGTTAAAATAAATTACCTATTTGTCCTCGCTTGCATAACGTTCTGCCCGGACTGAGAGCTAAAGTTGTCTCTGAGAACTGGTTCTCCTCAATGCAAAAGGCCTCCTCGCCTCTTTTTGTTTTTAAAACATATCTCCCTTTTATGTTTTTACAATGAGCCGTCACCGAAGCACAATAGAGGACGCACCCAAGCAGAAACTCTAGAAGCATACATCTTGGTGTGTGACAAGCTATTTTAGGCGTCTAGCAGAACTCCCCTTTCTGCCCACTTCCTGTGCACAGGTCTTGATGTAATTGAAAGATGAGCATACAAAAGGCTCAGAAATGAACAGGAGCTTGAAGCAAAAATGCCCCTGATAGTTTTCAAAATACCCACAAATGTAAAGTTTGTGTATAATGATGAGAGGTAGAATGTCCATGGTGATAAGGTGGTCACTGTCGTAGGTGTTTTCTGTTCATGTGGGCTGCTGTGGGTAGTCTTTCTAGCACTGTGTCTCATTTATATTCCAAATGCTAATCATGTCAGTACACTCTAATATTATTATACATAGTTATTACGTTGATATAGAACTAGTTAATAAAGACTACTTTTACTATCTTTTGAAACTTACCCTTTCAGAATAACAGGAAATGACACATGACAGACACCAACCATGGCTGGATTAACATGATATGGTAGAGCTGCTCGGCTCCCATTAATCCCCAGTTCCTTCCACTGTCTTCACAGAACGTTCTTAGCTAGAATATATTAAATATTGGTTTAGCACATATTCACGTAACCTCCTAACTGGAACAATGGCCCTTTTTCACAAACAATTTCAACATGTCTCGGAAAAGAAAGACACAAGTGTAAATAATAAAGTGGATGATTCAGCTTCCTGTTGCCGTTTTCTTTCTCTGAGTCAAAGTCAAAGTTTACCTTGCGAGGAAGCTGTTATCACGAGATCACAAGATCCTTCAGGATCACATCAAATCATAGAATGGAAGAATTCATGCTGCCAAGTTTCAAGTTATGGGCTTTTGGCTGAACCGCTGTGGATCAACAGGTGGTTCATCCAGTCACATGGCAAATATGTTATTCGGTTTATAGTGATTGCTCAGATTGGAATTTCTTTTATTACACAACTCAAGTGTGTTAGACGGAATCACACACTTAATTGCCCCACTTTTAAAGGCTGAATATGACCCCTTCACCTACAGATGTCGAATAAAAACTGTGATGCCACAACAAGTTCAAACTTACAAATATTTTATTTTACCATTTTTTAATGGCTTTATTTACTTCTATTATTGTTAACAATAGTATTTATTAACTATATGCTGCCAATTTAGTATTGATTATTACATTTCAAGTCCTTTAACTTGAATGCACAACATATTCTGTCTGTATTCTGCACAGAGTTGGAGCTGGAAGATTAAATTAATGGGCAGCTATGCAACTTTCTAAGACCTGCAGGTTTCCACTTATGTAAAATAGTGTAGACATACCTCCACTGATCATATTAAGTATTTATTTTCCAACATGAAATGCATAGTTTTATACCAAATAAACATTATCTGTGTTTAAAGCTGCGGCTGCATTCAGTCAGCAGTCAGTCGGCCTACTTCTCAGCCCAGGAGTTGTTTATCAGCTTCGGAGCGAGTGGCCTGTAGCCTCTCTGAGCTGCAGCCAAGTCCAAAGTGGAAAGGGTTCAAAATCTGGACTTTTGGCTCTGACACTGTGCCGACTCTGTGTTCATGTGGCCCGGCTGGGCCATTATCAGAACAAGAGGGGCATGCTGACCCTACCCAACCCTGATTTTGGAAAAAAAAAAAAAAAAAGTTGTGTCTACTTTGAGTCATTACTCCATTGCTGACAGTACAAAAGGTGAGACCATGTCTGACTGGGATGGTTTCTAAAAAACCCTCCCAGATGGAGAAGGACTGCCTCGAAATAAAGGCTGTTTTGTCAACTTGTGATGTAACACAGATGGACAGAAAGGATCGTTTTTTATTGACAGTGGAGCTTTAGTTTTATTCTCTCTCTCATTTGTTTCCTTTCTTTCTTGTTTCTTTTCACTGCGTCACATTCTTTCTTCACATTTTCCTTCTCTTTCACTCTTTCACTCCTGTTTGCTGTCTTTAAACACACAAAGACTTAAGCACACTCAGCCTGCATGCAAACCTTTTATTTTAACTTTTTCATCTCCAGCTTCTCTTACAGTGTAGAGTGGTTTAGTCAGAGCTGAGAGTGTCCCCTCTTATCAACTGATTGAGGCTGAAGATGATTTTCCCTCGTCTGCATAGCGGCGCTTCTTGGGTACTTTCCAGAGCACTTTCTCCTGTTTGGCAGTTCATCGCCTTGTTTACCAAGCTGCTAAACCCCGACGACACCACAGACTGTGACTCAGGCTGTGAACCCGGCAGTCGCTAGTTCAGGGATCAGTTTACAAACAATATTGCACAAAGTGTCCTCTCTGGCCACGGTCACACTTGTCGTTCTGATGTGCTTTTTCAGATCTGACTCTAAACATCTCTCTTTCTGTCTGTCATTTTCCGAGTTGCTGACGTAAATCTCTTCTGGCTCCTGAGGGTTCGTTTAAATCTGTGTCCTGGCATGATCTCATAATAAAAGTGGTGTTTTACTCCATAGTGAGAGATCCACTGGTTTCATATTGCAGCAGTACTGTCAAAATGAACAATAACGAAGCATTCTACCAGCCTGATATTAAGGTTATGAGTCACTCATTGCTGTTTCTCATAATAAACTCATCAGTGTTTTGGAAATATTGACTGATCTGATTGAATTGAAGATTTTTTTTCAAAATTTCCCTAAATGGCCTGTTCATACAGTCAAGATTGACAGAGCTCACTGCCGGGCATTTTCATATCTGTAATAATCACAGTGCGACTGTTAACTTAAACTAACACAAGGCTGCCAGCAGAGTTTTTTCCTCTCACACAGCTACAGGCTCTTTTTAGTTCAGAGTTGAAAAATGACAACCAAATACAGACGTTTAGTTCTGATCAAAAACGTTCACATTATGCGAGTGTCAGTCTTTTCTACATCCTTGAACACATGCAGTGCTCGCTATCTGCCTCGTGCCACTGCAGGAACTTATGTCACTTCCTTTCTTATCTCATTGATGTGGAAAGAGGAAGCCCCCTTACTTTCCCCTAGACCTACTTATCACATCACCACAAAAAGTGTGGTAAAGCAATGTCAGAGCATAAATAACATGAATTTTTCACTTAGCAACCACCGAGCAAATGTTAAAAGCAACTCTATTTCCTGACTCATGACTGTCACATAGAAGACACGTGTTAGGTCGCGGTATTTTGTGACCTGCTGCTGCTGTGTTGCAGCACCTGTGTTGCAGACGAATCAAACAGGATGCTGGGGGTTGTTCTGTGTGTCTCCTCGCCCAGGCATCTGTGCTACCCACCAGGCTTTCCTGCGCCTCGTACTGTATGAGTAAAAGTTGTGCTGCAGACTGTATGGAACATGCAGAGGAGGCGAGGAGCGCTCGGCTCCTTTGATGCCTCTGTGTACATATGAAGGCATGAGGCGTCTCACCGCTGAGCCGTTTAACCCATTCATGCCCACACACGAATAAGTTATGAGCACGAAAGAGCAACAACAACAACCTCCTCCTCCTCCTCCTGGAAAATCCCACCATTGTTGTCATACATTTACTTGTTAACTCTTAAATGCTTCTCTGTCATTTCCATGATGTCCATTGATCATAATTCAGACCAACTATCTCGTTATTTGAATCAGAGGGTTTGTTGTTCTGCAAAATGACATGGGCCCTTGTGTTTCCTAAATTCTAGGGTTTATGAGTCAATGCTCCATTAGCAATACAGAGGCAGAAAAAATGTACCGTAAAGATTTTTTTAGTGCTTTTGATTCCTTAAGTATGATTTAGTGAGCTAAGTTAATAAAAGGCTAAATTTGGTTAAAAAGTAGAGGTTTTGCTAAAAAATCTGCTTCATATATATAAATGGTTATTTCAGAGCTGAAGCAAGTTTAAATAAGATCGTCAGTGTTAGATGTGTCTAAAAAAAAAACAGATCACTTTTAATGATTTTTGTTTGTTTTGTTTTTTTAAAATTAAATTCCAACATTTTGAAAATTCTTGCTTTCTAAAATATTTGCGCATGTCAACCACAGTATGGTACAGATCGGGGACAAATTTTGATTGTTGTAAATACATGAACTGTGAAGTAAGTGAGTTCAAGTACAGTTAAGGTTAGACAGCTGAAACACTTGTTTGAAGAACAGATTAACATCAGGCTGTAAAGCAGTGTTTCGCTGCCCTCTCTGGTTGAAAGGTTCAAATCTCTCAAGTTTACTCTAATGCACCTGTAACCACCTCAGCTATAGTTGACACATTGTCTTGGAGTTCACCTGTACATCAGTGCAGCAAGGTGAGAAGTTTAACCTCTAGAGGTCAGCAAAAACAAGATATTCAGTGGTTGTTAAATTACTCTTTAATATTAGCATCAGGTTTAGGGTTCATTCATTAACGGTTGCTAATGGCTGATCTGTAACAGGATGTGAACTTTGGTCTTCTGCATAAAAGTTTAACGAGTTCAACAACCATCCAACTCTCTGCCTCGCTGCATATGATCTAGTTCATGCTTTGATACCAAAGAGATACAGAACCTTTCAATATGAATGTACTTCCTCTGTGCACTGGACTGTTTGATATGTCGATAAAAAACTGTGGTTTATGTCACCTCAAATAGAACTTTAAAGAACTTATGAGTTACAGGTTCAAAACTTAATTTTTTTTTTTTTTTATTTTGCCCAGTTTTTAAATCACCAAATCATTTATTTGATCAGAGCAGAATTAAAACCATTTTAAACATTTCTACTTCACCACTGACTCAAATCAAAACCTTTATTCAGCGTCTGTCACTTGGCCCTAATGTTTATCCAGGGAGGGCCTGGTTAAGTGGGCTAAATAATTCTGCGTTACTTCCTCTAGAAACCTGTTAATGGCATAAAAGCTCCCCTAAAAAAAACACTGGACAGCCACAAAAACAATACAGCTAAAGTTCCCTTGACCTCAGTTTTGTGGTGCTAACTATTTGAGGCAGAATTGGAGAAAGGGAGCATGCATCTTATCAAATCATAAGTCATCAAAATGTAACAGAGGATCCTTTCTTCTGCTTTGGTGTCTTGTATTTGTTTCTGCTCATGTCAGTAGGAATGTCCAGTCACACACCGGAGAGGGAAGTCGACGAGATTGTGTAACATGGTCTTGAAAAAGTTCAGGTCTTACTAAAATGCAAATGCTATGAAAATAATGTCCCCAAATTATAGCAACAAGCCTGGATAATTTCCTGTAGTGGTGCTTAAACTCTGCTATTTCTGCTTGGCCCTGTTTATTTTTGGGGGGAGGCGGCCGGGAGGACGGGGACTGTGGACACATAATCCTCCCAGAAAAGTGATTTATTTATGAATTCCAGTGCAGAACCTCCCCTCCTGAGAGCCAGCCAGCCTGCCAGAAGTCATTGGCTGATGTTTACAGGACTGGATTGGCTAATTCCCATGGTGCAGTGTGCCTGCAGTGCTATCTTATTTATACAAGGCCTGATATGGGAGAACAGAGGGGTTTATTTTGGGATATTCCCCATAGATGGATCCAATTTCTCCAACTGGAGCGGTTTCCTCCATACGTGCTGCACTTCAGGTTCTATTGGTGTGCTGCGCCTGTTGGACGCAGCTCGCCTCTCGGTCAGATTTTAAAGGTCTGAATTGGCTCAGCGAAGGAAACCATGTCACAACATCTCAAGTTAGACTTGTGACAATAGACTGAGCTCAGGGACTGCACAGGAAGTTGAATATTAGTCTCATAAAAAGTGCATTGTTTCTCTTGTCAAAACAAAACCCTTACGTACAGTGAATTCATCACTGCATTAGACAAAGAATCTAGTCTGTCAACTGATAACTTACAATCCTCTCAAAAGAATTATGATATTATTTTTCTAAGTAGCAGACATTGTTTTCAAATGGTGTGCAGTTTTTGCTGCCAAAGAGTCATTTCTCAAGCAGCATTAGGTTTGAAACAGTATTTTGGGTATCTGGTGTGAGTGGATTTAATGATGTGATTGTGCTGATAAAAACCAACTGTATGGCTTTCTGAGGCAGGATACTCGCCTGTGAACAAAACAGTGTAACTCATGTTTCCCTTTCTGAGAACATCACCTACAGACTCAGATATGCAGACCTTTAAGGGGTAAGAATATTTTTCTCATGCACTCGACAAGTGTGAGATGAGTAGTTTTTGGAAGGGATGACGCTGAATTAAAAGCACAGCTCTCACAGTCTGTAAATGTTTTAATTATGAAGCCCAAACACATGGAGACACACAGTCATAACGGACCATATTTGTGGTGTTCGAGCAACATCTGCCTTTTATAAGACCTCACGTCATTGTCAACAGGTCAGACTTGTGTTTACTGACGTAATGCGATGCCAGAAAAGCACCTTACACGTTCCTGATTGTTTCTTTTTCTGTCTTCATTCTTTTTCTCAGCCCCCCGCTGCTCCTCTCTCACATCCGTCACTGATTTAATGATTATATAAAGGAATGAGGGCATCATGGGAGAGAGTGCAGGATGCCGACTCCCTGGTCCAGATGTTTTTTTCTGGCCGCTGAGGTGTGTCTGTCATATTTATCGCTTTGAAAACCTTAAAGCTGCACAAGGCTGCTGGTAGAGCAGGTCTGTATGACCAAGTTAGGCAAAAGAAAGTCCAAAAGGTCCCTCTCTGATGTCAGCATCCGGTGCGTGGAGGAGGACACTTACTCGGCTTCAGATCCAGGGTATTTCCTTGCAGATCTAGGGTGTAGGATTTTTCTTGTCTTGTCATGTCTTCTGAGCTCCTGAAGCAATCATCTTTTGTGACAATTGATGACATCATGAGAGAAAGCTTTTTTTTTAAGGGCAAAAGTTACAGAAAGACTGTGCTGCTCTGAACAGATACTGGCGATCAGGCAGTTTAAGATTCTAAGGCAATAATTTTGAAAAACAACATGACAAGCTTCCTCATGCACTGCTTTCTGATGGGGTGTTTTTCCACTCACAGTGGGTGCAGTATCCACTTTCAGGTGCACATGCAAGCACACACACACACACACACCTACAGTGTAGCATGACATGAGGATGAGTTTTGTCTTTGTGCTGTTCTGCAGTTGTGTGCAAACCATAATAGTCTGTTGGAGGAGCATTTTGTTTTTTCCCCTCAAAAAAACATCAGTAATGGACAACAGACTTTCTAATCAGGTCGCAGAGAGGAAGCCAATTGGAGTTAAAACATGACTAGACTCCCACCAAGCTCCGACCACTGTCCCAGGGGCAAGGCTGGAGGAAACCCAAAAGCTGTGATTATATTCTTGTAATCATTTGTTAGCTGTGTTTGCTGCACTGTGGGATGAGCATGTCTCGAGAGAATTGAATATTCTCTTGAACAAAACCAAGGATGGATGGAAACAACATAAATTCGCTGTAATGCCTGTTGGCCTCAGCTACAGACGCAGTTGCAGCAGCATAGTTAGAAAGAAAGCAGAGCAAACCTAAGTAGTTCATTGACATACCGACATTTACCAATGATGGTTAATGCATTACATGCTGTGTACTTTTATACTTCAGCTTTGCAAATGGATTTTCTGTAAACAAAGACCCAGTTAGTGACTGCAACTTGACTGAGACAATGCCAACCTTTCAAGTTTACCATTCCGGGAAATTCATTTTAGTTGAGTTATGAATGAATGAAACCTTTATTGCAACTATAAGATTTTATAGAACTTTACTAGAGGGAAATTGCTTTGCACAGAAAAAAGCATGACCAGCCATATTTAAGAGCAAAGAATATAAAAATAAAACATAAACATTGTAAAACTATCATGAAAAGCATCATTTTAAAAGTCAGTGAAGTAAGATAACAAGATTGATGCCATTTTTCCAGTTGTGACTTAAATTCAGGGCTATCAGCATTAAGACTGAAGTAGAGACTAGCAGCCATCTTCTGAAGATAAATAATTACAATATATCATGCTTGTTAATCCATACAAAAACTCGAGGGTAGGCTAAGCTAAGTTCATGTTTTGGTTCCAGCTTCATTTTCAGAGAGAAATAAAAGTTGTCTGGAGCATCTCATATGACTTCTGGTATGTAAACAAACAAGTAACACGATTCCTTAAAATGTTAAACCATTGATTTAACAGACCTAATAGTCATTTTTAAAACTAAACTAAATGTTTCTTTGATTAAACATGGATTGTCTGTTTGAGCAATGTTTTACCGTCATAAACATAACATTTGCTATAAAGTCTAATGCAAACAAGAAGTTGCTTGTGTTGTCAGTTGTAATGTGAGGTTAGAAAGCTGAAGTTAGAGTTTACGTATCAGGGCAAAACTTGCCTCATGTATCTCATGTATCTTTAAAGGTACGCATGCAAAATGAATCAATATCAATATCAATCAGTATCGCTCCCCGAATCCCTAAATGTTGTCTTGTTGATATTTTGAAACACGGTTCACAATTAAGTTTTAAATTTTCAACAAAGTAGGTTAACTTGCACCTGGATGCTTTGAGAAAATCTTATCTTGAAGCAGGGAAGCCATGTTTTTCTCCTCCTTTTTGCCGGTAAAAAAAGGGAAACCTGCTGCCCACATGGTTCAGGCACAGGTAAATCAGTAAAAATAGATGTTCCACATGTGCGTACAGACTTCAGAGAAGATGAAAAACTTCATTCTTGAATTTAGGACAGAATATCTATTCCTGCTTTCATTCTAAACACCAGATGACAAATGTCTGTTTGTCTAAATGAAATCAGCTTGGCCTCTTCTTCTCTTTTTCATTTAAAAATCATATTACTTCAAGCCAAAAACAAGACTTTCTTCCATTTTAGGATTTATTTTTTTTTGTCTTTAACATCTGCCACAATAAGAAACTGTTGATTCACTCGTCAGATTTGTATGTTTGAGGTGTTGAGTATTCTTGTGTGAGGCAATGGCAGAGACTTGATGTCATGGAAGTGGATGTTGTGCAGTTGTCTTCTGTTTATCTAGTAATCACAGAGCTGACTGGATGGAGCTGCATGCTCTTTGGGCTGTTTTTTACTGTTGTGGTGTTGGTTTGAAGTGGTGCAGATGGAGGATGTTTGTGTCATGTTTTGGATAAAACCTTTGTCTTCGTAGTTGGGATTGTAAATTGCCCTGTCTGGTTCTGACCTGCTCTCTTTCTCCTTCTTTTTCTTTTGTTTTGAAACACTTTATTTTTTCCACACCATGTCAAAAAATTTGAGACAAACCAAAGATTAAGTGGCTCTTGGTTCCAATCATGAAAAGATAAATCTAAAACACGCCCACTTGCTTCTTGCTTGCAGCCATCAAGAATTGAGTATTGAGAAAGTGTCAAAAAACCACTTCCCTGTTCTTTTTTTCTCTCTTCTTTGCAAAAATGGCAATAATTCAACACAGGCTTGATTTACTCACACATTGCGCCAAAATGTCAAGTGCTGCATGACTCAAATCAGCATAATGTCTTCTTCCTACATGTCTGCAGCTGTTTTTGAACTGAAGTTTAATGAAAAATGAGCACTTTCTTGAACTTGAGCACTTTTTTTTTTAACTCTTATGACTGGAACTCATAAAGGCATGTAAACTCTAGATTTTCGTGAATGACCAAATACGTCCCATTTGAGTTGCCTTTTTTTCTTTAGGCCGCTTTCGGGAATCAGAGCTGATGATTCATGATTTTAAAACACCCCTCTCTCTCTCTTTCTTACTCTCTCTCTCTTACTCCCTGCATTAAAATATATGACATAGGTATATGTGACACATACTTGTTCTTTTCCTACTCCTTGGTTTCTGGTCTTACTTTGGTTGTGGTAAGTGGATTCATCAAGACAGGCAGGCCCCGTGATCTTCCTCGTCAAGCCCCTCTTCCCTCAATGGTTTCCAGCTGGCCATGGCGTGGCGGTTCTTCTGGGCGAGGAGGAGCGCTCAGCTGGCTCCAGCCTTTAACTTGCACACTGTCCAAGATCCTTGCTCAACCCCCCTGTACTCCTTTCAGCTCCCCTGATCCGACCCCACCTCCCTCTTTATTTGTTTAATTTGTGGAAAAACCCATAAACATTTATGTATAATTTGTGGAGAGCGGCTGACAGGAAGTGTGCGAGCATGAGGGCTGCGTATGTGTTTGTATTTGTAGTCCAAACTTCACATGCTGATCGCGTCCAGTGCCTTTAATGATAAGGTGAGGTCATGAGGCAAAAAGGCAAGAACATGAGCACGGAGCATTTTGCTCTGCAGCATGTGTGTGGTGACACATCAGCTGATGTCACTGGGCGTCTAACTTAAAGTGGGTTGAAGGGGTCGATGAGGGGGGGATATGTACTCAAGAAGACTCATTTTATGTCTTTTATGTTATCTTGATGAGGGCAGCACTTTGGTCTGGTAGTGAGGAACTTCTAAATATAACCAGAAGCAGTTCAATAGCAGGGCACTGCTTGCGTCACCTTGGGTAAATATTTCTCTTTCTGGCAACAGTTTTGTGCTCTAACCCTCGCTTTTTCCTGACATTCAGCAGAAAAATCGAAGAGAGCGTTGGCTCAAACTGAGCTTTGGTCATGACGGCAGGTGGGCCGGCTTTAGGAATTAGTTATTTAAAGTGCAGAGTAGATAAAACTAGAGCACATGACACTTTAATAAAAGAGCAGGGTAAAGGACAAACCAAAAACAGACCAAATGTTTAAAGAGGACAGAACACACATATAAAAGTAAGCAGTCACAACACACACACACACAGCTTCAGGACACCACTCTGTCTGTTTGCTAGTTTTTGTAGGGACTCTCTGTTTACCTAGCAGGAGTGACGGTGATGACAGTCTGTTGTCATCAAGGTCAGAGGTCAAATGGGGAGGGGGAGTGAGTGTGCAGGCTGCTGATGGAAGTACGTGGTGCTTTGTCACTCCTCATGTCTGGTCAAAAGACTGAGTGTGTTTGGCTTGGCTTAAGGAGTATGTGTGTGTGTGTGTGTGTATTTGTGTGTGTGTGTGAGTGTGAAACTGTGCCTGACTGTGCATGCTTGTGTTGCTTTGCAGCAAGCCAACACACTGCTGGGAAATGTGTGTCTGCGTGTGTGTTATGACTGTACATTGTGATACTGTGCACACTCACAGATTTGCAACCTCAGCAGTCCTATCTCCACGTTTGGTCTGATACCAGTTAGTCACTTCATTAGTTTATCACATGATTCACAATTGAAAGTGTTTTAAATGCATTTTATACCAGTATATTGGACAGAAAAAGGAATGCACAAATCTAAATGTCCTCCTTATATCTCTTAAACATGTGACAGACTGCACACTGATTATATTCAAACCAAGCTGTAAAAATAAAGTTAAAAATAATAAATACTAAACCATATTAATGTGTCAGACAGCATCTCACTCCTCATTTGCTTACAAAGTAAATCATAAAGTTTTGATGATAAGGTCAAGCTTTTAGTAAGTTATATACATACATTTTTTTCAATTATATGCATTTACAACCTTTTTTTTCAACCCAAATTTAGCGTAAAGATGCTTTTTGATCTGCTACTTTAAAATACTTTGATAACAATATCACTGGGACCATCAGAACATTCAGATTATTGACACCACTGAAAACTCCGAGACCAAAATAGCCACATCTTGTAACACTGACCATAAAGTGCAGCCACATACTTGTTGTTAACCAGTGTATACATTCTTTCTCACTTTGTTGAATAAACATGCGCCAGATTCAAACCAGCAGTATGAATCAAAGCTTTGCATTCACTCTGTTGTGTGACGCTGTTACGCTGCTGCTTATTCAGTTGTCCGGTGGCCTGGTTTGGCCCAGAGTGACTCCATGTACAGCCACAAGGTAAATATTATTAGATTAACCATGGAGACTTGCAGTCCGAGCACTTCTGTAGCGAAGAAGAACACTGTTATCTGTGCCAGAGAGTCATCTGCCTCAGAGTTTGATGAAGGTGCAGCTTTGCAGGGCTCTCATGGTGAAGTATGGTTTGTGGTGAGCAATGAAATCAGTAATTAATAATCAAAACTTTGAGTTATAATCAAAATCAACAAAATATGTTAACATAAATCAGGAGATGTTCCAAGAGTATGCCACAAAAATGAAAAAACAAGTCCATGAAAATGTGCTTTTAAATCTAGAGAATTTGAAGTTAAAGTTCAGAAAATAATTCTTATGGCATTTCTTTTGTTTCGATCGTAACACCTACAATCAAAACAATCAACCTTATCAGGACTCTGACGTGTGTGTGGTTTCATCAGATGTAACTGAAATCTGACAACGTCTGCAAACTTCCTCACTAATGTAAACACTTTTGAGACAAGCGTTGCTAAATCCTGATTTGTACACAGAGATGCATGAAAACACTTTTTTTTTTCCAATGAATTTCCACCAACTTAAAAACTGATGAGAACAGCACAATAAAAAAACACAAATAAAGAAATCCCAAATGTTAAATAACCATAACTGTTTTTAACTTGTCAGATAACTGTGAGTTTATGCAAAAACTCTACATTCCCAGTAAGAAGCTCACTGTGAAAGTTTGTATTTGTGGCCAAGCACTGAGGACTCTGTACACTCCGGCCTAACAGTGGCAAAACCGACAATTACAGCACATTTGGCACAATAAACATCCCAAGACTTATTAAAATGATCAAAAATCTTTCGAGTCAGTTGCTTTAAAGACATGATCATGTGTGAAATGATGAGGCTCACTCCTCTTGTTTTACTTTCCATGATAAAACCAATGAAACACTGATCAGAACATTAAAAAAAACCTTATGAAAATCCAGTGAGGCTTTTAAATCTTTCGCAAGACTTTTAAGCTCTTCTTTGGTAGAAGAGAGGATGGATCTTAAGAGAGATTGATTGTTGCAGATACTTCAAAGTAGAAGAATGTAATACTCTTCGCATGCAGCGGTCAGCCTGGGAAAAGGATCAGAAGGCATGTGGATGGATATAATCAAACAGATGAACAACACTGCAGATCTCTGCTTCTTTTAGATTTTTTAAAGTTTTTTGTTATTTTTTCTTGTATTATTTCAGTTTCTTCATGTCACTCTGTTTATTTATACATGCTGGTGTCTTGACGTGAATGATCATGTCATGTTAAAGGTTTTTCAGCTCATTTTCTTCCCTCAGTTTTATGAGGACAGTGGCTGCCAGTTAGTGCACAAAATCCCCAGACATCACTGAAACTAATCCATCAGTAAAGATTAAAGAGATGGATCGATATTTTGGGAAGTACTCTTGTTGGCCTTCTTGCCTGGTTTAATGAGAACACTGACACCATTGTCATGCCTGAATGGCAAATATGTAACTGTGGTCAACAGCTTAGCTTGGTTTAGCTTAGCATGAAAACTTGAAACAAGGGAAGGCAGACTTCCTGACTCTGTCTGAAGGGAAATAAAAACAACCTAACAACACCTCTGAAGTCCACTGATAAATAAAGTTATGATGACTGTGTTTAATCCAAAAGTGTAAATATAACAGTTACGGTTTTTATGGGGTGTTACATGTTATTTTTTGTCCGGGATCAGATGTAAGGTAGCCAGTAAAGACTCCAGGAAGTTTTTTTATCTCAGTTAAAATATCAAACTATCCCTTTATGACAGCAGTTTTGTTTTAGCTTGGAAATTCTCTTGGATGAAGCTTGGTGTTTTCACGTTCCTGTGTGTGCATTTTTGAATTTCTTCACCTGAAGCTTAGAGGAGGAAACCAGTCTTTGCCTGTAATAATTAATCTTTTTAGCAACTTAATTTTCACATCTACAGTTCAGAATACCAACAGATTTAAAGCAAATGTAAACTACAGAGGAGGAATGACTATAAGTGACACCATCCTTTTCAGTCCAGCTGAGATACATCTTTGTGAGCAGATCGTCTCTGTGTGACAGGAGCTCAGTCTCGGACATCAGACAGGTGTCCCACCAGTTTCTCCGGCCGGTTTAACCCCGAGCCCCGGGCCTGGCTCTGGTGCCGTAGCGCTGGAGGTCAGAGGTTAATGGAGCAGAATGGCGCCGGCCAGTCATCCCCCAGGATCCTTGGTGGATTTGGTAAACAGTGAAGCTGTCACTGCAGATTAATACTGAGAGGAGGTAGAACAGGGCTGAGCACACAGGGGGCTAATGGCTCCCTACTCAGCCATGAAAGTGCCTGTCTTCTCCATTCTCCTCTCTCCCTCATCCCCACAGATAAGCTCCGCAGGCTTAGAGAGGGAGGGGAGGACGGAAGGGGGAGGAGAGAAGGAGGAGGGCAGGAGAGGAGGGAAGCAAAAGGTGGAAAAAGGAGTTAACTCAGAAAAGAGGAGCTAACAAGAGGGCAATAATCACAAGTGCACTTGAGCACTTGGGACTCTGAGGAGCAAAAAGAAAAGAGGGCAACATCTAAAAGCTATGGGACCTTTTAAGGCACTAAAAAGTTTTTGTTTCATGCTATTGTGTTGATGTAGAGCTCTGCCTCAAGGTCTTTCACTGCTTACAGCTGTAGGAGCGAAACCCCAACCGCTCTCCTCTGTGGGGGATCTTTGGGGACTTTTTTTTTTTTAATGAAGCGTATGCAAGCCTTGACACTTTGGTTAATCTGTCATTGCATCTTAGATATGAGGGGGAGGCTCCTTCCTCCACTTCTAACGCAACTTATTTCAATGCAAGATATTGTATGTCATGTCACTGCGCTGCTCTCGATTGAGGTTACACTCTCACCACAATGCAGGCGACAGCGAGAGACAAAAAAAGAAAGATATGAACCCCAGCAAGGGTCTTATCATAAAGATAATCTGTAATTACATCATGTTCTAATAATGCCTGTGGGCTTTCTTTTTTTTGGAGCATGGGGTGTTTTCCATTTACGTGTTACATTTACATAATTGCTGCTGATTTGATACGTTTCAATTCTGGTTGTACATTATATGTGTACATTATTTGTGTCATTGAACAGAGTAACAACCGGATAGATTTTGGTCACCACACTTAAGTTGCCTGGAGTGGAAAGTTTAGCTAAATCAAATTTAAAAATCATTGAGAGTGAATGTTCAGCGGGAGCATTTTGCTGACATGTTGAACCTAAACACATCCTTGTTGTTTTCCGCGGAATGTTTTTGCAAAATATTCCGCTACTTTACATTGTTTGCATATGGACATAATCCATATGAGACAGAGCTGACCCTCGTAGTTGTCTCCTGGGAATCCTCAAGGTAGCATTGGTCCCATTCATGTATGAGTATTATAAAACTCGACGTAAACAGAACAGGCAGTCATCTGCATAGATTTGATTCCATGTTCATTGTTGGGGAATTTTTTTGGACATTTATAAAATTTTTTTAAATTTTTGATGTGTGTTTTTGGGCTTCAATCTCTGTGAATTTGTGTTCGATGTTTGTGTGCACTTTTTTGTGTGTCTTAACTGGGGCTGGTCTGAAATAACTTTACTGTACACAGCCCCCCTCTTTATTCCAATTACCTCTGATGCCCCCTTACAGATATGTTGTCAGTTGTCCTACAGGGGGACGGGGGGGTTGTTCAGGGAAGCAGAGGGGGGGTTTAGTCTGAGCATTTTCTCTGCAGTTCTCCATTGTACAGTCACCACAATGGCACCAAGCCTTTGATCTTAGAGGGGTGCACCTCTCCTCTCTGTCTTCTCAATTGCTCTTCCTCCTTCTCCGTCTTCTCTTCTATCTTCCCTTTCTTTCACTCTTTCCAGGTATTTGCTTTGACCCTCCACGTACCGCCGAGAGGGCAGAGAGGAGAGAGAGGAAATGAAACACTGATTGAAATGAATGAAAATGTAATGCAGTGAAGAGTGGGCTGAAGGGAAAACCAAAATCAGTTGTTATATTCCTCCTGTCCTTGCTTATTAAAAGGCCCGGGGGACGTACTGAGATGGTCCTTTGACAGATTGTTTGTGGTATATTGTTCAGCCCCCTCATCTCTCCGCTGACACAGAGCAGGTGCTGCAAGGGTGAGACTTGAGCCGAGGATATGGCGGCTCAGTGATGGGAGGGCTTGGTTTGCTTCAAGGGCTGAGGGGTGACAGTTTGATAGAGGTGGGGAGGGGGCCAAGCAGGACAGTAAGAGCCCCATACAAACTCTGGATGGAGACTGTCAGGTCAATATTTCCTATACGTTGTGACTGCACTGCTAATTCTGCTGCACCAATTCAACCACGCTCCCCTACCGGCCTCAGCCAACACGGTGCCCCTTCATGTCCTCTGTGCTTGGCTTTGGAAAACAGAGCCCCCCCCCACCCTCCCACCAATAGCCCAATGCTCCAGTGGGCGTCTATAGATTCCCGGATCTGCACAGCGTTGCATTGTCTCCCTTCCCTGGCCTTCTGCCAAGAACCGAGCCAGCTTTGGAAAAGTTGTACTTCACCAGAGCCTAATCTTTTCTTTGCTCCGCTTCTTTTCTTGCTCCCCTCCCTCGTCTGTTCTTTCTTTTCTTCTCCCTGCTTGGCTATTTTCTTTATGCCAGAGAGACTGCGAGTATTAACCGATGCGCTGGCATTAGGGGTTATTGTGTGGACGGGGCTGGATGGAGTGCAAAAGGCGGAGTTGAGGGGTGGTGCTGAGGCTGCTGAATAAACAAGGACATGTGCATTGTTGGGCAGAGATCTGAGATGTGTTTGGTACTTTATAGTAAATATGTTAAAAGGCTGACTTAACCAAATAACTGAAAACCTTACCTTGTCACTTACCTCTAGTGGTATATGGACATGCTGTAAGTTTCGTTTTTATTTAGAGATTTCTTTCTCTAAGATTTCTTCCAGCAGCCTGATAAAATAAAAGAGAATGAAATTTTATTTCAGGTGCTTTAAATTCTCACAGTAACGTCTCTCTCCAGTATCAAATCCCTGCTGCTTCCCTGGATATTTACCCAGAACTCACTGTGAATTACTCTACTGAAGAAATTTCTTTCCATAACAAATGTTGATGACAAGGTCTTTTCCAGTGTAGCACAAGTTAAGTATGCTTAAAGCTAACTCGTTTGTAAAAAACATAATCCAAACAAACTTACCTGTTACAAACAGGCACACTTCAAGACTATAAGCTCCTCATGGCAACATCACTCTGCCTCCTCAATCTCTCTTCTGCCTTTCTGTCACTTTGTTTTCTCAAAGCAATGAATCATATGAATGAAATCATAAGTTATTTCAGTAAAACCATGTTTGATTTAAATATGGCTGCCATTTCTTGCAAAGTAGTCCCTTGGTGCAGTTTTATATATGGAGTACACAGACCTAATTTGACCTCTGCATAAGAATTGTACTGGAAACGGTGCCAAAATGTTACATACAGCATCTTTAACAATGACATATTACAGTGATATTTATTTGTAAAGGTTTGGTCACATCATGTTTCAAGAGAGACTGTCTCTCTTAAGTCCTCCATGGTGTTGCACTCAGTTGTATCCACAAACAGTGACAGAAGTTGTTTTATGATGAATGGAAAAAGAGAGCTTGAGAGTGATCCTGCACCCTTCACCTCCATTCAACTGGCAAAATACTGCTTGACGTGGCTGTGCTTGTTTTATGGCGGGGGTAAGGTGTTTGAGGAGGGAGGATTTCTGACGCTGTTTGGCCCTCTGAACAGCACATTTTTTGGAAAAGAGACATTGGTATTACATTTTTGAATGCCATTTTCAAGTCCTTTCAGCACAAAAAATGAAATCTCATGCACTGTACTGAAGTGAGGTCAAACAGATCTTCATTCACATGCTACTCAATACCACAAAAGGAAACTTGTTTTTATGATTTTGTTGAACTGCTCCCTCACAAATTCTTTCCCTTACTTATTGAGAGTCACTATCTCAGTCACTTATTAACTTGCTCTACATATTTTTCTTCTCACTGGGACATGATAAGGCCTGTGTTTCCTGAGGGCAGCTTAGAGGAGTCGGCCTAACTTCTCTGACCTATCCCTGCACTCCTCCACCCTGAAGTTAACCCCCCCTCTCCACAGCTCACAGTGTCGCCTGTCCCAGCAGCACCCACACCCTAAGGGACTGCATGGGGGGGAGCAGGGAGCATCACATCCCGACACCACTCAAAATCCCAGACGTAAACACGGGTGACAAATGGGTAATGATATCAGGTATCAGGTGTCTGCTTGGGAGATTTATAAGGTAAGACAATGGGTGGTAGACACAAAAAGCTCCTATCTACCATCAATGAGTGGAGGGTGGGTTCTCCACTGCAGCAAAACCACTTTAGTTTTAGCAGCCGTGGAGAAAACTATTTCCCTGTTAAATCCTCTCAGTTTTCTCATCCATGCGGCACAGATTAGGCGCTCTCACACGGCTAAGTCAGATGTTAGTGGTGCAGCAGGAGAACATGTTTTGGTGTGCTGATTGAAGACAGCGGAGTCAGGCTCAAGAGGACTTGTGAAATGGAGGAAGGCCCCACTTATGGTGAGGGAAGTTTGGGGTCAGGTGGAGCTTGTTTGGGGATAAAGTGAGGCAGTTGTCCGTCATCCTGAGTCACAATCAGCGGTTAGTCAAATTACATTGGCCTTAGCAGGAAACTCCCCACATGTCTCTTTATATTAAACAGGCCTTGAAGCAAGATCTGCAACTTTTCATAACACACATCTTGTTTTTGTTGGTGGATGTTTTATCATTTCAGTACCGTATATAATCAGTTTTTTGTTCATGTATGAAGAGGAGTGTGCAGGGAAAAAGTTAAAGCTGCAGCTGACCACACAGATGTAATCAGTCAAGGAGTGTAAAAAAAAAAAGTCCATTAAACACTCCCAGTTTAGAAGCTATAAACTGCTGTGATATGCAGACAGTGTATACAGAGCTGAAATGATAAAATATAGCTGTTATCTACATGCATCTGGCACACAGTCACTCCCTTTTGGTGTGGATTTCAACACAGGCCTCTAATATTGCAGCTCTGACCAAGCTAAGGAAACTACACCAAGCTCACATGGGCTGAACTTTTGCTTTGTGATTAATTGAATGCTATGAAACCAATATTATTATGATGTTTTGCTCTCACAATACTTGTTTAAACCTGAATTAATTTATAGTTGATGTGACAAACTTCCAAGCAAACAGTGACTTATTTACACATCCAAAGGTTACAGAGCAACATTATGACTCATTACTGGAAACATCTTTATCGCCAACTAATGAATGTGATTTCAATAATCAGTCATTTTCTGCTCTTTTTTTCATCTTTTCCAGCTCTTAAGGCAAATATCTGACTTTTTTAGCTGCCAAAATCTGATCTGTGTTTATTATTTGGTTGCTGACTTTGTCTGTCTGAAGTTTGGTGCTAAGCTGATAGTGTGCAGGGAATTTTTTTAGCTTTTCTCTCTTCACCTGCTTCAACCAAAAATGATGCTATGAGAGCTGTGAGAGTGAATTTTAACAGTAAAACTGCAGCCAGACAGCCAGACAGCCAGACACTAGGATGAAATTGTCCTCAAAGCTTCAAAAAGCAAAGTCTGAAGTTTCAGGTGATGATTTTCCATATCTTCATTACTTGGATTTAATGTTGTTGTTATAAAAATATTGATTATAGCAGCTTTAAAGTCTAATGACTTATCCTGGCTGTGGTCGATTAGCAAGCAGAAATAGAAATATTACTGATAAACTCAGCAGCGCAGATGGATCCTCTTATCAATCTCTGAGACATCAAGGTGATGACAAGGGAAAGAGGAGATGAGTGTGTGTGGGGGAGGAAGGGGATGCTGGTGCCACGACCACAAGATCCACAAGGAACGCTGTTCCTGACACGTGAAAATCCTGCATGCAGTGCCCAGGCCACACAGCCCTCCCCTCACCCACCCACATAAGGGATACAATCAACCACCATCTCCTCCTACGCCGTGCGCCCAAGGCCACCCTCAGAGGACCTGAAACTGGAGACTCAGTCAACAGGATTGAACCTCCACCCCGTCATCCCCACTCCCCGTCCTTTGTCTCCTCACAATGTGGAGCTGATACAGTGAGTGAACAGAAAACAGAATCCTCGCGCAATTCCTCAGGGATAGGCCGGAGCTTTGGGCTTTGTGTATGTGTTTATGCACATGTGGCTATGACTTAGGCTAATTTCGAGGACACATTCCAAACTTAAGTCCAGTTATTTGGGGACTGCTGGTGCAACTGAGGACAAAGAGCCATGTCCCCAGTTAGACGACATTTAATTTTTGAGTCAGAGGTTAAGGTTTAGGGCTAGTTTAAGAGTAGAGCAAGAGTTAGGGTTAACCAAGTAATGGTTGTAGTCAGAGTAAAAGTAAATCATCCGGACATTAATGTTTTTGTAAATTCCACAAAACTGGCCTGGGTTAGTTTATGAGTGAGTATTTGTACCTGTACTGAGGACCTACACACATTTTTAACCAACACATTGAGGACATTCTTGTTGAAGGTGAGGACATTTTGGTCCAGTTCTCAAAACTTCAAAGGACTGGTTGAAGGTTAAGACCTGGTTTGGGGTCAGGGTAAGAATTAGGTTAAGATTAAGCTAAGGGTGCGGTTAGGGTTAGGTGTTTAGTTGTGATGGTCAAGGTTAGGGTAAGGAGCAAGGGAATGTGTTATGTCAATAAGGGTCCTTATTAAGACAGAAGTAGGGATCACTTGTAAGTATGTGTGTGTGGGTGTGTATATATGTGTGTGTTTGGGTAGCTTAGTGGGTGCCTGATAGTGTTTGTTTTAAGCTCTTTTTGTTCAATTTTCATAACTTACACTAATCCTAAAACACTTTCCTCATATATTAAGTACAGCTATAAAAGTAGAGCTCACAAAAATTGAAAAACAAACACTCCCTCCTGATTTTAGTTATTTGAACTTCACATATAAAACTCCTTCTGCCTCAGCTATGTAGGGTTGTAAATGCCTTTAGCACCACATACAAATATTCTCTATCTTAGTTAAAACCAAAATGGTAACACACAACAAGAAGTGAATAGGAACATTTAGTTTTTTGCAGTGTGCGTGAACTGAGCCGAACCGAGGCAGTTTATTTTAGGATGCCGAGTACAATCATATTATAATCCTACAATTACTCCACTGACTGAATCTGTTTATATCATGTTATTTATTGTAGAGGGTCAGCAGTCTAATGATTGCACTTCAGTAATGGCCACAGAGCAACATTTTTCCACTGCCGTCTAAACATGGCGTCATACCAAATTCTTAAATTCCCTCAGTGGGCGGAGTTTTCCCAGACGGTTGCTAGTGACGGGCCCTGATTGGTCGATAGGGATCGTTGAGTTGAGTGACGGGCTGTCAGAGGGGATCCATCGGGGGGACAATGTGCTCACTCAGAGGCACAGAGGTCAGCCTGCAAACAACGGCTCCACAAGTGAAGTTTATTTTCTAGTGTGGAGCCACTCTTTCATGTGTGCCACTCATTATCAGAGCTTGTGCCCCCCCGCTGCCCTAAACAAGACTGTCTGCGTGCATGTGTGTGTGTGTGTGTGTGTGTGTGTGTATTTTACAAAAAACCCCTTTACATCTTTCAGTGACCCTGTTTTGCCAGAACTGGAGCATATAAAA
>JAPZDY010000007.1:4899629-4918993 GCA_029783645.1 Ctenochaetus hawaiiensis | reverse complement strand
GATGTTGCCTCGGTTCAATTGCTAGAGAGAGACAGCATACCCCGGCCTTGTTTAACCCCTGAAATTAATGCATAACAACAGCTGAGTGTCCATCAGCATGCAGCAAGGGCACTTTAACACCTCCTGCTCACTCATTATATGCTGTTACGGATAAAAGAGTCAATTAAACACCAATAATGTAACATATAAAGGTGAAAAAATAGTCCCTTAAGTAAAACAAACTCCAACTCGTGTGCTTTTTCACACCAGGCTGCTATGTGTAGTAGCAAACTAGCATAGACAAGAAAAATGTAGTCTAAAAGTTTTACACTAAGCAAATTTTAACAGCTGCTCTTGTCCCTGTCTGTGTGCGGCTCAACAATCCAAACAACGAATTGCGTAAATGATGACCCACATTACATGTATAAAACTGCACACTTTTTTGGCTAATTGGCTCTGTGTTTTAAGCAGCAATATCTTCTTTTTCCTCCATATGTTCATTATGCTTGCACTGTCATGCTACCCGTTCACAGAGACATAATACAGGAGGGATAAGAAAAACATCATTGCAAGCTACAGACCTCTTTAACAAACACGAGACTGCAGCTAAGGGTAAATATCTGCTACCTGACAGCTGCTATATTACACTCGTGGGTGGGAACTTGTCAAGAACAGATTAACTGTGTATTTTTGTCTTGTACCATGACGAATATCCCACATATGGTAAGAATAAATCCTTGTAGAGATTCCCCATCACAAATATTTTAGAAACAAATTATTCTTAAAAAATGATCTGAGTTTAGTCAAAGGGGGGTAAGAGCTCCCACAGAGCATTAAAACAATATTATCTTGGTAAAATATTGGAACATCTATATTCTGCTACACAAAATTGGATACACAATTAGGAGTAATCACCAAACTTTTGATTTGTCTCATAAGCAAAGAAGTGAGGGAAACACTGCAAAATAGGGATTCTTTGGAAAGAAGGTCAGAACTGCAGGTTGGTCTTTACTTTTTTGGTAAAAAGTATGTTTACTGACAGTAAACAGTCAGTGTGTGTTGGATCAAGAAATGCAAAATGTTTTTGTCTGAAATAGACATTACTTTTACTGCTGCCAGTTTCTTGTCAGTGAACCAAGGCAGACTGTAGATCAACTGAAGGTTTTTACATAAAGTTCAAGAAATAGTTTGAGGAATATGTGTTTTTATTGCTGAGGTAAAAAAAAAACGCAAACAAAAACTTCCATAAAAAATAAATTGCCAGCTCTCACTTTCACATGTTTTCTGTAAAGATCAAACCAGCAAGATGAAACCTGTTTATCAGTGAGTTGCATGTTTTGTTGCCTTCAAACAGAGCCAGACTTGCTGTTTCCTCCAGTCATTATGCCAAGCTAAGCTAACCACCTGCCTGCCCTAGCTTCATATTTAATGACAGTTATGGGAGTGGTATCAATCTTCTCATCAACTCTTGGCAAGAATGAAAATTCTTTTTTTTCCCAAAATGTCCTGTATCCATTTGAGCAATCAGCCTCAACCCATTCTGTATGAATTAGTTAAAAACCAGCTGATAATTTTAAGAAAAAGCCATCGCAAAGTGCTGCAAGCTGTTGTTTTGTTGCTGCTTTGGATTTCCAACCATCACCGCTACATAAACAAGTTGAAAAACAGCTGCCGTGGAAATAAGTTCACATGCCTATTTTCAATGTCACAGCAGTTCTGAAAACCCACTAAATGCGAACTTTATTCTCTCATCCTGCAAACTTTATTCTCTCATCACTGAAACATTATTAGGCTTTTGTCATGTGGCCCCCGCTGTAGAGAACATCCCGGGTTGGAGGGCTTACAGTGGTGCATCAAACTAGATCCAAACTAGACTAAACTAGATTCAATGAGACACTCGACCAAACCAGAGGAGACAAAACAGATGTGAAGGGAAGGTCCCTCTTCCTCCCAGAGGTCGTTATCAGAACAATGACATCACTGTGGTGTCGTCTGTCTGTGACATTACCAAATATGTGGTGACTTTTGGGAAGAAAGAGCAGAGGAGCGATGGAGGGAACGGGATGGGATGCTTTGACAGAGACAGCAGCAGTTACAGAGGGAGAGAGAGAGAGGGAATAATCGAGAGAAAGCCTCGAGCTGCGGCTTGGCTGAACTCACCGTGAACCTCAGCAGATTTATTTTCTCCGGAGCCTGTTGCTCACTCAAAGGGGGCCAGATTTACATGCCTCTCCCTGGGCTGCTGTGAAGCTCAAGCTCGGGGAGCTGGGGATGGATAAGTGGGCTGAGGGGAAGAGATGGAGGCTCTTTGCAGGTTAAGACTGTGCTTTCTAGAACTTTATTTGCTGCTTCATAAACCAGCTTTCAGTTTCTTGTGCTCTGGTTGAGCATTCCTGCTTACCAGCTCGCTATCCTAATTAGAAACACTCCTTCCATTAACCAGGGTGTTTCATTTTAAACCCTGCCTTATTGACGGGGCTGGTGTGAGCCGATGGATCCCTGCCCTCTCAGCTCTAATCATTCACTGCGGTGACATATGATGAAGGTTATGTAATTTTTAACACAATCTGCTTTATGTAAGCAGAAACATAATGTGCTGTACTAACAGATGTAAAGACACAACAGGCGTAGTAGACATGTACACAAACACAGGTGCTTCTCATGAGGTGTCACACCCAACTCAGGCTTTATGTTTCAGTGAAAATCAAGGAAGTCTGCAGATTAGTGCTGTCTCTGACGACATCTTGTCTAAAAGTGGATTTCTTTTCTTTCTCTTTTGATTTTTTTTCAAGCAGAGACATGTGACATAAGGCTTAGATATGACCTGATTAAGGTCAGAGTGTAAGAACGACTTCCTAGACATTTTTCGGTAATCAGAAAAACAGAAATCGTTTGCATAACAGAGCACTACCAATTCATCTCCTGACTGTAAGCTTGTTAGAGAAGAAAGCAATGCTTTATTCCACCAGACATAAGGCTGCTCTGACTGCCACTCGGCCCCCGGAGCTAGTTGCAGCCACTCAAAAAATGCTGGCAGATCCACCAGCATGTTAAAGAGGTGGCCCTTCACTTGAAATACGCACAGTAAGTAAAATACAGGAGCATCCGGTCTATTTTTAAATTAAAAGACCCTGCGCAGACTCATATATACATACATACTGTATATGTCAGAGGTTTCTAAACTTATTTCGGCTTGCAACTCCAAAGAAAAATTTAGTGTTGTCCTTGGACCCAAGCTTAAAAAATAAGTCATTAGTTGCTACAGCATCAACATTTATGAACTGCTGATAAAAAACACAACACACCACAAATTAAAATGTATATGAAATGTGTTTTTTTTCATTATAAAAACGCATCATAGCAATAATAAAATTTGCTGAGCGTAATTTCAGGTATCTTAATATCCTGAACAATATAATCAGCATCTGAGCTAAGTCTTAGACCTATTTGAGGCCCTGAAGTTCAGGAAACACTGGTGCATCATGTCAAAAAAAAAAACTGTTTCACTATGTAGCCTATTTACTCATGGTAGAAGAAGCACAAAAATCAAGGAAAAAACAACAAGAACTTCAACAAAATTAGGGTAGTAAGAGACTCCCTCACTTGTGAAATGCTCCTGATGAGGTCAGGTTGACAAAACCAAACTGCATTGCTGAGATGACATCATCAAGCCGACTTCAGTGGAGTAAAGACATGAGAGTCATAATTCTCCTTTTCTGGAAAACCTGGCCTTTTTGTATCAGTCCCTTCTTCACAACTGTTCCATGTAGGCTGCAGTATCACCAATAACATATGGCAACAAAATTCAGATGAATTTTCTGAGTTTTTAAATGTATTTTTGAGAGACGTTGCAAAGCTGATGACAAAAACATGGACGTAGCACCTGTGATGTCACATCTATCATTTTCAGTCTGGAACTGAGCTCATCCGTGAGTTGAGAATTGCATTCGTCCATCTGGGGATGTATTTACACCGCCTGTGAAAACATTTGTCTTATATCTTCTGTGGTTCCTGAGCAAGCTTTCCGAAGTTTAAAAAAAAAAAAAAACTTGGATGTGGTTTAAAACCTTTTAAGTTTTCAAACAGAGTAGTTTTTTTTTTTTTAACAGAAAGCCTGTCTTACAAACTGAAAGAGTGGAGAGTGAAAGAAGTGGGCAGAGAAGGTCTAATGTAAGACACTGGCCGTTGCATTAAAGGAAATGTAAGATCCAGTGTTTTTGGATCTTGACTCATACGACTGACTAGAATCAGGATATTGTGGTCTCTGCTGGTTCAATTTTGACCATTCTTTTTTTAAATAATCCGTCTCTTTATTAATTCTCCATCCTCATGGAAGTGCAACGCTGAATCACTGGATTAGCCCTTAAATGGAGCAAATCTGCCCAACTGCCAATTTGCCTCAGAGGCTAACCGCAGTCCTGCAGCCCAGAAAAATCCCTTGGAGCCCAAAAAGGTATTTTTCCCATAGACCACCATTAAAGCAGATCTGTAAAACTGTTGACAGGACACCTCCAAAGTGCAAACAAGGTTGATTTGTAGATGCAAATCTGGAAGAGAGAAAAGTGTTTTGGATCATGCAGGATCAACTTTGAGCTTAAAGGCCTGCCATATCGGACTCTGGTGTCCATTTCTCAAATTACATATCCATGAGTTTCCCACCTACGACATTTTCGTAGTTGTTTTCAAAGCCAGATAATCTTATGTAGGGCAGAGGGATGGATTTTTGGTAGAGCTGAAGTTGGATGAGTAAACAACAACCAGCGAAGATGTGTTGCCATTGTTGTTAGAGACACAGGCCTAGAAAGGCAACCACACAACCAGTTTCAAAAAAACACACTTAAAGGAAGTGACACTATAATTTCTTGTGAAAAACCACTTTGTTTTTTAACAGAGAAGTTCCCCCTGACACTGTAAACGCACAATATGTAATTTCTGCAGCTAGAGGTCTCTGGATCAAAACAATGAAAACAAAAGGCAAAGTTTGATGATGTCATGAAGTAGCGTGGGATCATGGGATTTGTTTATTTCATTGTTAAACAGCCACCATTGTAGATGAAAATCTCTCTGTGACTGACTTAGACAAAAATGTTCACAGACGAGTTATTGTATCAAAGTTTGATTCACATCATGCTGAACCACATTTGCCGACGTCCCCTCTCACTGTCTGACTGGTGTTACCTGGGAGGTTAGCAACAAGTGACAACATAAAACACACCATTACCTTGAATTAAATTACAGATTTCACTGGGTTTCATCAGTGTTGGAAGTACACAACACAAGAAAATATCTGACAAGGATGCATATTGTAAGTTTAATAGAGTTTGTGTTTTTGAAGGCCGTTTTTAGTGGCCAGTAAAGGAACTACAACTGGTTCATCGTTGGCTGCAACATGAAAAACATGGTGGCTTCTCATTCCAAATGCGAAGCAGAAGTGCATGTCTCAGTTACCAGACTGAAGTTTCTACACCTGATAAGCTCATTAAACACTAAAACACCACTTTATACTACATCTCCTGCAATGCATTGTATTCTGTGTCAAGGATTCTTACATTTATTGCTATGTTATCCCTTTAGAGCAAACAAAAGAGCGAGCACATAGAGCCTACGAACAATGACAGCTGTTCATTTTGTTTCCAACAGTCGACCTCACTCTAATTTAAAGAGGATATCCGCTTTTGCTCCACTTCTTCCTCATGTGCTGTGATTGTTGAGGATGATACTGCATGCAAGTTCACACTGGAGCCCACTGAGGAAGAGAAGAATTAACTAGCCGTCCGCTGACTCAACTCTCTGTGAACCGCTCATGGAACCAGAGGTCAGCGACTCCGGGTTCGTATCATTTTTCCCTCCCACCACTCGACTGTTTTTTCGCTGGGGGTGAGTTTAGGAAGGCCAGGGGAGGCAGGAAGGCTTTCAGCTCCTGATCCCAGCTGAGCTCCGAGAATCTGGCTGCTCCCTTTGTGTGACAGGTAACTCTCAACACGCCTGTAGGAGCGGCCCAGCTGTGACCCAGAGAGTGAGGAGGAGTGAGGCCGAAAGGCCAGACAAGAGTTGGGAGGACAACATTGGACATCAGCCCTGCTCACTTGATTTAAATCCATTTCACTCATGTTTTGAATTTTACAATTAATGAGAGAGGATGAAAGAGAAATAAAAGCATGAATGATCTACTTGGTTTTGACTGAACGCGACTCTACGACTTTCAACTTTCAACATTGTTTTTGCAGATAGTATTTTTGTCTTTCTCTTACTGTGCAGTTTCTGTCTTCCTCCTGCTATCAAAAAACAAAGTGGTGTACTCTGTAGAGGAACTTTTGATTGCATTCCTAATACAAACTTGCTAAATGTGTAGTTTTACTTCCCTAAATTCCCAATAAGTGCTTTGCTAATCGCAAAATATAGTTTGCCAAATCAGATGAGTCAGTGATGATCAGTAACATTAATCTGGTGTGAAGTCAAAACATTTGAGGGGATTTTTTTGTTTTGACCTTTTAACAGGCAGCTCCACTCTGATGGGTCAAGTCATTACAAAGCTGTGCAAGGAAAACGTGCAATTCTTTGGCTCCATTTGGGAACCAACTTTTGGATTCTGAATGAATTTATTTTTGAACAAAATCCACTAAGTGGTGCACAGGGAGGTGCACTGTTTCTGCAAGATCAGCATTAAGAACAAGCTCTTTTACATTACAATTAGAACCATAGTGAATGTAAAACAGTGTTTTTCAAGACCCTTTAACCTGACACAAAAATGGACCACAGACCCGCATCTGGTGACACTTATGACTGTTGGATTTTTCATTACAGAAAGTGAATAAAACCAAAAAGCCACAAATTATTTTGTGACCATTCATCATTTCATCAATTTGTTACTTATTGATGAAATTATAGTAAAATAATTGATTCCCCTTTTGGCTGGGGACACAGTTGAACCCCTTTGAGGACTGCGGGAGTCCCCGGACCCCACTTTGAGAACCACTAATATAAAAGTATTTAATAAAGTAGCTTTAGTTTTTTTTTTGTCTTTTTAGCTCAATAAGCACAAAATGGTGGAAGTAACCGCAAATATTTGATTAAAGTTGCTTTAAAGTTCCTTGAGGGAACACAAAATGGGGAAAATGGATGCTGAGGGGCTAAAAACATGAAGTCTGCATGTAATAACAACCATATGCAAACATGACTCTTGCCATATGTACATGAATACAGTCCCATTCCCAGGTTTTAGATGTACAGACTTGTGTGATCATGTGTGTCAAGAGAGCAGCGGCAGATGGAAGTTGATTCCTCCAGCGACATTTCGGGTATAAAGTCGTCCAGCAACACATTATTACACTCCTGTAGATTCCCAAAGCCACCAAAACCACACACATACAGAGCTTACATCACAAGACACGAAAGTAAAATGCACACAAGCACAGACACACTAAAACCACATGCTTATGGAGGACATATTCATTTCTTAGGCTGATGCTCTTATCAGAACTCTGTGCACACTCACTCGCACACACTCAAGCACACTCGAGGCAAGAGTGGGAGGAGCAGATCAAAGAAAATGTGGTTAAAAAACACCCAGGGACACCCACCTCCACATAAACAGGGGATCTCCTTACCAAAAACAAAGAGGCCTGAGCAGCCAACCCACATCCAGCGGAACAGGGAGGGGTGAAAGGGGCTTAAGGAGAGGGGAGGGGGGGATCAGAAAACATGTTACATGGGCGGAAAGGTAGAGCAAAATCATTCATTACCGTAATTACAACCTGAGCCCACTTACTCTTTCATTCAGCGACAGGAGAGGAGAAAAGAAAAGAGGGAGAGCAGAGATTAAAACTTGCCCACAGAGGTGTTTACCGCACGCTGGGAGATAACTTGTCCTATTTCTTTCCTCACTCACAACACACACACACACACACGTAAACACATTAACGGAAAGGAACACACATAACACACACTGCAGGGGTTCCTTCATCAGTTAGAGTGATGTGGTTTATGTCAGTAAATGAAATGAGCTATGAAAGGCCTGCCTAAGTGTCTTCATCACAGTATTTATTTTCCCTCCCAGCTCTGAGTCATGCTGTCCCTCTCCACCTCGCTTTGCTCATTATACCTCCAAAGCAGAACTATGTTTGACTACCAGATAAACAATTCTTGCTTTGTTGTTTTTGTCTTTACATTTCAATCAGGGCAGCTTATTGGTTTGCTTGAAGGAAATAGTTCCGTGTTTCAGGAAAGGCGTTTATTTGCTATCTTAGCTGATGACACTCTTGTATCTCACATCTGTCTGTTAAAGCAGCTGTAAACATTAGTTTCATTATAACAAAGGATCATGTGACCATTTGTTAGATGAAAGATGCTGCCTTACAACAAACAACAAAATCCCAAAATTAGGGTCTAACCGATGAGGTTAGAGCAAAATTTAGCATCTAAAAAGTCGAATACTTCCTTTTAGAGTTGGTAAAGACCGAAAACAGAGCTAAGATGTGAGTGACCATTGTACTATTAGATATTTAGCAGTTGGCCATGACATTACCCAAAATAAATGCTAGTATTAATGCGGTGTTTTTTTGCTAACAAATCAGAAATATTAAGAATCGTTAGATCTGGTGATCACAGACACTTCCTCTGTTCTGAAGTGTCTGAAAGAAACAGTGTTTGTAAGTTTGAATAAGCTGCAGCCAGCAGTTGGTTAGCGTAGCTTAGCTCAGAGACTGAAAAAAGGGGAAACAGTTAGCCTAGCTGTGTCGAGAGTTAGCAAAATCTGCCTGTTAGCACCTGTTATAGTACTCTTATTAACACATTTTATCTAATTTGTGTATTTCTACTATATAGTTACTCTACACCTGATTCCAGTTTTTATGCTAAGCTAACAGGCTCCTGGTTGTAACATTATGGATAGGGTTTCACATTTTTGTACCCTTCAGTTTTAGATGAAATGTGCAAAGCTCGGCAAACCTTTTTTAAAATCTCACTGGGCGGAAATTTAACTGAGAGGACGTTTGGTTTTTTTGGGCACTAAACGACCTCTCAATCTGTTTGTGGAACATTTTCTGGTAGGTTGACTGACTTTGTGACCACGGCTTCTAGCCTCTTGTCTTTTTACGGCCTCCCCTCAATGTGTTTACCTTGCTCTCATCTCCATGTCCCTCGAGACTTCTTAAACACTGCCTTGGGTGTCCTTTTGGGGAAACAAACATGCTGGATTGAGGAAGGGAAACAGTGGCCTAATGTGATCTGAGGAAAACAACAACAACAGCAGCAACATTGTGTGGAAAGTTTACCTACCGGGCCGCATTCTGCCACGGTCACTGATAAAGCTGTTTCCAGTCATTCAGGGGACCTACAGGTGTTTCATCCTTGCCAGGAAATAAGCCTCAGGCATCCTGTAGCATTCAATTAGAAATATAATCCTGTAAATGCATAGGAAAGTACATGACACATTTGATACTGGGTGCATGTATATGCATGTGTGGATGTTTGCAGAAGTCTGTGTTGGGTGTTTTATGTACAGTGTGTGTGGTTTGTGCTGTGTATGTGGTCCTTACTGTAAATCTGTGTGGAAAATTACAAAGAGATGAAATGGACAACATGGCACATTTCCACTTTGAAAAGCAGACGGAGCTTGGTTGGTGTTTTGGTGTTTACTTCCATCATATGTGGGTAAGTGTAGGTCATGAGTCTGAGGTAGAAATCAGATTTTTCACAGAGCACAAGGTTTCAAACTCATCTGAGCAGCTGAATCTGCTCTCAACCAGCACGGAGACAGAGCACAAGTGGCACCTAGTGGACAGAAGTAGTACTGCACCCTTGACAATGTGCATCTCAGAGGGGAGAGGCCGTTGGAGGCCTTGCTCTCTTTCTCCTTTATTGATGCAGTAGCCCATGACTAAAGCAATAGTTCTTACCTTTTAAAATATCCTCTCTTTTGTTTTATTACTTTGAATTTTAAGGTTGATATTTATTGATGTCTAAGACCAATAGTAGCATAACATTGCAGTGCGTTGTTGACTGTTTTACCCACTTTCAATATATTTAAATAACATCTTAAAAAGTCATTTTGGTCATTTTTTCGTATCACTGTTCTCATTTTTTCCCCAAAGCTTCAAAATATTATCCATCACGGACCCATTTTAAACTGCTTGGACACACAAACACAAACAAGAAGAGATAATGTGATCTGATTAGCCCCCATTGACCTCCCCTCTTACATAATGATGAGGTTACATTTGAGAAACAGATGTGTGAGTAATTCCTGCAGCTCATGTCGTAGTGATGCTGCTGACAGCCATTTTGGATCATGAGATGAGTCATGAGTTATTAGATCCTGTTATTCTCCATGGTCATATAACAGCCAGATGAATCTCATGCTGAAAGTCGGCTCAGCTTTCATCATGTTGTGACTTTATTTCAGCCTCGTAAAAGAAAAACAACTTTGAGACTTGAGATTGAGATGAAGAAAGGCATCCGTACGTATTAGATTTCCACAAATTCAAGGCTTTCCTTCATGAAGATCAGTCCAATATTACATCATGCATGTATTTCATGACTTGCTGCTATGCTGTGAATGCACAGGATGAACTCATGTTTCATTAGACATCTATGCATCATATTTATATGTTTCTGTTCATTTCTCTTCCCTTTTTTCCTTCCCTTTTTTTGTTCTAACAGAGTGTATTTAGTTGTCAGAACATCTGTGGTTATCTGTGTGTTTGTCTTCCGCTGACCCGAACGAACTCCTCTCCCTTCATAGATGTCGAGCCTCCACACCTTTTTAAACAGCTCCAGCTCTCAATGGATTATTGTATCTGCTCCTGTGAAGTTACGCCTCTCACCCTCTCTCCTTCCACCCGCAGAACTGCCGCTTCTGCCTCAGGCCATGTGGTTATATACATAGACACACGTGTGCTCGGCCTCTGTATACAAAACGAGTGAGTGCTCTGTCGATATGGATAAACACAGTCACTCACACACACCATCCAAGCACGCATGCAGAGCCGTACAGCAGCCCTCTCGCCTTTTTTTTTCCTGCTGCTGGTACATCTGCAGCCCAGATGTGCGCTGTGCTCTGAGGTGCTGCTGAGCGCAGGATGTTTTGCATTCCCCCTGTGGAACATGTGAGGCGTTCCTGTGGGCCGTCCGTCTGGCTGCATTAGTCTGTGTGTCATGGGGATCTGGTTGCCTCGGCCCCTTGTCGGCTGGCTCCAGGGGGTTAGTTACGACTGTTAGCATGCTAATTCTGGGCAGATGTGGGGTGCTGAATCAGGTGGTGAGAGGAAACTCCGGCCGTGGCAGGAGGGAGACACTGGCTGCCCTGTGTGGCGGTCCAGCCCTGCATAACAAAAGCCTCCCAGCCTAACCTCCTCTGCTCCTGCATTCATCACATATGATGTGAAGGCCGCTATTCTTTGATGTCCTTCCCAAGAAATCAACTAAGTGCATAGATTTATACTCTTGTTGACCTCACAAAAATACATTTTATGCTTCATTATCAGAAGAATGTACCTCAAGGCCCAACCTATGATAATTTGTTATGGCTGAAGGTTCTCTGAAAACTAGTGGGACTTAAATGCAAGGTAATCTGTTTTTGATGTTTCTAAAAAGTTCTTTTCAAAGGATGCACCAAGTTTGTTACAACCTGGGCCTTGTTTTTAAAGTTTTGGCTATCAGTGCTAATACAGTAATAACATTGGAGACAGCAAGTTAAGGGCAAGAAATGTGATGAGATAGGTTTTAAACCAGAACTCCAGGCTAATAAAACTCATGTATGAGAACAACAAAGGCAAACAGTAAGTTTTTTACCCAAATCTCCATGTGTTAAAGTCTAGTCCTGCCCAGCTTTGTTCTACAACACTTTGTGTAGTTGTGCATGCAGCATTTTGCTCTCAAATGTGTGATTACTTTAACATTTTGGACACACTCACTTTTGGTTTTTGCTGAAGTAAACTGTTAATGTTTTCACAACCTGTTGTGCCATCTTCCCACATCTCTGCAATGACTTCTCTTCTACTATTCAAGTTTTTTTTTTTACAGTTTAAAAACAGAAAAGCTTCAAAATTTCGAATTCTCCTCTGCAACCCCTAACCCTAACTACTCATCATATTCAAAATGTAGATCATAACTAATTAAAAGACTGCATCATTAAATTACCATGAAAGGTAAAAACCCATCCCTGCATGGGCCCCTCTCTGTTTTTGTGTTGGTCTTGGTTGGTGTGGAAAATGTGCAGTTAATGTGACACGACAGCTGGAAGAAACCTTCAGATGGTACGGAGAGTAAGTCAGAGGAACAAGAAAGAGGATGTGTGTTTGCATGACAGATGTTACAGTGTGTGTAACGATGATAAAGTGTTGGATGGATAGATGGATAGATAGATAAGCCTCATTGCCACACAGCTCTGTGTACATTTGTCTGACATTCGTTCATTCCTGGAATCAGTCGTAGCCGCAAACACTGTCACAGCGACCCACTGCTACTTCAACTTGTTTCCCTCTTTGTCATTTCATCAACCAGGCATTCGGGGAACTCCACAGATTACATACTTAAAAATCAGTTTTCCAGGAGAGCACTACTGTGCACGGATTGCATAATACTTTCCTTGGTTCTTCTTGCTGAACTTAGTCAGTTCTGAGGAAATAACCCAAAATGATGACATCAAGTTCATCTTGGCGTTCAGACTAATACATTTTATAGGAAAACTTGCATTGTTAACTGAGTGTGTAGACCTTCGAAGACATGGGCAGCTACCAGGCAGGAAAGACGTATTAAACAGACGCCTTGGAGTTGAATTATAGGAATTTTAGCTTTGCCTGCCCATCAGCTTTTTGAAACTTAATGCCCGAGGCTTGTGTCTTATTTCCAGCCTCGGCTCAGTCATTGCAGTCTTTTTCCAGCCTTAATGATCTAATTCGTACTCCCTGAATTTGTCTTCCTCACACTTCCCAGCCTGTGTCTCTTTGCCCCTGCTCTGTGATTATACACCAAAGTCCACCAGTCCCTCTTCCAGTTAACCTACTCAGTGCCATTTTTTCGTTCAGTCCCTGCCGTTGGCCGGCGTCTCCACAGCTGGCCGAGGAACAGATTCCAGCCCCAGCAATGGCCCTCACACCACCTGCTATAGGGTCATGGTCATAGAGTGAGCTCGCTCAGGATGTGTACTGTCTGTGTGTGCCGATGCACGTGAGTGCGTGTCTGCATATAGAGTAGTAGAGGATGCTTTAACACACACATATAACTGACACAGCATGCGGCCTCTTTGTTTCCTAATCAGTATACCAGGAACTGAATAACCAGTATGCCCTCCATCCTTCGCTCCAGTTGACTGAGTTCGACGAGATAGGGACAGCGAGAGACGGAGAGCTGGAATTCCCCTTTGATCAAAGTGTCCGTTATTCAATGGGATGTGGCGTTGCTGGGGGTGTAGAGCGGGCGGAGGCTGAGAGCACAGGGAGAGTGCTCAATTGTCTTGTCCCTTTCTTTTTTCAGATGCACACCCCCACCAAGAAGCTGATACCGAGGTCAAGACCTTCTGCCCCCCTTTGCTCTGCAGCGTCGGGGCTCATACTTGAAGGACGCTTTCTGTCAAGTGTAACTGCTGAACAGCCCCCTTTCAGAAACTCATCCAATCTAACTGTCTCACACAGCTACTTGTCTTTCTTGCCACCTTGCTTCATGCAGGGGGTGCAGGTTTAGGCGTTGGCTGGGGGGTTTGAGAGCTTCTTTCATTTGAGTAGATTAAAGACAAAAAACTGACAACCACTGCACAAAAGACAAATTGACTGCGTCCGTGTGTTTTTAGTCATGGCAGCATCTGTTGCTGCGAGTGTGGTGATAGTTATTTAAAAAGGGACCACAAGCGCTTTCTGAGAACAGGAGGGGGGGTCCAGCAGAAGGGGAGCTGTTTATTTCAAGTCTGGTGTTATTTACACTATTGTTATATGTGTGCAAAGCCAAGCCATCAAAGCAGAGAACATTTGGTGATGAACGCAGCTGCTGTGTTTGACAGCTGTATAACATATTTCTCTCTTGGAAGTGCTGCATTAAGCAGTAAATCTGCACAAAAAGCATCTGTAGTCTGCACAAGAAGCCCTGAGATGGCCTAAATCTCTTCCATTCACTCGTTTGAACTGAGGCAAAACACAAACTCCACTCCAACAGAATATATGTAGCATGTGGAAAACATGTTGCAGTGTGTTACCAATTGACAATTTAAAAAAAAAAAAAACATAAAAGAAGATCCAATTATAGTAATTTTTCGAACATGTGAGATCCTCCCAGTCCTTGCCTGACAATGGTTAGGTTGATTAGTTTGACAAATTAAGCTGGTCAGTGGTCTGCTGGGAAGAAGACAAAAATAACATCAAACTGAGAACATGACGCAACTGACATTTCTCTGTGTGTGGTTAAAAGTACAAAGCAAAAACAACACAGCTTTTGAAATTTTATTTATAGATGTAAACAATAAATGGTGGGAATACAGATCTAAAGCATTTAAAACCAGTTGGCTAAAAAAAAAAAAAAAAAAAAATTATTGCTTTTTGCATATGGAGCTAGTACATGCAGTATAAACCCCCCAATGTCAGCATAATCTGAAATCCAGTAATGGACAACTCCTAGCACAATACATACATACAGTAAAGCCTCATTTTTGGTTAATCTGGCCTTATACAAAAGATATTAAAGGAAAAGACTTCAGATTTGAAACAGTGCAACAAGTTAACTAATCATTAAAACTACTGCTTTACCTGAAAAAAAAAACAAAACAAAAACAAAACAGTTATATAATGTCTGTGGCCTTGGATGGAAGTATGAGGACAAAAATCACATTCATAAAATTTAACGCATCAATAAAGCACAAGAACATAAACTGGAACAATACAGACCTTAAAGGTCCAGTGAGTGGGGTTAAGTGACATCTAGCGGTGAATGTGCACATTGCAACCAAGTTGCTCTACCCTCCCATCACAAAACTTTATAGGAGCAAGTATTTGTTAATACATTTTGCCTTATAAATCTGAATCCTCAAATAACAATAACAAACCAAGCTGAAAAAGATTATCAACTTCGTTCAACCAGGGCTGCAAAGGGGCAAATAAATTCATGCAGTTTAATAATTATTACATGATTAAATTAATAATTCATAATCATGGGAGATAAGAACAATAGTCAAAAACAGATCAGAAACAAAACAGAGGGCTAGCTTTTTAAAAAAAGTTTTTTAATAGGGTAAAATTTTAAAAGTTTTTTTTTTTTAACTAAATAAGTATAAATTAACTACTATCTTAAGTTATCAAATTAAAGTACCAATTGAGCACGGGATTCTAACAGTGGAGTGCATTTTAAATTAGCAAAAAATGGATACACTAAAATGAAGAAGATACCTTAAGTTGTGCTTTAATATCTTACAGATTGTCCAGATCCTACGATAAAATGAATCTTCAGTCTTTAACAGCGAGGCTGTATTTCTGGCGCCCCCCTGTGGTCAAAATGAAAAAAACTGGAAGACGACAATACCTTTGCTCTCCAGCAGAGGACAGCATGTAGTTAGAAATTGCAATGAACTCAGAAACGGACAGAGTTTGAGCTCTTAATCTTCAGCTTTTCTGACTTTCTGCCAGTCACTTTTTGCCCTTCAAACTATTTCTGTCCTCCATTTTTTTTTTGTCATTTCATCACTTTCACTCTCCATCTTTCTCCGTCTCTTTCCCTCTTTCAGCTTTGCAGACTGCACCACAAAGGGCAGGTGAACCTCTTGGTCTGTTTCTTGAGTTGTGTTGCAGAGACCTATTTTTTTTTCTCTCCTCTCTATACTGCTGTCTGCTAAAACCATCACTGCCCCCCTCTAACCTACACCCTGTTTTTCTCTCTCTCTTCATGAAAACTGCCTTCCCGCCTCCCTCCTCGCCTTAGTCCTTTCTCCTCACTCATCCGTCTGCTTTTGCCACCTCCTCCCACTCCTCCACGTTTCCCTCCTTCACTTCTCTCTTCACTCTTCACTTCCATATCTATCCTTTTCTTCCTCTTTGTGACCAAATGGTGTCAGAGTCATTGACTACATGTGGATGACATCAGCTCCTCACTCAGTGAGATGAAAGAAGATGATATATGAAAAGAAAGTCAAGGTGGGATGGGGTGGGATTTTGGACCAAGCTTTAGTTCATATTTCTTGCATTTTTTTTCTGCCTGTTTTCTCTGTCAAAGGAGATGGAAGACAAAGGAAACAGACCTCATGGTTTTCATATGAACTAAGGCAGGATCAGCAGTCATCTCCCTTATTGTGTGTTCTGCAGATCACAACTCAATTATTTTGTTGGTTTATATAGTTTTTTTTTTGTATTTATTAGAAAACATGCCTTGCTAGCAGCCTCACAGAGCTGCTTGCTAGCTAGCAAGTAGACTCATTGTCTTGTCCGTATTACAATTAGCTTCTTTTCAGAGTACAGCAACCTTTCATGAAAACAAATACCTTTTTGCCATAATAATTTCGTTTTATCTTCTCAGCCAGAACATTTTTGATTTAATCACTTGGATAAAGGTTTCTGGGAATTACCTGCGGGGGCCCACATGAAACAGCATTAGCAGTGACACCAGTCTGCCCGAGGTGGTTACGTGAACAGGGAGCAGTGCGACAAGAAAATGTGTTTTGCTGTCAGCTATTTTAAAAAATCTCAGGTGTATCATTACCTTGAATTCCCTTTATTTTCCCTCTCTTCGATGTGAACAGGCATGTGTGTGGTCGGTGTTGGTTTGCAAGCCCGTCATGGCTCTCTCCATCCTGTGCCTTGTCCCTTGAAGTCCCATGTGGACCTCTGGTGGATCTCTTTCACAACAAAGCCAGTTTGGTATGTGTTTACACAAAGCGGCCTCCAGTGTTTCTCCTCTCCTTCTGTGCAGAAGCTGGCAGGCAGATAACAAACACCTCTCAGCGCTGACTGACCAGGGGATTTATGGCTTCATAAAAGTCTGGTTTGAGGATGTGCTGAACAGTTTCCCCTCAGGAGGTCATTTTGAGCTGTTTTCCCTTCTGTCATCACATCAGGCTGCGAGTGACAATGACCAGTCTGCAGCAGCAGCCACATGGGAGAATGTGCGGCAAAGATGATGCTTTAAATAACGCTATCTTCTCTAAACGAGTGGACTGGAAGAAGTAGAGAAAACTCATGATTTTAAGACAACTATGTGTGCAAAATTTTTGAGTTTTAAATCAGATTAGCACTATGAAGTTTTTAAATGAACCAAAAAAACTTTTGCCAACACATAAATACAGGGTTCATAGTAAAAATCACAACCAAAAGAAACAGTGATTACATTTCCCTACTTTTGCAAATTATTGTATGTAAATTTAATTCTAGGAAACTGATACATCTGATGCTTCATTGCCAAAATCAAGACCTTATGAGAGTTTGCATGTGTGTGGTGTGTTTGGTGTTGCTTGAGAAAACACCGATGTGTGAGCGCTAATCTCTTTGTGGGGCATTCACACTCTTTCGATATCTGCAGTTAAAAAGACATCATGCTTTCAACAGGTGGAACATACACCAGGAAAAGCAGTGTGGTTGTATTGAGGTCTGTGTGGGCCTCACACCTTCTCTTTGAGCTCACAACTCACTCTGCACCACTCAGCACCAACATCAACAACAGATGTATTCACACATTCACACAGGCGTCACCAGAGGACTGAGACAGGAAGTGAAGTTGGAGAAAAACAAAACAAAACATGTTAAATGAAAGACTAGTTTTATTTGCCAGGATATCTCATACATGTACTCAAGCAAAATTTAGAAGTACTGGCACTTAACTTCTACGTTTCTATCATATGCAACTTAAAACCGCATGACATTTCTGAGGGAGAGTTTTTAATTATACAACTCTTGTTTTTCTCAAATTATGGGTTTACAAAAAATAATACTGGATATCCTTATAAGATACAAAACATTAGTATAGATTAAACACAGGTTACAAACCTGTCTTAAAAGCGACCAAAATTTCTAGTAGCTCCTAAGATGCCCATTTATCATCTCATGACCCTAACCCCTTCAGATTTATCTTATGACCCTTTTTATGGGGCCTGACCTCTAGATTACCGAACAAAACACCATATAAAAAGTAGTTAAAATGGCACAAGAGTAACACAGCAGTAAAATATTCTTTACTTTTGAATGAAGGAAAATTATTTTGAACTGATTATTTTTAAATTGCTGTATTAGCACTCTCACATGAGTAAAGGATCTAAATACTCCTACCAATTTTCATCATATAAAGTTTAAGATTTGGAAGAAAATGCCAAAAAAAAAGTGCATGATGAATTAAGATTTTGTCAACTTTGAGTTCTTGTTTCTGCTTTTCTTTGAAACGATGGCACCCAAACCTCACATCCTGTCTGCTTGTGTCACACGAGACGCTTATCAAAACTCGATCTTATCATCTCTTCATGCAAAACACTCTCACTCTGTGGTGGCTGACAACGGGCCAGTCGCACTGCAGGACCGCAGCCAAAACTTCACCCCAGAGGAGTGAAGCCTTCGGGCTGGAGAGTCACAGTTTACAATGCTGGGTTTTCTCCATTTCATGCTCTCATACTCTCCATTGTCCCTGAGCTTTCACAGCTCCCCATCTATAGGCCTTCAAAAGATCATGTGACATTGCCTCATCCTCTGTTTGCAAAACGCCCTGCTTTTCTACCTCCACCCTGTTTTACTGTGTTTTCTCCAATTTTCTAAACACATATTATGACGCTATCTGGCACTGCACTCTGCTTCTATCTCTCACTTCATCATTCTTCATCTCCTTACGCTATTTCTCACTTGATTTACAATTTCCCTTTATAAACAGTCAGTGTATTGTGCTCAGACTGATCTTGTCTGTCCTCGTTGTTGACTGTTTTGTCTGTGGGAATCACCATGATGGATTAAAAACCCCTCAATTTCTGCGATGTAAGTGGACATTTCCAGTCACCCTCACTGTGTTTTGACAATCTACAAACAACTGTGGTGTTTGTTTGGTGCGCTCTGCCTGCTCTTCTTCCCTGTCAAGTAAGGACAAGGATTGTAGTGACAAGTGATCATAAAATTTGTGTTTCTTTAGTCCAACAATTGATTTTTTGGGGAAAAAAAGTCAGATTCAGTGCTAAAAAAAAAAAAAATACCATTCCGCACAGTGCACATAAAGACTACAACCCTCAGAGTCTAAAGGTCTCCTTGCAAAGATACTTCACTTTCTGTTAAGTCATCTAAACACTGAAGGGATAGTTTGGAAATATTTATTTCTGGCAGAGAGGTACATGTAAAGTTAAATACCATTCTTATGTCTCTGACCATAGTGAAGCCACAGCCAGAAGCTGTTGAGCGTAGCCCCTCTGATTTTGCAATTTTGTCCTCCCAGAGTTTGCAGGATCTCTT
>JAPZDY010000007.1:4880825-4899529 GCA_029783645.1 Ctenochaetus hawaiiensis | reverse complement strand
CAAATGACCCATCAAACCACAACAAGTTATTTATTACACCGTTTTGTGCAGGTCAAACAAATTAGTGAGCTTTAAAGGTTCTTTTAGCAGAGGTGGAACCAAGTCACTGTTTCGCAAGTCACATGTAACACTTACGTCTCTGCCCTGATGTCCAAGTTCAAAACAGACAAGTTCAGAGTCACGTCCCAAGTGCTATAAAGAACTTTCAAGCCAACACACTCAAGTCCATGGGAAGTCATGAGTCACTGATGTTAAAGTTCAGGTCTAGCTGCAAGTCTTTTTGTAATTAGTCAAATCACGTCTTCATCGTAAAATATGTGACTCAATTCCAAGTGATGTGACTCAATCTACTCCTTTGGCTATTAAGCTGTTTTTGTCATGTTTAGGCTCAGCTAACAGAGCTGGGTTAGCTGTTTCCTGTTTCCCCTTCTTGTCAGTCTTCATGCTTAGCTGGGCTAACTTGCCGTTGGTTGAAACTTTATATTAAGCTTACAGACATGAAAGTGGAATCAGTTCTCTCTTCTGACTCTTTACAATAATGAAAATAAGAATATTTTCTGAAATGCTGAACTGTTCCTTTATTCTGTTACCTGTAATAGTTTCATTACATCTTTTTCAGATGACCTGATGGTAAATAAGACCACCTCATAGCTGCAAGGTGTGAAGGTTGGATCCCTTCCTCACCTAACAGCTCCTCAGCAAAACACTGAACTCTTCCCACTGGTGCACATGTATGTTTTCTTAAAGGAAAGTTAAACTCCCAACTGTATAATCCAATAAGAGGATAGAGCTTTTAAAGTATCAGATATGACACTAAAGGCTTGTCAGGGCGAAATCTCTTTTGACTAGAGCTGTGAATTTGTGACCGCAGGATGTGAACGTGGCTGGTTTCACAGCTTTAGTCAGGGTGGAAAACTATATTCAACAATTGTGGTCTTGTGGTTTGTGGACTGGCTGTGATTTGCAAACACTTTGGCTGGATCACCTATGGTAAATCGCTGCAACGCATGACCGCCAGATTCTGCATTGTAATTTAGATTTTTTTACAGGGCTTCATCCAGCACACAGACACTCACGTGTAAACAGATGTTTATTGAATACACAGCACATACCAACTTCTATTTTTTGGGGGGGGGTTCACACTCTGTCACACACATGCTTGCAGTCCCACGTGCAGCTTTATGAAATGAGTGTTATTGTGAAATGGCTAAACAGTCATCACTCCCTGGACCTGTGATTTAAGGATCACTGTCTGACCACACTCACACTGTCTGCCTCCAAAGCCACTGTCACCGGGCACGCTGCTTTACATCTCACTCACCAGACGAATTTTCCAATAGCTCCTGAATGCCGACGATGTTGACAGCACAATGCCAGCCCAAACCCCCGCCTCAATGTCTATTACTCATTCCCACTACAGAAACACATAGTGTTCATCATTCAAACTTCACCCAGTACCAATGTGTTGTTTTGGAGCAGCAGTGTTATTTTTTTAATTTTACCATTTGGTTGTTTACTCAAACTAAAATATGGTTATTTTGATTCAGTGTTTTACATAGCAAGGTCTTAATTAAGCACGAGACAGCTTTAATATATATTTTTATAATGACATTGTAACAAATGACAGCGTGGAAACAAAGTGAAGATGGTCATTTGTAGTAATGGACCTTATCACCTAAATCAGCAGCTCCTCTAACTTAAATTAGCTTTATAGTAACTTTAAGTGTTTTGCTTCTATCTCACTACTTCTAGATAGTCATTTTCCACCACAGAAAGCAGCTTTTTTTCTGAGCAAAATCACCAAAATCCCACTGTTCACTACCTGCTAAGCACTAAACAGCAGATACACACAAATATGACCTATTCAGGGAACATAATAGACCCAGAAGCAGCTGAAGAGCATGGCAAGTCCATCAGGAGAGCAAAATTAGATTTAAAAGTGAATGAATATTGGACTTACTTTCAACAGGTGGCCACAAACACAGCTCAAACTAAATGATAACGTTGCTCTGTGTCTTCTGAATGTGTGAATAAGGTGAATTCTTGCTTACAAGTTTACTTTATCAACTTTAATGGTAAGAATATGTCAATGTCGTGTTCACAACTTACATCTGCTGCCCCCTGATGGCTCAAAAAAACAGTCATCTTGTCACATCCTCTTCTTCTGCAGCAGTGTAAAACTGGAGCTTAATCACCCGGACACCGAATCTTGATATAACAGAAGTGGATGAAAATGTGTTTTCTTTTGCCTGGTTCCTGAAAGTTGTTAGTTTTTTTGCATTAAAGTTAAATGAATTGCTTGTGACATGAAAGTTTAAAAAAGAGCTAAGCTCAACTTCAGCAGTTCACAACCAGACCATATTTCAGTTTGTGTAAATAACCCAGCAGTGATACATAAAAATATCACTACAAGGGGTCTCTTGTCTTGGTTTTCAAAGGTACGGGATAAAGTAAATCTAGCAGTGATTATTAGAGTGTGGTGCTGGAATGTAAAAACTGGAATGGGTTTCGACTATTTCCTTTCACAGCAGTGGCCAAAAGAGAGATGACCCCTACCTGCAACACTAGCTTTTGTTAACTTGAAGCCACACTGCAGCTAACCAAGCAGACCACACACAGAGTGAAGAGGAAGCACACTGCTGAAAAAGAAATGGAGAGGATAAAGAGGCAAAGGGGAGAGGAGTTAACAGTCTTGTTATCACAGGGGGTGAAAAATGAAATGGTGAGTAGTTTTTTCCGCCGTAAAAACTCATAATGTATGTTCACCACCTCCCCTCGGTGTCAAACATGTTATCCTTTGCATCTCTCATCCTCGACGCTGTCCTCTCTCTCATAGTGTTGCTGTTAAAGTGAGTTTGGTTTATTTTCTTTTTATATGGAGTTTCCATCATGCTCCACTCCCTCTGTGGTTCCAGCGCGGCTGGCCAAATGGCAATAAAATGCTCAAAGGACATCAGAGAGGGAAAAGGAGACCTATTTGTTAGCCTAACAAAATCCCCAGTAGTTAAAAAGGCAGTCAACATGTGAGAAAAAAGGGGCAATGCTCTGCTCCAGTGCTGCTGTGAGGAGTAAGACAAGTGGCTGAACAACAGCCGGGGAGAAGTATCTGTGTCAGAGGAGGAGAAGGGTCAATGGTCAGTCAGCCAGCCTTTGACATCTGAATCAGTCATCTTTATTTATATTCTGGGAGGGTTCTTTTTTTATGCAAAAGGTCAATTAAAACTCAGTCGAAGCACTGAAAAATGCAGAAAACAAGAAAATAAAGTAAACACATTGGAAAAACAAGAGCATAACTCAAATAAAAGCAGCTTTGGTCAAATAAAAAAAAAGTGCATGCAAGGTCATCATAAAAAACAAGTGCTTTCAACTGCTGTGTTTGCTAAAATTACGGCTTTAAAATGCAAGCGGGATGACCGGGTATACACTGAAATTTTCCTGCAGTCCGTTCCATTTGGATGTGAAGGGGGATGAAAATTTAGAGCAGATTTTTTTTCCCTTGTTTTATTGTGGCTTCCTTTGAAAACTAAACAGTTCTGTAAAATCAATGTCAGTGTACCCTCCGTCCCTGCTGTCAACAGAGAAAACTTGTTTTCTGACTCTGACGGACTCCACGTGTGTTACTTTGGTGTGATGACAGACAGCTTCGACAGCAGGATAGTGTTTGTGGGATACGCTCAAAATTCAGCAAAGTGCCCTTATTCATCATAACCAAAGCATCTGTGTAACTCTGTCACTCATTGATGGGTTTTAGTGCAGGAGAGGGATAATCTGCATCAGGCCTCGACCACACAGAAAATGCTTGCAGAATCACTTCACTGTTGGGATTCGTGACAAGGAAAATATAGAACAGTTTCTGTCATCAAATCGTCATATTTTCTTTCCTTGTTTTTCTCTACCGTATGTCTGCTGTAATTACAATGTATACGAATGCAGTGGGTCAGTCGGGTCTGCGCTCGGTGACCCGCTCACAGTCTGGGTCAACACATGGCTCTGGAGGTTAAATAGCTGTAAGAAAACACATCAATCTGCAAACACGTGGTGAAACTGGCCTTGAGGTCCCCCTCTACTGTCCTGCCTCCCTCTGGCAGCCGTGCCCGAGAACTGGCATGTAAACCATGTAGGCCTGACACCAGTTGTTTTGACTGAGAGCACTGAGGCACTGACTTATTGTGCAACACAGGGCAGAGCCTTTAGCCTCATATGCTACACCAAAAACCCCTCACTGCTCCCTCACCTCTCTCTCTTTCCAGACTGGACGTTTACCAGAACGGATCTGAAAGCATTTTCCTTAGAAAAGCTGAGAACATTTTGATACACCCATATCTGTTTCTCGGCATAGTTACAGTGTTCTAAGTAATCCACTCCCATTAGAATCAGTGTGGTATTTCAGACAGTTTTTGAGCAACTCTGTAGGTAGACAAACAACGCTAAAGTCACCACAAAAAACTCACTTTAAAATAAACAGTGGAGTAAAGCCACTAAATAGTATTAAACTGATATTCAAGTTGTCTAAACTATGTGGCACTTAATATATTTTCTGAGCAAGTGATTTAACAAATCTGGCTTGAACCAAGTTTTGGTCAAAAAGATGACATTAGCAGCGTAGTTTTCTTGAAACGCAAGGTTGTTCTGTTGGTCTACCACTTTGGTCCAGACTGAAATATCTCAGCAACTACTATATATAGTTTCCATTTAATTTTGTTCAGACATTCATGGTCAGGGTAAGACAAAGCTTAATGACTTTGGTGATGGTTTAAATCTTGGGCCACCATGAGATTCACAGTTGTGGTTTTTTAGTGGAATGTCTCAATAACGAGTGGATGGATTTGCAATGAAATCTGGTAAAAACATTTATGTTGCCCTCAGGATGAATTGTAATAAGTAGGGACCACTTAAACTTTAATCCAGCAACACCATCAGGTAAAAACCTCAATTTATCTAACACCTCTCAAACACTTTTTATGTAGTGCTAATGAGGAATTGTTAGCATGCTGACACACTAGGCTTACATGGTGCACACACTAAATTATATCTGCTTAACATCTACAGCATCCACGTCCATCGTTAGCATACTGCCATGCTAACCTTAGCATTTAGCTCACAGTGCTGTGGTGTCTCTGGACAACAGAGGTACTAGCAAGACTGTGCTTGCTATTAGCATTCATACATAATAGAAAACTAAGCACAAACATCTGTGCAAGGAAGAAATACAGAAATGCCCTTTTGAGCTGGTTGAACAGAGTATTTGTGTCATTTTTATGAGAACATGTGAACTTGTTTCCATGTAACACAGCATCCTGATCCTTTTTTTTGCACTGACCAGCTGCTGAAGGATACTTGTGGTCATTTGAGTTCGTTCTCTGTCTGTGTCTGATTCTTTCTTCATGCATCAAGCTCTGTATTTGTGCAATTCAGTAAGTGGATGCAGTCGGGTGTGTCACCACCACTGCATGCTTGTTACATTAACAGGCAAAGATTTAAAAAAAAAAAAATCATGCCATATTTCTATTTCTGGCTGTATTATAATTAGATTATAAAAGCTTTTTTCTTGAAATTATTTTAAGACACTCTGTTGTACTTTTTTGCATGACCTGAATGTCTGATATGATTGTAAAAGTAAACTTAAAGTGATGTGAAACATTAATTTAGGAGTAACATGCATTCAAAAGCTCAGACAGACATAAAATGTTCCAGATGATGTGCAAAGACTACAGAGAGGAAACTGATCTCTTTACCAGGCCCACAAGTCTGCCTATTTGATTAGGCCTCATTTGCTTCTAAACTACAACTCTAATTATAGCAGTTTGACTGTGAACTGTTTCTGACATTTGAGGGAATCCTTGTGAGAACCAGAGAATGAAGACCTGAGCACACAACGTATTGCGTTGGTGTGGTCTCAAACCTTCCCAAATTATCCCCTCACAATTCTTTTACTGCCCAGATAATGATTCATTACAGTTGCAAAGCTCCACACAGTGGTTTAACAACTTTTGATTCCAGTAAAGCCCAGCCTGCAAGCCCTGCCAATAAACAAACAAACTGTAATTAGGCTACTTACCTAAAAGTTGGACTTCTAAATGCTCCCTCATGGTGGTCTTTAAATTCATGATTTTTAATCTGAGGTAATAAACAGACTACTTCAAATTAAACACCCATTCTACAGAAAAATGTGCTTTACTTATTGACAACCACAGTGCAGAAAGATGTTTTGAATGTGTGTTGTATGTTTGACATAGAGCATTTCGATGTTGGCAGCATTTTCCCCTGCTGATAACAAAGCTTTACACTGTAAAGTTTTAGAGCTCTTTTCTGATTCAACAAGGAGAATTTTTTAAAATGTCCATTGTTTCAAATGTCTAACTTAGGTAAATGCTCAGATAAAACTGCTTTTTGAATCAGAAATATTACAGTACAACAAACAAAACCAGGGCATATGCAGTCAGTTATAAAGTTCCTCTATTATATTTTATTGTCCTTGTTTGTGACAAATAAACCTACTTGACTAAAATACAGAAACTAGTTACCTCCCCATTTCAGTTGTGGAAACCTTCACAAACAGTTAAAAGCATGATAATCTAAGATGAGGAGCATCAGTCAACATGCTAGCATTGTCATTGTTGGCATGTCAGGATGATGACTGGTAATCTAATTAGGCTCCACACCATCATCAAGAAAAATTTCAGTTTATCTAATTTATATTAGCATAGTTAATAACATTAATAACAGCCTCTTTATGTTTACTGCTGTTAATTAATCAATATCTGCTTGCTAAGATCTAAACCAAGATGAGCATATAGGTAGGCAGCATTATTTCTATTAAGCAACGGCATGTTAGCATTGTTTGTGTTAGCATGTTTGAACTTTGGTATTGTATAGCGCCATCATCAGGTAATTTCTATTGTCCACTTGATATTAGAAAAGTTAATGAAGACGAGGTAATTATATTCATTTTATTATTATCTGTAGAGTTGTCTACGTTGTCTTTAATGTTAATGGCACCATGCTAACGAGCTTACGAAAATCCCAGTAGTCAGAATTATAGTAGCTATATCTTAACAACAACATGTTAGCATGCTAGCATTAGCATTGAGCTCCAGTATTACAGAACTGCTGCCATGGCTTTAGATTTGTTAAGTAATATGTTAACTTTAACTCAATTTATTTATTCAGCCAGAGTATTTTTGATACGTCTTGAAACATATCTGGACAGGATAATTTTTCTTCGGTGTGTCAAGCTACAAAACAAACTCTACTTCTGTTATTGTGCAGGTCCACAGAGGGCAACAGAAGAAGAAGAAATCTTCACAGGACTGTGTTTACATCCCGAGGAAAACCGGAGCCAGCCTTAATGCAATATCCTGAGCAGCTCCTGCACATAAGGGGGGCCTGACTCCCGGAGAAATTTGATCCTGCAATGGGCCCTTTAAAGGAATATGGGATGAGTCTGTTGAATGGAGCTCAGAGTGAGTCCCGCTGAAGTCTGCAGACCAAAGAAAGCGAAGGACAGCGGCAGGACGGGGCGACGCAAGACATGAAACACTGACGGAGGAATGAATGAGGAATGAGAGCGGCGAGAAAAGACGACGGGCTGAACGAGAAGAAGTAATGAGCCGAATTGTGACGAATTACCGGGGAAGGTGTCCGTGAGCAGAGAAAGCCGACTGAGGCGGTGGGGGGGTGGAGAGAGACAACAAAGTCACAAGGTAAAGTAGCTGTGAAGGGGCTCCGTTATAGAGCCAAAAACGATTTATCGCTTCGCTTCCATCGTATCACGCACTGTTTTTGATGCGGGTGCCAAAGGATAAATTTAGCCAAGACGCAGGAGGTTGTTTTGGGATAAAAGCCGCAGCCATAGCTGAGTGTTTTGAGAGATGTCTGAAGTCTGGTTGAACTTTTTTTTTTCTTTCTTTTGCTGACCGACAGTTTCACGGTTGCTACTATTCTACTGAGCCGTGCGCGTGTGGCACACCTGTTCCCTGTGGCCTTTTTTGGACAAAATCTTGGCCACTGCTTGTCCTTGGAGTAGCTCTAAAACATTCATTAAAGCCACACTGAGTCTAAATATATACATTCAGAAAAACATTTTTTCTCTGTTGCATTTGCATGACTTTAAGTGAAACTGTATATATGATTGCCTGCCACACATGCACACTTTTCTTCACTCCGTTTTGCACATATAGAGAAATAATGATCTAAATTGCTCCTTACATCCATCTGACCCCTCCAGCTGCAGCCATAGCTGTCACTGAACACCTTCCCAGGCTAACACATGACCAGTAGATGCATATTCTGTCTCACAGTGTATGGATAGGAGTGTCTCTTGCTTTGACTCATGCATTTTTTTGTTTCCCAAAACAAAACCTTTCTCCATGCCCTGCAGTGCTGAAGGAGAGTCAGAGCTTTTAAGTGTGTGCAGGACAGCAGAGCTACAGAGGTAGATGTTTACACCTCAGTACAGAAGAATGTCGGGGCCTGTTTTTAAGGCTGAGACTGATAATGAGTGTGGTCAGTTTGCTGAGGCCTGTCATTAACCTGAACTCGGAGAGAGCTGCAGGTTTTTCTTGCTGGCAAAAGTCAGGAGGAGAGGATGTAGAGGAAAGAAGGAAGGACTAAAGGACGGGATGGGGGAGGGAAGAGTAGGGTGGGAAATCTGCTGCAGGAGGAGAGGACAGAAGTGCAGGAGGATGGAAAGTGAGAGGTGTTGGAGGAGGAGGGGTGAGGCAGATAGAGAGAGGAGGAGGGGGAGTAAGACAAGATAGATAAGATGATAAATGCAAGGAGGATAAACACGAGGTAAATTCATGATTTAAAAGGTAGGCTGAAGACTTGGATTGGCCTCTGTAATGTTTTTAAATGTCAAACTTGAGTAAATGCTCAGATGAAATTGCTTTTTTGTATTGGAAATATTGCAGAACAACAACCAAAACCAGGGCAAATGTTGTTATTTATGAAGTCCTTGACCATTGTTGTTTACGCACTAAAAAGCATAAACCTTTCTGTTTTACAAGAATAGGGTCACAGGTTAAGAAATGTGTAGTCGCATTGCATCCCCCACTCCCTCCACTTTATTTATAGGACTACATCCCAGCTGTAGTTGTAAAATGGGACCAAAATAGTGAGGCACTAATTCAAACAAAAGTGTGAGGCCTACTTGACCGGATGGGAGTCAACAGAGGTCCCCTTTGTTAAACATATGGGGGCCACAGAGGAGAAGATAAGGCAATATTTAACACACTCGTACTTGACTCCTCGTGCTCTCAGATAATTTGTCTTTGTCTCCTTTTGTACACACAGAGATCTGCAACGCTGACACGAATCTGGAGTGACTGACCCAGATTTATTAAAAAAGCTCCTGTACTGTTTGATGGGAGTCTTTTTTTTTTTAAATAAGTTTTTGAGGGGGGGGGGGTAGAGGCCAAAACGTGGGGAAGCCAAGTTGGACCTCAGCAGAGACAACAACAGCAGGGATTTGAAATGTCTGGTGGGGATGATATCACTGAACCACCTAATCACTTACATCACCGCAGCTGCATGCTCAGCAGTGTGTCAGCATGTGTGCGTACGTGTGTGTGTGTATGTGTGTTTGTGTGTGTTTGTGTGTGTGCACGTGTCTGTTTCCAATCTATTTCTGTGTGTATCTCCATCTGTGTCTGTCTGTGCTCTGGTAAGCGAGCGCCGAAGAGTTACGACTGACCGGGGAGTGTGTGTTTGAACATGTGGTGATTGAGGAGGTTCTAGTCAATGCAAAGCATGACTTGAGACTTGTGCTCCTTGCATCCTCTGAAGAACAGCACACACCCAAACCTTTGATGGAGAAAAGGTGCAGGCGAATCATCCAGTCTTGCAAAAAATCACAACGTCCCATCCAAACAATTTTATAATGATCTGTGATGGCTTCCACATTTTGGATAAAAAAAAACCCCTCTCCTTGCTGGATATCGAATCTCACTCAGTCTGAGGAATAATGCAGTATATCTGTCAGTGGAAAGCGGTTGTCGGCGATGGCGGCCATAGAAACGATCCTTTTGGGACCATTGCGGTGGCGTTTCCATTCAGTCGTCTTCCTCAGTGTTTGCTCTGGCCGTGGCTGCATGATACTCCTCGCAGCTAGATGGAAGTAGAGAAGCTCCCAGGCCCTTTTTGTTTGTCTGAAGCCAGGAGAGGGCTCACCGTTCTGGGCTTCGACTCCCCTGCGAACCTCCCCACCCGCACGCTCTGGGTGGCCTGAATGTTACCGAATGTGGATCCACCATGTAGATCCCAGAAAGCTTGTTTTTGTTTTTTGGGCTTTTTTTTTTTTTTTTACTCGCCTCCCACCTGAACGTTTCCAGCATTGGTGTAATACACAAGGCAGAGAAGATGCTGCAGAAGAGAATAGTATTTATCAGATCGTATATAACAGTTGGACTCAGTGGAAAACTGTCATCTGTGTTTCTGTAAACCATCCCACAATGAAGGGTTATGCTCATGCACAAGGAGCAAATGACTCCAGTTTAAATTTTAACTGTAACAAAAGCTGCATTACTCCCTCATGACCTCATTCTTGACAAGTTGGTGTTGCAGGGTTGGTTTCTATCCTTTTGCACAGATTCAGAGAGGAGATGTGGCCTTTTGTAACCTTTGGTTGCCTTCCTCCCTCATCACACTCATGAAAAAGTTTAACTTTGTAGTTGCTGATTATTTAGTCGGGCTCTCGGTTCAGCTTAGCATGAACTCCTACAACCGTCCAAGAAGCAGCGAGTGCTAAAGGATTTGTTCTGAGGAGAATTAGCATAGAAGTGCCGAGAGTTTTTAACCATCAAATGGCTTGTTTGCACCCAGCTGTTAGCTCTCCTAGAGAAAGGCCTGACCTCGTCTGTCCTAGCCTGCCTCAGTGTGCCGCAACAGGGCTCATTCAAGTGGCCTGAGTTCCCCTCTTCCCCACGCCAGCTTCCTGCTTTACTTGACCTTCAAACCCTTAAGTCTGCCCCGAAAAGAGAGAGGGAGACGTCGGTAGCAAGACCTTGACTGTGCAGCCGGAGTATAGCGGTCGGCTGGCGAAACCTCCACGAGCACGACTTCTGTAATTTGTTTGCTAGGCCTGTATTTATGAGCATGCTAATTGTAGGGAGTGCCATGGTGCCGTTATAGTCGCTGGACTTTGAACGCCTGCTGTTCTGCTGACGGTGTCTGGCTGCATTTTAAGTCTGTTCGTCTTTTGTGTCTGAACTTTTTAACCTCCTAAAAATTTTATTTTTTCATTTTTATTTCCGCAAATGCAGAGTTTCACTTTAAGTCTTGCACATTTCAACATCATCGCTGTACTCTTGTCAGTTATGAGCCCAAAGCTGATTGTTATGGCTGCTTTCATCGCAAGATAATCAGACTTTATTGAGTTCACACAGTGGGGCCTTAACCTTTGTGAATGAGTATCCATTCAGAGAAAAATAGCCACCAGTCGATCTTCCTCAGGTAAAAATAACCTCAGCGCCCCAGTTTCCCACATTCAGCCCTCGACCCATTCATTCTCACACATTCTTTCCTCCTTTCTTTGCCGAGGTGAGCCGACGGCCCCCCTCTCTAGCTGTGATGGGACTGTCATGCAGAAAGACTATTGTGCAGCGCAGGATCTCGTTTCAGTCTTGCCTTGTAATTAAGAAGGGATTGCATGGCGAGGGAGTTTTGGGTGGTGTTTGGAGGGGGAGAGGCGATGGGATTGGGTTAGTAGGTAATTTGGCTAAAAAGCAGAGCCCTGACCTGCTTTGTAGCTCGCAGGCCTGGGAGTCAGCACGCATGAACCCAACTCCCCCACCGACACACAGCCTCCCTGCTGAGGTTTTGTTCAGTGTGTGTGGGCATGTGGAGAGACTGTGCACGGGAAAGCAGAGAAAGGTCCCGGCTGTGGGAGTCTCTCTGAGCTCTGTTGTCATGTGTATGCATGTGTTACATGTCAGAGAGCAACACAGAAAGTGAGAGGAAGCTTCATTAACCTCATGTCATTGTGGACTCATCATTAGTGTTTGCTTGACTCACATTTCCTCAGTGAATCATGGGAAGTGCGGTCAGCAAAGAGCATTCACAGAGGTTAAGTCACTTTTTTCTCCTTGAGTGTCGTAAATGAAAACAGAAGCTGGACTGCTTGAGGAAATACCATCACGGGGTTATTTGTGCGCCCCATTCAGGCTGATATCTGTGGCTTTTTTATGGTGAACAGAATTAAGTTTAATAGGACTAATCAGGTAGAACAGTTTTTATTTTTGTAGTGGTTTGTTCAATTTACGCTTGACAACAAACTTAGATCAGACAAACTCTATGTGTGATCGTGAAGTTGCTGAGTAGACTTGTGTTTTTCTCCGTCTCTCAGTGCAGTCGGAGTCCAGAGGCAGAGCTCTGAATCCTCGCCATGGCCGACGTGCTGGAGAGCGGCGGCGGGTCAGGAACCGTCAGAGTGGCCAGCGTGGATTGGCAGAAACGCTGCATCGCTCTGGAGATGCAGCTGCTGAGGTTCCGGCTCCAGGCAGGGAAAATCCGAGAGCTGCTGGCAGAGAAGGTAAGAGAGAAAATCGCTGTGCACACTCCAAGTTTTTCTGATTTTATTTCACCGAACGCAGTTGCACAAACTCTTCAAACTTTCTGCAATGAATGTGCAAGTTTTCACAACACACAACTCTTTAATTGCTCATTTCAGAGTGCCAACATGATATGTTAATTTCCTATTTGGCTGTTGTAAAGCAGACATTTGGCTTTTTGGGAAGATGGGCGAGTTATGTACCACACAACTGTAGTCTCCAGAGTAACAGTGTAACTTTTACTCAAAATCATTCAAGTGTTTTGTCTCCACTCTTACAATAAAACTGGTTAATTAAGGATAATTGGATATTTCCCTTCCTCCTACTTTCCCTTAAACAGATATACCTCTAAATGTATGTATATAGAAATAAAAGATCTACAAAGACAGGACAGTTGACTTAATATAATGTTTGCCCTAAAGCTGTCATTTTTTAAAATTAAATTACAGTTTGTGATGTAACGGTAACTTGCTGTTTGCACAGATGGTTTTTTTAAAAAAAAATAATTTCACTCCTTTATTAGAAAGTGGCAGTGGAGAGATGAGAGGAGATGAGGAAGAGAGATACAGTAAAAAACCCCTAGTCACTGAACATGAGCGCCCCCTGTAGTTGATTACCAGTCTGGAGCAGAGCATGGATGGATTTGGATTTATGACCAGCTGAGGCAACTCAATCCTGATGATAGTAGTTTATAACGTTCCTCAAAAACTTTGAAGTCAAATTGAAAGCGGACCAGATGTCGTTTTCCACTTAAACTACCTCCAGCTGCTTGCGGAGAAGCACAGCATTCCCGAGCTTTATGGGAAATGTAGTCTGTCCAGGATGTTGGGAGTTCTGTTTCTCAAAACCTGAGGATAGCCACTAGTCAGAGCAACTTGAATTTGTGCTTGTATCTCATCTTGAAGCTGCAAAAAAACTGATTAGTAGACTGATTTAAACTGATTTGCTGTCATAATAACAAACAACCAAACACATCTGAAGTGTGTAAGCGAAGTGGGCAGGTTTATCATAAAACACTAAATAGATTAAGAGATTCAGAAATGTTTTTATAAAGACAGAAGGATGAAAGTTAGCTGGAAATTTAGCAAGACTTTGCCCGCTTTGTTCAGCTTAAACTACAGCATGTGTCCCATGTTTGAGCCGTTGATGTGGCCTGACTCTGATTCAGCACAAACAATGTAAAATGAACTGAGTCTGTGGCTGTTTAAACTCGTCGTGCCACTTTCATCTTTAAAATTAGCCATGCCACAAGATAGTCTGACCAAACACTGTGCAGATTTCACTGCCTCATCTTCTCCTTCTTGTTCTTCTTCTGGCAGTGTTTTTAAGTGCTTGATACATGAGGAGACAATTAAAGCATGTGAATCAGTTAGAAATACAGGTGTGGATGATTGTGTGTTTATGTGTGCGCGTAAAGACAGATGAGATTACTCAGTTTATTTGGTAAACATTCGGTCCACTCATTCTGTGTCATCAGAAGTTGGCCACAGTTGCAGCCAAGACGAATATTTAATATTTAACTCATCACTTCTGGTTCTTCCCATGAAGTTTGGGAAGTAACCGCCAGCCTCCGGCCAAATGCTTGTAAAGTTGTGGATGTTGTAAAGCCTGACTACCAGACACTTGGGAAAGCAATCAGCTGTCATCATGAGATTCAGCTCTGCTCTAAAGATTTGCCGGTAAAGAGTGGAAATGTTTGGATTAGAGGAAGGAGGAGTGAGTGTAGTAGCAGAAAAAACGTTCTCCCTGTTTTCACTTTACTGCTGTTTTCATCAGATTCATTTCGGGGCTTTACAAAAGTCTGTTTCTTATGGACTCGGTTAGTTCTGCGCTGCTTTTTGTTTGGGGTGTCACAGGGGTTTCGCTCTCTGTATCATCACTAATTTTGGAGTGCAAGAAGGGTTCATTTAGTCAGTCAGCAGGATGTTTACAGTCCAAACATGACCCGGTGTCTGATAAGAGCAGGACGACTCCCTGCTGTGTCCTCTGTCAGGTTCTGTCAGGCCTCCAGCTCATCTCTGAGAACCCATGTTAACACACACGCGCACACACGCGCACACACACAGACGCTCACACACAGACTCTCACACAGAGGTTTCTGTATGTGTTTTAAACCTCTATTGTTGTCCTGAAACAAATAAAAACACCACTGGGCCAAACTGTGTTTATACACACAAAGCTTTCAGATCTCTTAATCATCAGCCACATGCGTGATTTGTTTAGCAGTTTCAAACACAACTGATGGATAAAAACATTGACCAATCACCATTTTGCAGGCTAGATTAAGAATGGATGTGTCACCACTCTACATAACCAGCTAGATGTTTAGCTACATCCGTGAAAAAGAGTGAAGGAACAATGGCCACAAGCGTTGATGGCATTCACACAACTTTTACAGGTTTGCTATGAGTCGATTAATGAAAAAGTCTTAACCAAATAAGACTTTGCACTTTCAATTAGAAATAACAGCTCTGTAATCAGCTTTTCTCCTATTAATTTTCTTTCCTAACGATGACTGTAAATGGTGTACGGAGCATTAATACATCACTCGTTCTCATTTATTCAGTGGAAAAACTGAATGAATGAACTGTACAAAATGCAATTCAGCCTAATCATCAGGCACATGAAGATGGGGGATTTAGTTTATTTTGGATAAGTCCAACTTACATTGTGATTATGGTAAATAATATCAATCTGCTGCTTAAATAGCCGCCAAAGAATTCACTATTTTCTCTTATTTGAGTAACATTCAGGGGAAGACTGCAGCACACAGCTTACTCAGCCTTTTTTAAAAAGTGAAAGTATGTATTTGGGAGCTATTTTTAAAGATTTATGTCTTCAGTAGGACAGAGAAAGCAGAGGAGGACAGAGTATGGAGGTCAGTTTGTACTGAGAGGTGTATTGATTATTAACACATTTGGTTTTGTATGATTGTTTTTGACAGTAAGAAAAAATATGAAACAATGTGAGAATTTTCACTGAACTTGTCTTATCTTATAATAAGTAACACCCATATTCACACATACACACTTGCTGTACGTGTGAGGCTCAAACTTAGTTTAAGCTTTCTGAAAATGGACTAATTACGGTCCTTTGCTTTCTCTCTCATCTTCTTGAAAACACATGAAAAACAGGCAAATTAATCTCACTTTTTCTTTCCTGCTTCTCTTATAAACAGACATGCATACTCACACTGACACACACACACACACACACACACTGTGCAGGGTTTAAGTGGAAACCCGTGCTGCTGAGTGTGTTTTTCTGAGGTTTTTTTTTTTTTTTTTTAGTGTGTGTGTGTGTGTGAGGGGGGGTGCTGAGAGACTACCATTCCGTCATGTTATTGCTGTTTGGAAAGTCTGCTTCACGCTCTTCATCTCCTCTTTTGCCAAGTTAGGAGTGTTTTACGCATTGACCCACTTTGGTATGGAAAAACATGGAAAAAAAAGTTGATGTGGTTGCCTGTGACATGGCATTTATCCCCAGAGGTTGACTGTGTGTGAGGGAGAGGAGAGAGGAGATGCCCCATTTGCTTGTGAGGAGTGTAACGGGATGAGTGTTGTTGTTGTTGCTGTTATTTCTTTTTACTGTAGATGAGGAAAGTGTAATCTACAGCTGTCAGCTGGTGGCCTATAAAACTGAAACTCCAACATATGGTGAAAAAAGTGGGAGAAATAGGGAAGAGACTAGGGGAGAATACAGTATATATTCTAGTGCAGAAGTTTCACAACTTATTAATGAAAAAGAAGAAAAATTAGACTTAAAAAGTGAGTCAGTCCACATCAGATTTGAATAGGCCACAGGACCCACAGGTGGTCATTTGAGTCAGTCCTGTGGAAACTGAGTGGGACCCTAATAACATGTGTTTTTTAGAAGATTGTAGCGTCAAATTCATTGGATATTTTTGGGTTATAATCACGGCTATTTTCATGTTTTTTACAAATGCACCTAAAAATAAAAAATAAAATAAAACCACAAATCTGAATTTTTATATTACAGAACAATATTACATATATGGCTGCCCCCCTCAAAGTCAGTAAATCAAATCATCATGAGGAGACACCTTCATGTTAAGTTTTTACTATGTTTTCAGCACAGTGTGTCTGCGCTAGAGCGTCAGTGGTCATCATCAACATGATTACTTACCAATACAAAGTTTCTAGCATTTGTCATTGCAAAAATGCATCCATGGATTTTTGTTTACAATCTGTTATTATTGAAGAAAAATTCCCCAGAATGCACTGAAAGTGAGTTTGCTGTGTCCTTTCAGATTTTGATGCCTAGCTGTTGTCTCTATAAACACTGTTGACTGGTATGTCACAATATCGGGCACTTTGTCAAGGAATCAAATCATCCAGAATCCAATAAATAATGACTCAGGCCTTGTCAGGCTTGGCCTACAAAGAAGGGGATTACAACAACGGCCACATATCAAAGCCTCCCTTCAGGCTGTTTGAAAACAGAGTGCTGAAGACTTTCGCATATTCAGAAAAATTTGGTGTAGAGTTTCAGCTGTATTTAGGATTTCTCAGAATGAAGAAATACCTCACTCAGAGGAACTTTAAATTGGGTGGTATTCCCACTTCAAGGTTTCCTTTCATTACTTGGATAATCTAATACAGGACAAATTAGACTAATCTCTTCCATAAGCCTCACGTGGCCTGAGGAGCAAAACACTGTTACTTGTCTCAGACCAGTGTAATCAGTCAGCGAGGAGGGCTGCAGACAGATCACTGGGTTCACATTTGTGTGTGTAAACATTTATTTTCATGAGAGGGTTTGTTTGGATCAGCTCTTTCTAATAGTCCAACTGCCTTAGTTTGTTTTTCATGTTCAGTGAGGTCAGCTCTTTGTAGCCTTGGTTTAACCCTGTGAGGGACAGACGAAGAGCTCGCTTCCCTGAGAGGTTTTATATTTTTATTATGTTTTCTACTTGTTTTTGCACCACCTTATCAGCTTCTCCCACACTAAATAAACTGTGTGATTCCCTTATTTTACTCATTCTCTGTCAGTGCCCCCCAGTTTCTTTATCCCTTATCTGTCCTTCCTCTCTTTGCACATGAGTTTTAACATTAATAAGAGAGCTGGAGTCCTTGCTAACCATCAGCTGTGTGCAAGAGTTAATGATTAAATGTGAGGGGCAGGTGGAGCACTCAGTGACCTGATAGTTTGTGAGTAAAACCAGTGTTGGGTGACACCTTTTCTGTCTTCTCCACTGTTTAAATCAAAGCCCTTTGTGACCAGTTTTGCCATCAGATTTTCCGACTGTGATCACATGAGCTGTGTGATGAAACGGAGAGGGAAAGTGGAGAAAAAGGCGGACAGATTTAAATAACGAAAAGAAAATCGAAGCGATAGGATCAGATCTCTGATTTCTGTCAGTTTGTATCTGGCAGAAAGAGTGAATGGATATCTGATGTGACAGATGTTAGTTCTCTGGGAAGCAGATGATCTGGTTTCTGTAGCCTGCTCACATCTCCACCTTCTTGGATGTTATCTATCCCTCTGGAATCCACATGAAGGCAGAGGAGTGACGCTCTGCCAGTTCTGCAAGATTATTCTGCCAAAGTTTATACAAAAAACAGAATTATCTTTAATTTGTCATTTTTGGTTATAGTTTTAGTCTTAGAGCTAAAAAATGATGATATTCTGTATTTTTGTTATTGTCAGTAAATCCCCTGAAAAGGCCAAAACCATCATTGCATTAATCTCACTCACTACTTTTAAAGGATGTCTGTGACTCTGAACCACAAGTCCATTTATTATGACTGAAGATGTAAATATTTAAAAATGTCTTAATCTTTTTTTTTTTTTTAAATAGCTCTGACTCTGTAGTTTAAGGGGAGGGAAGGTGTAAGATATGGCCAGAATTTGTGTTAAAAATGTTAAAGAAAATAAACATTATTATTAGAACAGGAAGAAGTAACAGTTCTGATGTTATGTCAAAGACATCTGTGTGCTGTGATGCAGGGATATGTACTGATGTTAGCATGCTAACCAGCTAACACTGACCCACCCTGTCTGATAATATGGTCCCTTGAAGTTTTAACTTGGATTCTGGGCAGCTTAGTTAGCTAATAAGGCAGCTAGCTGCAAGGCTAACTGGGCTCACACATGACAGCTACAAGCTACAGCCAAGAAGCGCTATATTGACTA
>JAPZDY010000007.1:4837690-4868355 GCA_029783645.1 Ctenochaetus hawaiiensis | reverse complement strand
TAAGGTAGTTTTAAACTGGTTACCACCATCTTCTCTTTGATATCATGTTTGCTGACTTTCTTCTTATGTCTTAGTTGCCTCTGGGGCAGCTGCAGATGCGGGAGGCCTCGGTACAGGAAGTGGATCGCTCCTGTGATTCAGATGAGGACTATGAGACCGGCAGTCGAGGTTTTCTCTCCTCCCACTGCACCTTGGTGGTTCAACCGAGAGACCAGAGTCCCACGTACCTGCTCATCGGCACCAAGCAGGAGAAGGTACTGGACCAGCCACCATCTTGATAAAACAAGTCATTTATCCTTCAAATAAAGTTTTATTCATTCCAAAGATTATGTTTTTTTTTCTAAGGACACGTGGTTGTATCACCTGACGGTGGCAGCAGGCAGCAGTGCAACCTTCAAAGTGGGCACAGATTATGAGCAGCTCATCGGCAAACTGCTCGATGCAGAAGGAGACCCAGGTGAGGAAACGCTGTTCTGCAGCAGAGCAGCATCATCGATTAATGCAGCAGTCGTTTGTGACTTTAAAGAGCTATTACAGCCTAAGTTTTAAGAAGAGGTTAAAATGTTTCTGAAGTTTACTTGCCAGTTAATCACGCAGTCAAAAAATTGGACTGGAACTTAAGTGGCAAAAACTGCAGTTCCTTGAATGACCACTTGAGGCTTGCTAAGACAGTTAGTCAATCCTCAAGGAGCCTCCTATTATAATGTCCAACTTTACAGCAGAAATAAGCAAGTTTTTAAGGGTGTAGTCACTTTGTATGACAGCAGCCTGTAAAATTTACTGGTAGCAGTGTGTATCCTCCTTAGCTCCACCTTCTCATCCGATTATAGTCACTTCTGGTGGCCATAACACCAAGCTGGAGGATTCAAAATGGGTCATCATCCACTATTTAATTGCCTTTCTATGATTTTAAATTATTTGTCAACCAAACCAACTTTATTATTCAGCACAAAGTCTCTAACAACATGAAAAGCCTCGGTGGTATTTAAGGCTTATCAACAAAGGTGACAGAAATAGTACAAAAAAGTAATCACTATTAATGTTATTAAGTACGGGAACTGAAAATTATCTAACGTTTAAGTTTGCATATTACTTGTTGACAACACTGGAGATGTATTTGTTACACTTACAGTAGCTGAAGAATTTACTGAAAGGCTTAAGCTTAATTTACACAGTAGTATGCTCCTTGTTATTTTGATCCCCACTGTCTGACAGGCCTAATCCACCCTGCAGACTGTGTTTACGGCTGTGTGTGAAAGTCAGCTGTTGAGTCATTACGGCTTTGAAACTCAATCTTTATGTTTGTGCATGCGTGTGTTTGCGTGGGTTACTTGCGTGTGTGTGTTTGTGTGTGTGTGTGTGTGCTTCCCCTGCTTTTCCCAGAATCCGTGTTGTGGAAGAGCGAGGCCTTGAGCTTCTGTAAGGAGGGTCTGCGTTCGCCTCTCACCACTCTGCCCTCTGAGGCTCTGCAGACTGAAGCCCTCAAGCTTTTCAAGGTCAGCCTCTGCACCTCTCACCCCTCTTGTCGGTCTCGTTCTCCTCTTCCTTTCATCCCTCCGTCTGAATTCCTCTTTTTCCTTTTCTGTCCGGTTCTCACTGCGAGGGTCTGTTCAAGGCATCATCCATCCCACTTCAATATGTCCAAACCATAGCCCCCATTATCCCCCTCCTACTCCTGGATGCCCTCCTCTCCTCCTCCCTCCCGCCTCTAAACCAGATCAAAGGCTTGAGGACGAGGGCCCCAGCTCATTAAAAGTGTAGAAGAGAGATAATGGCCTTGATTATCTGCTCTGATTGAGGCTAACCGTTCCTCTGGTTTACAGCCAGTGTGAAAGGAGCCCCTTTAAAGAGGAGACATGGGAGGTCAGGGCCTTCAGAGAGAGGCAGCAATGGATATGGAAGCCACAGGATGGGGGAGGAGAAACAGGATCCAAGCAGAACGGGGACCTTTCAGGAAGATGGCAGGTCCTTTTCCTCTCTTTTCGACCCCTGTGCGCCCACCCAGAAGCCCCCTCCCACGCCCGACTCATGCTTCACAGCCCCATCCACTGCAGTCACTACACTCCAGGATTGAAAGTTGAATGGGTCGGCTCTCTTTGACCAGCCAGCCTTAAAAAACAGCCCCCAAACGCACACAAAGAGACACAGTGAATGGAAGTGACACACTTTTCAAGCTCTACTTCATGCCTTTGAAGTATTAATGAATCTGACGAGACTGATGAAACCTGTTACATCGAGTCTTTGTCTTCAACTGTCCCAGTGGATAAAAACAAAGATTCCTTCCATAAAAAACCTGATACACAAATTTAAACTCTTTTTCATCTTTAAACTTTCTCCTGAACCAAATAATATTGTCATCTGGATCTCTGTTATTTTTACTATTTTGAAATGTTTTTATATTTGGATTCACTGTTGTGTGTTTGCCTCCACCTGCTGGCAGTGCCAAGGAATTAAGCACAAGATTTAAAACAATATTACATCTTTCTTCATCTGCAGTCCTGTCAGCTCTTCATCAACGTGCTGGTTGAGTCTCCATCGGTCGATTATCACACCTCGCTGGCCCAGAATGCTTTGCAGGTGTGTCTGACCCACCCGGAGCTGCAGAACGAAATGTACTGTCAGCTTATCAAGCAGACCAACGGACGCCAGACGCCACACAACTACTCGCTCACACAGGTCAGCCTGGTGCATGCTGAAGACAAAACTGATGCACACGAGAGAGAAAATGCATATTTTTCTGTTATTTCCACTTTTAATCATTTACACATTTGCATGACCGAAAACCAGTTAGTAGAAGTTAGTTAACTTAAAATATGAATCTGCATTTGTGGTTAAAGTTTTTCTCTTAAAGAAAAATGTAGGAATGAAAAGAGATATTCGGTGATCCCTGTATATTAAAGTAATTTTCCTTTTATCCCATCTGGCTGCAGTGCTGGCAGCTGTTGTCTCTGTGTGTGGCTCTGTTCCTTCCTCAACAACATTTCCTTTGGTACCTGAGACAATACCTGCAACGCAACGCTGACCCGAGGTGAGGCGCCTGAAACCTGCAGCTGATTTATGATCACTCAAACAAACAAAGTAACTTAAACAAGCTCTGGAGCAGTTTAAGTGCATTGTTTACATCTTTATCCTCTATGTTTTCTTTACAGGAGTGAGGTGGGGAAGTATGCAGTGTACTGTCAGAGGTCTGTGGAGCGAACGCTGCAGAACGGAGAGCGGGAGGCCAAACCGTCACGTATGGAGATCGTCTCCATCCTGCTGAGAAACCCCTACCACCACTCACTGCCGTTCAGCATCCCAGTTCACTTCATGAACAACACCTACCAGGTAACATCTCACGTAGAGGTTGTGTGTGTGTGCGAAGTCAAGCTTTGCCTTGTTATGTCTCAAACACACAAACGCACTGTGCTTTTCTTAGAAGCAAATCACCTCACAGAATTGAATTTTAACTCACTGACTCTGAACTAAACTGCAGATACTGCAGCATCCGCCACTGAATGATGGCTGGATCTGAGTTCTGGTGCTTCTCGTCAATAATGATAAGATGTGACCCTTGTTTTCTGATGTAGGTGGTGGGTTTCGACGGCTCCACCACAGTGGAAGAGTTCCTCAACACGCTGAACCAGAGGATTGGCGTGAGGAAGCCTCAGCTGTCTGGGTTTGCCCTCTTTACCGATGATCCATCTGGCAAAGACCTGGAGCACTGCCTGCAGCCGTCTGCCAAGGTGAGAGTGCAGGTCACTGAACATGAGTGGATGAAAGAAACTCTGCACACAGCTGAGGCTTCACTGGTGCATTTATTCAAATTTGTCTCCTGTTACCTAATATTTTAAAGGGTCAGCAGTGGTTGATAAAGGGCTTTTTTGACAAATGAATGCTGTCTAAACTTTTTATAGACTTTTTATATTTCAAAATGCAGCCGTATCCCAGAATTCCATAACCTTCCTCTGTAATTTAATTCCACTGAATTGTGATAAAAGAGGTGCTTCCACTTAATTTTCATTTTGGTTGCTGAAACTGTTCCATTGTGTTTAACCATCGCAACAGAGACGGTTTACAGACATTTATAACTCTGTCTGGCTAACACAGCACACAAAACAGATGAGTGTCTTCCTCCCGCCATAACTACTGCCACCTGCTGACAGAAGCAGGAATAGGATAAAAGCTTCCATATGTCTGACTGGAGTCTGACTTATATCACTTTTGCCAGATCTGTGATGTCATTTCCAAGTGGGAGCAGGCCCTAAAGGAGCTGCATCCTGGGAAAAATGAAGGGACACGGATCGTTCGCCTTACGTATAAGAGCAGGTAGGATCTCCACATCCTGTCACATCTGGATCCAACTCACACACATGCACACACACATTACCTCAGCATCCTTTATAATGTGGTCAAGACAAGAGTTTTTTTAAAAGTTGATGTCAGACTTCCTGCACAAATTCAGCTTTTTGCAAGGAAAACTAGCCTATGACAACTTTTTCTTTATTTGTGCAATGCACAGGTTGTGTTTCAGATCTCAGGTTAAAGGTGAAACAGAGCGAGAGCGCCTCCTGCTGGCGTACCAGGTGAATGATGAAGTTCATCAAGGCCACTTCCCTGTGAACAAAGAGCTGGCTCTGGAGGTGGCTGCACTCATGGCACAGGTCTGTTAAAAGCACCTGAATTCAAACTTACTGCACTAAAACACCTGTAATTGGATTTTTGCAAACCATCTGAACTGAATTTCTGTGTATTAAAACTGTTCTTCTCTGTCTGACCTTCTCTCTCTTCGTTGTTTTTTTTCCTCCCAGGTTGAACATGGTGATCTGGAGAGACCGGCTGCCTCCTCTCCTGCCGGCTCTCCTCAGCCCAAATCTCAGCTGATTCTCCTTCAGGCTTTGGAGCGCTTCTACCCAAAACACTACAAACAGGACTGCAGCTCAGAGCAACTCAGGTAAAACAAACACTGCTGTTACCCAAAGAAATACATCAGAACCTGATGTCCTCATGCAGATGTATCTGATGCTTTTTTTGCAATATCTCCTGGCCACAAAAACAGTCTAACAAGCACATTAAGTGAGACTTTGTCATATATAACTCAATAAAATTGATCCGAGTTTGGCGAAGCCAGATCAAAAATAAATACTGCAGGATGTTCTTGTTTTCATTTGAGTTGCTGCAGATAAGATTTAAACTTTAACCAATGTTCCTTTTTCTGCTTTTTTCAGAGATCTTACTGAGCGTTTGGCCACTAAGTGGTCTATGCTACGTGGGTGCAGTGCATCCGAGTGTGTGAGGATATACCTGACCGTGGCTCGGAAATGGCCTCTGTTTGGAGCCAAACTCTTCAGTGCCAAGGTGAAAGTTCAGTCCACTTTCTGTTTAATGCTGTTGCTGCTGCTGACTGAGGTTCTTGTCTGTTACATTCAGTTTTTCCTTCGAAGTCCAAACAAGCAAACTCTCTTGGTACAAATGTCACCTTTCACCAAGTGTAAAAATACGCTTCATTTGCCTTGAAGCAGCCTTCACACAGCCGTCCATTAAGCTTTCAAGCACAGGTTGAGATCCTGAAGGAGACTCAGAGAGGAAGCTTGAGTGTGTACCAGGATGGGTTACACCTGTAACTCGACCTGTCTTTGTTTGCTCTGTCCACAGCCTGTCCCCCCCTCTCCTGTTGAACAGAGCCAGGTGTGGCTGGCCGTCAATGAAGATGGATTATGTGTGTTGGACTATACAATGGTGAGTTTTAACCTGTGCACAGTAAAAACCTTCATTAACACCATCTCTGTCCTGTAATGTTACATATAGGTGAGAAAAACAGAGCAGTGAAAAGCTTATTTGAGAAAATGTCCTTTTTTAAAAGATTTACACCAGTTTAAACCTCAAAAACAGAGATATATCTTTTAGACATTCGGTGCTCATCCGCCTGGGCCACTGCTGCATAGCTTTGTGGACCCACTGGTCTGGAATAATCTCTATTCTGTGGCATTTTAAACACCAGAAATCCACAGGAAAAAAAAGAGGCCAGCCTCAGATTTGACAGTCTTGACCCTGAAAGGAAACAGCTCGACATGTAACCGACGTGAGCTGGAGATCTGTAATTTTCAGAAGCCCATGTTGATTCATTTCATTCTTGGTCTGGTGGGAAACGTTGTTCATGCTCTTTCAGAAAATCAGAGAGAAAAACAAAGTGAGACACACAAGAAGTTGCTGGAAGTTATGTCACACGTCTTCACACTCAATTTACCCCTAAAAATAAAAAAAGAGCAGAAACCAAAATCATTTCCTAAACAACTTCCACTCTCCATTTTTGGATCAGCAATAAAACTGCAACAATGCATCTCGTTTATCTTCCTGTCGCTGCACATTTCAGACCGGCAATGCTTTCATTTTTCAGCACACGCTGGTCACATACTCCTTCCAGTCTGTGATTACCTTTGGTGGTTGCCGTGATGATTTCATGGTTGTCACGAGCCAGCAGAGGGAGCCCGGAGTCGGAAAGAAGAGCGTGGAGAAGCTGGTCTTTGCAATGGCTAAACCAAAGGTAACACTGTCATTTTGTTTGATTGTCCAAAGCAAGATTTGCCAAACAAGACATACTTGCACCCCGGGGAACAGTTTTTCAGCTTAGTTACAAGGAAGAACGTGGAAATATTTTGAAGTAGCTTAACTAATTTTGAAAAACAGAAAATACAGTCATGAGGCAAGCAGAGAAAGTTAAGTTAAAAGTAAAGTTTATGTAGCTTAAATACTTAGCTTAGCTAAAATAAATTGGACAAAATAGTTGGCTAACTGTAACAGATATAATTTTAGCAAAAGTATTGCATAGTGGTGAAAAGATGGCTAAAATGGGTGAAAAATTTATCAAAATTATCATTTTAAAGCCAATTAGCAAAGAGTAAGGGAAGAAATAGCCTAAATTGACCCATACATTAGTTAGCTAAAACTGGAAGCTAAAAGTAACCTAACTGATGGAGGGCAGTTAAGCAGCTGAAAACTTGAGCTAAAACAATTGTGGTTAGATGCTTTTTATAAATAGAGCCTCCGAAAGGGTCTTAAAAGTTGCTGAATCTTGATAGAAAGTGGCCATGTTGGCAACACTGTGTGGGGTAGATGGATCTGGTGTTCAAGATGTTTAGTTGCCTAATATAGAGAAGCTCTGAAGATAAGGGAGACCTGACTTTTTCATATCCACCTGATAATATACAGGCTCTCACAACTGATGGCTGATGGAGAAAACAGGTTGTTTCTTTTATTTTATGTGCAAAATCTCAATGGAGCTTTAACACAGAGTCGTATTACTGCTGCGGTCGACGCTAATGAGAGTAACTTCATTCTTGATTGCAGATCAGTTGTTTTTCTCAGGTTTTCACCACTCTGGGGCCTCTAGCTCCCCAGAATCAAATGAAACACAATCATATGATCATGTTAAAGCCATTATTCCTGCTCTGATCTGACCCGTTTGTGCCCTCGTCTCAGATACTGGAGCTGACGCTGCTCATGGCCAGCTACATGAACCACTGGAGCCCCAGCCTCCCGTCTGCCTCGCACCAGCCCCTCGGCCACTGGGACGTAGACAGCAGGCACTTCCCTGCCATGAACTACACCACCAAGAGCCCGACACTACTGTGAAAATGTGCAAGCAGCAAGATATTGAGACTGTTGGACTGCAGGGAGGCTTGACTACCTTCAGTCTGCATAAGGAATCCGTTGGGATGCATGTTCGGGTTTTACATTTTTGCAGAACAGGTACTAGATTATTTTTACAAGTGTTTTTTTTTAAAATGAAGATTTAGATTTAGAGATTTTAGGATGAGTCGGCTTAGACTATTTATTTCTACAAGAAAAGAGTGTTTCAGCTCTGCTTTATATAGATGTAAGGTCATTTTCTAGTTCCTTTTTTAAGTTGGATGTTAGAGTTATTTTAAAGAGCAGTAGTGATCTGAGGATTTGTCGCCACTCCTTTCCACCTGCAGTGTGATCGGACTTTTGCTTTTAATCTGACCTTCATGTTTCCAGTCTTTCAGACCTCGAACTCTCTTCTTTCATTATAAAAAAAAAAAACTCTGTTGCCTTCTGAGAGCTGGTTTGACTGGAAAACAGTGTTGTGTGTCACTGTGTATTTACCAGTAATGATCACCTGTACTTGACTTCATTATGGTTCAAATTGACGAATAAGGTACCGTGCAATTGGAAAGGGAATGATAAAGCATGTGAGACTTTAGTTTTGTAGGTTTTAATATCTTAATTTGATAGAATCCATATGATTTTACTCCAGTTTAGACCTGCAACAAACACTTTAAAAATCAAAGGAAAGTTAAGTTGTGACATAATCACAATTTAGCTGCTGAAACAAACTAAAATAAGTGATTATCAAAGTTTTACACCAACATGTTTCAACTTTACCATAATACAATTTGGTTTCCTTATAAAATAGTAGATAGAACTACTTTATTAAGATAGAAAATATTATGGTCATTTTAGTATTTGAGGAACCTTATGTAACCTTTTCTGTTTTTTTTTTTAATGGGACGTTAATATTTAGCTCACTTATCAAGCATAAAGCAGGTTAAACAGACGTGAAGTGTGTGAACAGTTTGGCCCTGGTCTGCCTTTACACAATGTTACTGAGGTACACAATAAGAAGAGTATGAAATACAGTGATGTACTGTGTGTATGAAGCATCTGTGAAGATATTTTTCTGATGGTCCTCTCAAAACATATTTCTCTGAAAACTCTTCAGGACATTCAGCATGTTCATAATCAAGTGTTTCAATAATAATCAACAAACAAAAAGAGAGGACAATTTAAAAAAAAAAAAGGAGCTACCAAAATGTTTTAATGACTTGAACTGTTTTGGATCAAACCACTGTCTTTCTCGTGTCCATGTTAGTTATTTATTTCATTTACAGCGTTTTTTGGCTTTTGCTTCAAAGGTCATGTTTTTTTTTCCACAACTGTCACATTTCTATTGAAGACTTTAGTTTCCTTTTTTTTTTGTAGCAGAGTAATTTAAGAGCAGAGTATGTTTGGTTTAACTGTATCTGTGCTAGAATGTGTTGCAGATGTTTGAAAGATGGTGTCCTTATGTTGCTTTATGTTGTATGTGTGCGTGATAATAGAATAAATGGTTCAACAGTTCTGTGTTGATTGTTTTCATTGACTTTTTTTACCCTTTCTTTCCTTTTATCTTAATGTAATCTATTTCAGTGACGGAAAGTAACTAAACACAAACTTATTTACACACAAAACAGTTCAAACATGCAGCTAGAATGTTTATGCGTTATTTGGGCTGACATCAATATAAGGATATTTATTTTTCCAATAATAATATACATGTTTAATTTAAACATACTTACTACTTTTACTTTTACTCCAGAATAGGATCTGAGTACATTTCCCACCATAAATAAAATTTAGCAGGATCAATTCTCATGAAGACTTAATGGATTTTGCTGTCAAGTCACTTCATTTTATGGGTAATCACACTGCTCAGTGATTACAAGAGCTTAGCAACTTTTTATGGTACTTCAGAACTTGAAATTCCCAAAATAATATCTGTACTTGAACGCATCAGTCACTCTCTTGGCCTGTTTTTCTGGTGCTGGAGCAAAACCTTTTATTGGCCTTTTTTTTTATTACAAAACACATTTTGCCAGCGATTGTAATCTATTCAGGAATCACAGGGTTCATGCAATAGTAAGAAAATCCATACTGGAGTCAAAGCTCCTCTTGGAAAATAAGACCACTGTTTCTACACAGTATATTACTAAAAAAAAAAAACGTCTTCTCTCATTCAACACATCCATAAACTATACACTTACCCTCTGTGTTGCTTGTACACAGGCTGCCCAGTCTGCATGTTTTACTGGAGTGGAGGTTGTAGAGGTGGAAGCCGTTCTGCTTTTTCTTATCCGAGGGGGTCAAAGTGGTAATGGCATTTTCCTGCCAAAAATATGCTGTAAATCCCACATTTTTATGGCTCGTCTGAAGCTCTTGTTGTTCCATAGCATCTATTACACAAAATGAAATGCTCATTATAGGGCTCACTGCTGAATTTCTGTGTGCCTTCATTGCTCATCAAAAAAGAAAATAACTTGTCTAATTTTTCCACGGTGCTACGCGACTCAGGCAACGTGCTGTTAAAGTTTAAATCAATTTGAATCTGAGGTAAATGATTTCTTTGTTGTAGGGGAAAGATGGACATTTTGTTACATTGACCGTAAACTTTTAACAGTATTTAAGTGGCTAATTCTGTCATTATGACTGCATGAATTGTAAATGGCACGATATGCAAAAACATATCAAGTTAGAATATAATGGGATGTATGTGCATATTTCAAAGTTTATTTAATTACACATAATTGTATGTTCCTCTTCCTATTACCTGTTGAATTGACAAATGCAACAAAAAACAAAGTAGATACTCAGTTTAATATCATAGAAAACACAGGAGATTAAAATTAGCATCACAACACTGAATCCTCACTCTTAAAAAGTATGAAAAGGGTAAAAAGAAATCTTTTATGTATCAAAACAGAAATTTTTGAATAGTTAAAAAATAACCCTATCCTGAGTGTAATATTAACACATATATTACGTTACTGGATTATTATTGTGGATAAACATTCAAACATGTAGCTGAACAAGGTGCAGAGCTTATTTGAAATAACCTCATATTTACTCAGTTTAGTCTATAAGAAAATATAACTTAGAGGTGAAAAGAAATAGTGGGAGATAATTTTAAAAATGTACTCAAGAAGGCCACAGTGCAGCAGTGGTGCAAGTGTATCCAGATGGATCCTTTACTCGAGTAAATAAATATCATAGTCTATAAACACTCCATTACGAATATGAGTAGGCCAATTATTTATAAAAAGTTAAAGTACTTATTGTGCAAAGTGACTCATTTCAGTGTTAGAATTATGGAGTAATGTATTAGTCTGTTTTTATTCCCAACAAATACATGCAAGAGCATTTAATTGTTGTAATTCATCTGGATGTTGGTACATTAGTTGTACAGTACTCGATCATAACATACGAGCTTATTATAAGTTTTGTGTAAACAGCAAATAGTACTCAGGTAAAGTACAATACTTGTGGTGATGTACTTTGTTACTCACAATCAATGCAAAAACGCAGGAAATCTCCCCACTTGAGAAGCTGGAGGCAAATGAATGTGTCATTTTTGCTTGAAATTAATTCATTTTTTTATGAATGAACTGATTGATCACCTTGACCTTTTTTTTTTTACATGAAGTTCTGAGGAAGTAGGCTATATTTTTTTAATCGAAGTGCGTCTGAACTTATTGGTTGAGGCACGTTTAAAAATGACTTCTTCACTTCCTGTGTGCAGCAAAGGAACAGGTAGGTTGGGTGATTCAGCTCCTCTCTCCAGTCTACTGTTAAGCGAGCGAAAACCCGTCCGAAACGTCACTTTTTATGTAACGTGGAAGTCCCACGTCAGAGTAGTACAGCGTGTACCGGATGTTTCAGGACGTGTCGAGCCCTGCAAACCTGACTGTGACATTCCTGATTTATCTCAACTCAAGCTCAACATTTCATCTCTGAAAAAGCTGCGTCTCAGACGTTTTTTTAGCACGAGACTCCCGTTTCATAAATGGCGGAGGAACGCAAACATTAACCGCATTTTTTTCTATAGGGGGCCTCGTATATGTCTATTATGTAACCCTGCGACCTGTAGGCCATCTGTACAGATTTTGTCCCATAGTAAAACATTTACATGCAGTCAGTGCAGTCGTTTCATATAATCAATTTTTGACATATACCAGCCTATCAGGTCCTCACTGATTATTTATAGTTAATACATTGCATGTTGATACTAGTTGAGGCCAAGAACAATCCAGTAGATCTAGTTCTTTTCGTAAAGGGAAACGTCTTAAAGGTGAACAAACACTTAAAGTTTGGAAGTAATACAAAATGTAATGAGGCATGAATAACTTTAACCAGTTGAACTCAAGCTCATTTTAAAGGCCAAATCAATTAATTGTCTGGTTGATTGAGGAGAAAAACAATAGTCAGTGATTTAGATCATTCTTCTAAAAGCCATGCTCTCATTTTTATTGATGTTTTTGACTTGAGTCGGTCAAATTATTCCACGATTTCCTCTTCGGCTCTGGAAATTTATGATGGGCAGTTTTTCTCCATTCTGATATTTAACTGACTTAACAATTACCAAATTAAAAAAAATAAATAATAAGGAAAATAATCCTTTATTTAAACTTACAAAATCAATTTAATTCCTAAATGACAGGTTCTGGGTGGAAAGTCACTGCAAAGTTAGGGCTCATTTAATGAATGACTGTGTGGGACATGCAGAAACCTGCAGAAACGTGGGAAAATACCGGTTCTCCCTCATTCTGAGCTGCAGCAGCTATGATGTAAATATTACACTAAAGATTAAACACAGTATCATATATATAACCTCAAGAAACCTCAAACATACACTGTGTATATCAAGCATCACTGTAGACACTGTGAGCGCTGAACTGTAAATGTACATTTATGAAAATAAAATGACCTTCGTGCTCATCATGTGACTGTTTGCCTTATATCGATCACTTAAAAAAGCGGGTCAGGGTTTATCCATTTTTTATTTACAATATTCAAACACTTCATGACTGTGAGGCAATGGGAGGGTAAATCTAAACCAGCAGTTTGCTGGTAATTGATTCCATACTAGCTTAGCTTAGCCTTGTGAGCGCTGGAGAGCTATCACTGCTGCGCTGCCTCCAACGTGGGCTCCGGGAACAGAGCACCTAGTTTCACTTCCAGCTAACCGAAGCCCGCAGGACAAGACACAACAGCCCAGCGACCTCATTACTCAGCAGCAAAGGGACAGGTAGGTTGGGTGTTCACCTGAGCTCAAGCAAAACCGTTGCATGATACATGAACTTTAAGCTAAGCTATAACTTTGTAACGGGTTTTCTCGCACATCGTTGCTAAAGCAGGACACCTGAAAACACTAGAAATGACAGCCAAAAAGCCGCAGAGCATGCTCCGGGAGGCTTCCCATCAGATAATCGCCGGTGGATCCGCGGGTAAGTCCAGCATTTGTTTTACTTCAACTATCTTGAGACGACTGACACAGATTACGCAATAGTTGAAAGAGCGTGCACGCTGCTAAGAGATGCAGCATAAACTGCATGAAGCAGTTATGCTACATCTCTTTTTTAAGTTAAGCTTCCCACGAAAACGGCTTTAAAACGTCGTTGGTCGCATTTGCACGTGTCGTTAATCGACAAGCGAATAAATTTCCCAGTCAGCGGAAGGTGTGCGGGTCACCTAGCCAAAGACCATGCATGTGTCACCAAGATAATGCTCATACTTTTGACACGCCGGATCTCACGGAAGTGTTCACGGAAGCCTCTGGGGCTGGAGTTATGCGCATGCGCACTGCTGTCTAAAGCTAAAACTTGTACATGTTTACGGCGAAATGTCATTCTCTGACTCTTGATGGTTTATTTTGACCTTTTTAAAATGTATTTTATAAAGGGAACTAATGTCTGTAATAATATTAAAACGTCAGACAGGATAAATTGGTTGATTTTGTGATATTTACTGTTACTATTGTCACTAAATCAGAGGCAGGGAACCTTTTTCCTATCAAGGGCCATACTAATCAATTGAACACATATTACACTAAACTCCAATGCAATGAGAAAAGATGCATTTCATTGGTGAGGCAACTGCTGTTAGATAATGATGATGATGATGCTACTGCAGCTAGTTTTTCAGCTTTTGGGACAGTTATTAAGATGTTAAGCACATCAGCTGATTCCATCTTAAAACAGCATAGCAAATATTTTCAGTACTTTTTGTTTCATTTTCATCTTTCTTAAATGCTTGAAGGAGTTTTGCACACTCACCAGCATGCTCAGGTGTCATAGCAGTCGTTTGTTTGTTTTCAATCCACCTGATGTAATTTCACATAAAAGCAGAGAGCTATGATACTGGTACTTGAGCTTGACCTCATGCTCGCTCACTATGAAGACCAATTCATGAAGCCACTTGCTCCACCACAGGTTTCCCCCTTCATCTTCATGAACTCTTTGAGACAAACTGGCACTTTAGAAGTACCAAAGTATTGGATTTGGTGAAATTTGATCATATTTTATACATATTTGTTTTTTGATGGAGAGAATTACTTGCTGAGCTAGCTGCCTAGCCAGTTCACTTAGTCATCAATGCAGCCAACATGACCAGGGAGCTCAGAGCGCTGCATTTGGACCACCAGGAGTTGGAGCTTTTCATGCCAGATGGGGGGGATGCCAGAGTCCGTTAGTAGGACCAATAACTGCTTGGCTAATTGAGCTAACTAGCTAATAGAAGCTGATGTTACAAGTGGCAGCAATTAGTGGTTAGTTTTGCAACAAGTAGCCCAAAGTTACTGGTCTATCAGGAAACTGTGAAAATTAGTGAGAGTTCAGGTAAAGTATCTAGAGGACAGAGAGGAAACCAGGAAATATTTTTTTTTTATTCACAAGTTGTGATGCAGATCAGAGTCGCAGTTGGAGCTGATGTACATCACTCCAATAAAAACAGACATACTGAGGTGGTGGTCAGGCACATCATTGTGTGTGGTATTATTTGGAGCAGTCTGAAGCCTGAGCTTTCTGCTCACAGGAATGGTTTTACATATGTTTACTTCATTATCTGGCCACATTAAATAGAAAAGTCTAATGTTGTAACATTCTACATATGACGGACAATAAGGGAGGGTGTAACAGGTCCATTTTGGTTTGTCAAATGACTAGCAACTAAGCCATAATTAATGTTTGTTGATGTTAAAAGAGTTGTACTGCATGTTTATTGCCTGCAGAGTGAAATGGGCTGAACTGTACCGTGGGAAGATTTGCATTTTACATGAAATTGTGGCTTTATTTTGTCTGCTCTGCTTTATACGTCCCATAATAAAAAAATTCTGGTGCAGCGTTTGAGACAACGGCAAAACCAGCAGGATGTTAATTGGATGAAAGGTTAGCAAACCCTTTTGTCATAAACGTTATGTAAAGAAATGTGCAAAAACCAAAGTCAAGGTTGGTGGTTAATCATTTCCTCGGGTCCGTCAGCAGTAGCCGGCTGAAATCTCCATGCTGTTATCAGAGGCTCTGCAGGTCACTGATTTTAGAATGGAAAGTGATGGTGAATGATAGTGTGAATGAATGGGTAATATTTTATCCTTTATAAACCCTCTCAAACCTCAGTTGCCCTGCATGTGCAGCTGAGCTTCCAGCAGTCCAGGATTGTTGTTCTGTGTGTATTTGTGCAAAGACTATGATGCATTTACATGGCGCAGCTCTTCAGTAAAAGACTCTGACTGTTCAAGTATTTGAAGATGCAAAATCATTCAAGTGGAAATAATCTCTTACAAAGTTGTTTCATTTGTTCAAGCCTCAGACAACTTTTGGGACAAATGAGTCATCACAGTGCTATGTGGATCCCAGTATAAACTTTATATCTTTTTTATTGCATATTGTTTTTGTGATTTCAAACACTACAGTGTCAAGTCTCTCATACTTATTGACTCATGTTCAGCTCTTCAGTCGCCCAGTCACATAGCTGCAGCTAAAGCTCGTCTGTCAGTTTCACAGTCCAGTGCTAAATGTTCAATGAAGAAAATTTAATATGCAAACCCCGTGTTCCTTTTCTGAACAATAAGTAACAAGACTAAGTTATCAAACAAGCACAAGACTGTGATGGATTATTAAGCATGAGGATGGACTGTCTCATTATGGTGTCAGTTTTTCTTTTTTCTTGAACATGAACAAGCCAACAGCTGTTAACAATAAGGACCACAAAACTCTTTCCTCATGTTTGCATTCTTGGTGTTGTTTCTGTGCTCACTCACCAAGCTGATCAACACTGAAAGGCGTTTTTTAACCTTTCTGTCCCATGTTTAGAGTCTAAAGTAAAGTCTTTCTAGATTTAGCATATACTTTTCTACATTCTATATTGTATATATTTACTTTACAGATTCCAAAAATGTACCATTTTTAATATTTTCTCAAATGTTTGCATGCTCATGTGTGTTTCATTGTAGAAACATTGTTAGTGATTGTTTTTGATATCACTTATTTTGATTTCACTACATAAATGGGCATTAAGAGATTTTTCATTTCACCATCAAAAGTACGAATGACTCATCAGATGCTTAAGAAACCTCTGAGTTTGTACCCTGCACTCTTTCCTCCTTTCTTCGTCTGCTAAAAGATTTTTTAGTCGAGGACTTTATTACAAGTGAAGCCCAAAATACTTACTCTATTTGGTACAGAGTCGCTGTAATGCAGCTCTTCGGGATCTCTGCTTGTTTGATGTCAAAATGTGACTGTTCCTAGCTATAGAGGGGTTAAAGGAAATGTTTCAGATGATGTCATATTCGTTGCATTTCCTGTAGCTACTGATAGAGGCCAGTAGAGGCCACTGCAATGACTCTTAAAGTGTATTATCTACTTACACTCCAGCATACAGCCATTATTTATGAAGTATGTGTGACACCCAAGTTAGTTCTAGTTCCTTTCTGTCAGTTTTAATGATATACTCTTTTTGCTGCTCCAAAAAAAATCACAACAACGTCCAAAGTTTCTCTGGACAGTTTGTTCATTATAACCCAGGTGTTTTAAAGTGGAACTAAAAGTGTAATATTTAGCATTTTTCCAATAGTCACTTTTAGCTCGCATATAATGGTTTATTTATTAAGGAGCTAACAGTTGGTACCAGCAGTAGTACGCACAGTTTTCTGGCTTTTCTGCAGTTGGAAAAACTGAATAGCCAGTAGTGAACTTGTTGGCTCTTTATTTTGTAATATTTTTGTTATAAAAAAGCTCAGAAACGATGGCTGCATCAGCAGTATACAGGCAGGTCTAGGGGCGTCAATAACTGGTATTGACAATAACTGTGATATTTAACAATTACTTACTGATTCTGTTAAAACTATACATGTCACAAAATATGTGAGTAATTTATTTGTAATCAAAAGAACAAAATACATAGTAAACAAAGTTGAGGATGAATTTGACTGATAGATTTTTTTAGTCAGTACTTTCTATAATTGTTGTGATATTTTGATATTATTATCATGATTTCTGTCGGCCATGACAACATGGTGATATTATGTCAGTCTAAGTAAAGACCCTGTTGACCCTGTGAGGATCCTATATGAACTTAAGTTGACTTAAAGTAGACGATGGGTTTTGAATTGGCAATGAACAGCTCTTTTCATGCTGACTAATAATTATGAAGTCCTCAGGGTGTGACTTGTCTCAGGTGATGTTTTTATGAGAAATGAGGTGTCACATGTGCTCCAACACTGTCCGTCCTGGTTTAAACCTCACAAGCCCCCTGGGTCTGACAACCTGCTGTCCTCCACCTCCATCCAGAGGCTGAGCGGCATTCGTCCGTCCTCACCAAGAATGATTGGACAAAGATTTTATAACCCTGAGCAGAATTACTTCAGTGTTTCTCTCCACCTTCACTTTTACCCCCCTGCAAAGACATTTTCCATTCTGAATCACTGTTAATGAGGATGGAGACAGGCGGGTGTTCATTTATGAGTGACCTCACAGATCATATTTAGGTTTAATGTGAATTAAGGGGAGGAAGCTGCAGTTGTTGCTCTTAAAGCTATCAGAGAGCAGTTTTATTCTCTGCAGTTCATCATTTATTTATTTACAGATAAATTGCATTGAGTTAACCGTGTTAAGTGTCTGCTCGGCCTGTCTTTACGATGATCAGTCATGTATTTTTTAAGCAAAAATGCTATCTTTAAGTCACTGTTTCTTAATTGTAAAAATGTCCTTCTTTGGTCTTACAACAGTGATGCAACAAAAGGATCAAGATCCCCCCAGCTGGTAACTGGATGATTCTGATGATTCTCACAAAATGTTAACTGGAATAGATTAGTAAGAAAAAACAAAGCTCCATTGCACAAAATTGCATCATTAGGTCCAATCTCTGCTTTTTTTGCCTGTTGTTCCTTGCGTCTTGTACTTTTAGCCTAGATGTTTTAAAATTAAACATTAAAGGAAAGTTAGAGGTCAAACTTTGTTACTTATTCAATAAATTTTCAATGCATCGATTTCAGTACAGTCTTAATTTCCACATAGTTGTGCAGTAATTATTAAAATTTCATACACTCACTTGACTGTACTTTGCATTGGTGAAGCTCTCAGTTAATGCTTAAACATCAATTCTCATTTTGTCCACAAGGAGGCAGTAGTTGCATGCTCTATCTGCATGATAACATGATACTCTTTCTTCTCAGTGGTTTGGTTCCTCTCATAACTCTTGGATACAGTGAGACAGAAGTGATGCATGGGTGCTCTGCAGAACAACATGCCAGTATTTGTTTTCTGATCTGAAAAAACAAACAACGTAACCCATGTTCTTTATGAAAAATAAGTAGATTAAAATATTGAATATTGGTAGCACGTGGGGAGTAAAATAAAAATATCATTATGATTAAATACATAGTAAAATAAATTTAAAAAAAATAGAAAATGAAAACTATCCCGTTACATGCTCATTGCTGTAATGTTTTTTTCTAAGTCTTTTGTTATTTCCTTGGTAGGTGCATTTTTTAAACTTCATGAGTAAATCGATCCGTCTCGAGCAAATGGACTGTGACGACATGAGACGGACGCCGTGCGTGTGATTACCGCAGCTCTCCCTCCAGACTGTCAGAGCCTCCTGATTTAACTGGGTTTAAACGGTGAACCTGAAATCAGTGGGGAAAGAACAAATAAATCCACTTAGCCTAAATGAAGGAGAGGAAGAAAAGAAGAGCGGGGGGGGGGGGAATCAAATAAATAAAGTCAAACAGTGTGTGCACGTGCATTGACAGAGGCTGCAGTTAGCGCGGGGTGTTTTTCCTCCGCGAGTCCCGAGTGGCTGCACCAATCACAGCCGAATTAGGCCTAATATTTATTTCCAGAAACAATTGTACATGTTTCACCGAAGCTTTGATTGAACTCCCCGTGGACATGTTGTAGACAGATGTTTAGATGACCTCATGTTTGAAGTAATGTTGATTCTGGATGGGGTGCCGGTTCCTCTAAATCAGCTCCCTCTGCCTCCCATCTTTCTTTCTTTTTTTTTTCCCCCCACTCAGTTTTTGTGTCTCAGTCTGGGAGAGCATGTGGAGCCTCACGTCCTTCATATTTAATGTGTGCCTTGGCTCGCATTAAATGGCACACATAAACATTTTTTTGTTCCATCCTTGACAGACAGATGTCCATGCGTGGGGGTCGTGGATGGCTTGGTTAAAATGAGCCATGATAGTGCTGAAGGATGGCTACTTAACCGGACACATCTGTCTTTTGTTCTCAACTCTTCCCTTTGTACGTGTCTGCTTCGGAACAAGGCCGGGATTTATCATGAAGAAAGCATTTTGACAAGCTCGTAGGCATTAGAGGAAACTGCACTGATGAAGAAGCCTGTTTATAATAAATTTCTCTGGACGTGATCTAAGATCTTACTTTAAGTAGCCCAAATTTCTCCCGTTTCTTTATGAATAAATTGCCTGCTGCAGGGTGTGCAGGCAGTAATTTCAAGTAACCCCTCGTTTAATTTGGAAAAACTACAACAGACCAACATTTCTAAAATAAACAACAAAGATTTATTATCTCGTCAAATAATTACCGTCCTCGCAAATGTAAATTAGGCTATCACAGTGTAATAAGAAATTAGTTCAATGCGAACAGGCATTAAGTCTAATGTTGGTCTAATTAATGCGCCACAAATGTTTGGCATCCCAAAATAGAATGTATTAACCCAAAAGGTTAACTGGCACTAAACTGCTGATGATAAAATAATAAATGTTTTTGCGCAATTTCTGCGTCTTGATTGTCTGTTATATTTAAATTAAATTATCGCCAATTTTATCGGGATAAAACATATACCAAATAAAAATAAGAGAACTATCATAAATTAATAAATAAATGCTATCTTCCAAGGCCATGGAAGTTTTTTTCGTTAGGGCACAGATGTTTGTTATCCCAGTGAAAATTACCTTTATGTGTTGTGTGCACAGTTACTTGATAATCTGGTCGATTTTCGTTTGTTTTTTGTTGGTTTCGCAGTTTTCAATGATGGTGCTTTTATTTTGAAAGTAATGTATTCCGGTGGAGGAAATAAACCACGCGGTCGAAGCTTAGCTACCAGTTAATTTTTTTTCTAAATGAGTGAAAACTAAAACGTTTGGCACCTGGATGAAAAAGGCACAAGATTTGTCTACATTTTCTATCATATTTCTCATATTATTGAGTTGAATTATGCCAATTTTTAATAGTTTTTCTAAGTTTGAAATTAGTATGCGTATCCGTTAAGCTAGCAAAAATGCTATATTAGCCCATAAAAGTAACTTACACACTTAGCTATAATAAACAATTTACATTTCTTGGTGAAATTAAGCTTGCTATTTAAAAGCAATGCAAATCTTGGATAAAGATGCTAAAGATGATAAAACTGTGGTTAAAACGTGATTTGATCTGTTTCCCGGTGCTTTATTCATTTAAGCTAGGAAGGTGAATATGTATTTCAAGTTAAATATGCTTATATGATACTCTGAGTTTGACATTAAGGGGAAAGGTTAAGGTAAAAAAAAAAAAAAAAAAAAATCAAAAGACACCATTTCAAAGTGCTGTGTGAAGGGTAACATTAATTAATTTTAAATCTACACACATGATGCAAGATCCTTGAACTGTAAATAATTGGACTTAATTTATTGGACTAAAATATTACATTTTATCAGTATGTTAAATATTATTTATATTTTTATTTTGCTTGTACATTGTTTTGTTGCACATTTTGGAGCCACAGTATCATGAGCAAATCCTTTGTGAACCATCAGTCAAATGGTGAGACTATCATTCAGCTGGAGATGCTCCACCCAGCTCAGTCTCTGGCTTTAAAACATGCAGTGGTGATACGAAGGCTACTATTTGTCTGACTTCCTGAACTTTAATCAGCAGAGATAATGATTGTTTTTTGACAGCAAGCTTCTCACTCAAACGAGAGGACCTTAATGGCTGCCAGTTATATGTATGTTAAGTTATGTCTTAAAATTCACAAACTTCATTTTAAAAAATCTAAACCTTTTTGTGTGTTTGAAAAAAACAACAACGTTAAAACCATCACAGCAGTCAGCAGACATCAAGACTCCATATTATGGCATGGCCTGCTTGATTTATCTATTAAATCCAGTTTTTAACTTATGTAATGCCAGCAGCAAAATCAGAAACATGCACGAGTATCTTTATTTGACTTCGTTTCAGCTTCAGCTGTGTCTACAGGTGAGGCCTCTTACAGGCTTCAGGCTGCACGTGAATCATCGTTATTTGACAAGTGCCATCAATTTCCAGTGAAATTACCTCAGCCTCTGACTGAGATCCGTCTCTTTCACATTTTTGGACATAACAAACACAGACAGAGGTAACTGAATCTTCAAAAAACACAGTGAGACATTGTAGCTGAAATTGTCTCTTGTAAATTTGGATTCAAAAAATGTTCTGTAGCCTGTTGTAAGTCTGCAACATGTTAGTCCAGGTTTTATCCTGGTGTCCCAGTTATGATATTTTTAAGATGTTCATCCTGTTTTAATGCAGCCAGCCCTGCTGTATAAGCCATAACAGAAGCATTCATTCAGTACATTGATGCCCTGGACAGAAATAAAGACGTGTGTTCCAGCTTAAGGCCTGTGATGTGATGTATGAGCCCCAGTTGTGCTCACGACGTTATCTTAATGACACGATTTATGGAAACGGTTCACTAGCGGAGTTGTGGGGGGAGAGTTGGGGAGGCCAGGCGGTTGGGAGACTCATCTGTTGTGTGTGAAATGAGTGCAGCCAACACACAGTGTGCAGTCACAGGGTTGTAGTTGCACGGGCACGCGCGCAGCTAAACTTCAGGCCAAGAGAGGCCACGCGCATTGCTCCCTGACTTCAGACTGAATCAGCTGAAAGTCAGGGAGCAATTCCAATGAATTAATGGTTGAAAGTGACACAATACTGCAGTGTTAATGATATGACTGCATCATTGCATAACATATGATATCATATTGTTGCATCCATAATTTAAGCTTATGTCATTAAAAGGGAACCAGGCTTACAAACGTCTATAAAAGCTTGATTTTAACATATAATAATGGGCCTAATAAACAGTTTCATGTTATTTTTCCACCAAGCGAAGACTAGCTGTTGAGTCATTGTTTGATACATGCATGTTATTGTAAAGTTCACGTCATATGGATTTACGTTAAAATATGAACTTGTTGGTGGTAACAGAGAAGCTTCATAGGCGTGTGATAAGTGTGAGGCTCTAGTGAAGTTTTGTCGTACATTGCACAAGTTGCATCTTGTAACGAGAATGATGATTCAAGGTCACATAATGTCATCAGACCAACAGATCTCACTGCAGATAACCAGTGTTGCACAAGGAAAGAGACAGATAAATGCACAAGTGAAATAATAGCTTGTTTGTAGAAGAATTGTTTCATATGAGGCTTTCAATTAGTTTATTTTAACTGGTTACAGTAAGTATGAACAATGATTTGATGATGGTTTTGTACATTAATGTAAGCAGCATGGAGGTACATTTTTATTAGTAATTTACAGTTGCCAGACTAAAGAACCCAGACTTTTTTTCTGAAACAGTCTATGAATAAGCCTATCATGGTCAGGCATGGCAACATACACAAGACATCTATCATATGAGTTCCTAGAATAATAATAATAATTATACTGTTATGGTAAGAACAGATTCAGTCATAATTATGATTGCTCAACATGGGAGGCTTTCTCTGCATCATTGCCTCCTATTTAGAAGTACGCATTATTAAAACCAGGAGCACTGCACTGCAGGGAACACACTGGAACTTATTTTAGATTGTGGCGCAAAGAGTATTTGATCACATTGGTGCATGATTTCATACAACAAATGAGAAGAACACACAGGTCTTCTACACCTTACGCCACATGACACCTTTGCAGTCAGCATTACAGCAGTGCTAGTCGTTTTTATGTGTGCACACTGAGGTATATTGAGCACAAAAAGCATGCTGTACAGGAGAGGAGGGATGTAGCATAAGCACTGAGATCTCTCACAAATTCCATGAAAGTCGAAAAGTGAAGGCATACACACGTAGTACAGCACATGGCAGCAATAATAAAACTGGGAGGGAAATCAGCCAAACAAGCTATGCTTAATTGAGCACTTAGACTAAGTAGTCAAGGGGCAAAGAGAGAGTGACCCCTGTAAGAAATTGAAGTTTACAGTTGTGAGACTGCACTGTCTGTGTATGCAGTGTGTATTTTTGAATTGCATCTGGGTTCTGTATTCGTGCAAAGTGAAATGACTGTGTGTGCTTGCGTGGGCTGTGTTTTCATGCCACGAAATGGCAATGGCAAGGGTATGTGTTTGTTTGTTTGTTTTTGCGTGTGTGTGCATCCGAGCGTGAAATTTATGCCGGGAAATGGGATATAATTGCGTGTGTTTGTGCGAGACATGCGTGCACACGCATCCAAGGAAATTGATATATTTAAGCGTGTGTGTGTGTGTTCTGCATGCGTCTGGATTATGTTTTCTGAAGTGTGTATATTTTTGAGCTTGGCTCTGTCTTGAACCTCTTCATTAAGTCACTGTAGGAACAAGCTCTTCCTGTGGAAAGCTACTGTGTGTCATCCTGGCATACTTGATATCTCAATGTTTCATTTTGGTAGATTCCTGACAAGATGCTGTTGTGTTCAACATTTTAAGATATTGGTGAATATCACTTGCAGAAAACAGCAAAAATTAAGTTTTTTTAAAAATTTGACTTGGTTTCAAGAGCTGCAGCATGCCCTCTGTTTATCCTCTCCCACCTTGTTCCTCATGAACACTGACATGTGTGTTGAAAAGTCTTGAATTGGGCATTTAACCTCCTGCCCCGTGGCTCGTAGCCTCAGTTGGTAGTAGGTCAGACATATGGGCCTGCTGCATTGCGGTTGAAGTAACCACTGGATGCGTTCCTAATGCTGATTTTTCAGGCTCACCGGTTTTTGATCTCTTGTTTAATAGTTTTTGTTTTGTTTCAGGAAATCTTTGGAAAAAGTCAAGGCCAAGACAAACCTCATGTTATTTCAACTGAATCTGATACATGATTCAGGAGTTCAGATACAGTAATTACAAGCCCTCCGTGCTCCTGCTATAAGCGCTGAAATATAAATAAACATAATAAGTACTGTCAAAAAAACAAAAACAAAACCGGACAAACTAAAAACCCTGAATTACATGGCTGTTTCCGTGTATATGTATTTGTGTGTGCGTGCGTGTACGGATGTGTGCATTGTGTGTGTCTGCCCTGTGATTCTCTGGATGAGCTGGAAATTTATAACACAGGTTTTTACAGTAAGCCCCAGCCAAAAACTGTAATTCTTTCTCCCCTTTTAGCTCTGTAGTTGGTAGACAGGCCTGCCCACTTTGGCTTAACTCTATCAAGATGAACAGCATTTGGGCAAGTGCAGTAATCATAATGCAATTTGTTGTGCTCATGAGCCAATTTATGTCATTTCAGAGGAAGTATCCCGTGCCTGGTGACCATGCAAAAGCTTGTCCCGGGGCAAGGCTTTAATTAGGAAAGTTCAAATTTATAGACACTTTGTATTATTTCTGATCTTGAGCGGTTTGAGGATGAAACTGGCAGAGGTCGAGGAAAAATTTGATAATGAGAAACAAAACTGAATGAAAGGTCACGTTAAGAATTTGTTTACCATTTCATTATCATTTAGGAATCAAAGAGTCCTGCAGTGAAATCAAAGCAGACACATATGTCACAGTCTGGAGAGAACGTCTGAAGAACAGTGCGAGGTATGCACCACTTCCTCTTAGTTTGTCTGAAAGAAGAACAGGGGATGGAGATGTGAAGGAAGCTGCTGAGTGGTAGAATAAAGCAGTGTGTTAGTGTTGTAATGTTCATAGCTTGGTGAGACGGCAATCCTGAGAATGATGCAGTATGTTTGAAATTGATCTGGTTTGAATTTTTGATAAAAGACACTGAGTCTAAAACAAACATGCTCGAGAAAAGAGGAGAAAATCAAGGCTTTTCAAATGTTGGCATTAATTCGCTGCACAACTATTTAATGAGGATTAAATGTTTTTCCTTAAGAGGCGATTATGATCCAAATATTTCATGAATATGATGACTCAGACAGAGGGCAGAAGAGAGCCACATTGGTGCTTTAAAGTCTGCCCCAGTAATGTAGTGAGTTAAGAGTTTGTACTGCTCCCAGCGGATGGATTTTAAGGCAATATGAAGATGGATAACTTTACTGATCCTTTTACATGTATGTGCAAATGATTTCACTTAACCAAGACATGCAGCTCTCAAAATATGAGATAATCCCTTCACATCTGTATTTAGTTTGCCACAGGTATCACTGGAAATGTTGATATTAGCTGTCTTAAATAGTTATTTATTCTGAAAGGCCTCCAAGCTTTCGTTCAGCACACCGATTCTTGAAATCATTTCATCCCCTCATGGAGATCCAAATCATGACTCAGAATTGACACATGTTGTATTTTCTATGGCCTGTGTGAGTTTTTAAAACAAGAGTTCACACAGAGATGCGTTCAGTAGAACGGAGACCACACAGGGCGCCAGCACAGCAGCTCAGCAGTGTCTGAAGCAGGTATGGGAGGGGGGAGAGCAGTGGCCGAAAAAAGGGGAAGGAGGAAGGTGAAGTTATCAGCGGTCTGACGGGGCGACCGCTCAGCTGAGCAGCTCTGTAATCACAGACTCTGACAGATGCTTTCTCGATAAGAATCCCCCAGAAGCTTTGGAAGAACACACAGGCAGCCAGCTGTCTCCATAGTAAGGCATTGATGTTAATGCTTCAAAAGGGGAGCGTGAATCCAACAATAACTGCAGCAGAGCCTGCCTCCTTTCAAAGCATGGCACAAGCCTCCCTCTCCTCCGGTGCATATGTATTTAGAGCAGGTGATCTTTTTTTTTTCTCCTTTCATTTCTTTCCTCTATTTGTATCCTAACTTTGAGGTTACTTTTTCCGGCCTGTCTTTGTGTTTTTCAGGTTTGCACTTGGTGTGTAACGGTTGAAGGGGAGTTATCGCTCAAAAAACTTTCCTCCATCTTTGCCTGTACCGCACAAGAAGAAATCTTTTGAAGGCTCCATTGGTGTTCTGGTCTTTTCCTGAATTGCGGTACTCTCGGGTGTGTTTCATAATGGTACTTGAACCGTTGCAGCATGATATATCGCACCTTGGGGAGAATCTGCACTCTGCACCAATCTATCAGTCCCCTGCCTGAGGGAGGCAGAGTGACACTGAGGCCCCTGCAATTTTTGGCCCCCATCATATTCAAAATTTACTTTAAATTGATCGCGTGCAGGATTTTTTCCTCCGTGAAGGAAACGTCTTGAGTGATCATACACAGGCCTTTGCAGTTTTGCAGATGTTGTTTTTATTGTGATTACTTGAGGAAATGTTTTGTTAGCAACATTTGGGATTATTTAATTGTACTTAGTCAGTCATATTGTGAGCTGCTGGATAAACAAGAAAATGTATGTTCATTAGTTATTAAACCGCCAGTTGTCAGTTCTCTTTATTTTAACAGTTCACTGATATTTACATCACCTACACTGTTTGACTTAATACATTTATTATCATAACTGTAATAATGATTATGAAAATATCCTGCATGCTAATTTTAGCAAACTTTACCTTCTACTTGATACAATAACACTACAGCTTTTGGTTTTTCTTAAGTGGGAAGGAGACAAGGTAATTACCCTTGAGGCAATTAGAGAAAGGGGCTGAGGGAGTAGGAAAGTCATTTTCTAACCCAAACATCCTGGTCCGAGGGGCCGGAGCGGCTGGACAGCCTCCTGGAGGCCGCTGGCTGGCTCGCAGGGAGCCGTTCGTGGGGAAGTGGATCAGGGTTTGTTTTCTTTCTCTGGAGGCAGGCCTCTGAAACTTCTGCCAGATGAACAGCACCTGAATCGCAGCAGCAGCTCTCCCACCACCGTCAGTAGAGGGAGTGATTTACTGTACTTGGTTGGACGCACTCGTGTGCATGAAATCCTTTAGTCAGCTTCATCATACTGTGAGCGATATATTGGATCAGGGAGTAGGGGGTTTGTTGGTGGCTGAGGCCCCAAATATTATTTTTCTGCAGTCTCTTTAAGGCAGCTTGAAATTGTTTGTGGACCTATAAACATGCACAAGCCACAAAATATTGCCAGCTTATTACACACATATGTAATAAGCTGGCAATATACAAAAAAATTGCACCCTAATGAGGACATGTGAATGTGAAAAGCAAATGTGGGTCCTGCGGCTTGAATTTATTACAGCAAGTCATTAACCTGTTCTGTAATCTTTAATATTGCATTTTTAAAACCGCATAAATTATAGTTTCCATTCAAAACTGCTTCCCGGTTATGACAGCTACCAGTTAAACTATTTAATTTGTCTTATGCTCCAGGAAATATACAGTACCAATCCCAGAAAGACAGAAAAAAACCTTAGTCTAGTTTTTAGTGAAGGTGACATTATACAAGTAGAGGAACAGCTTCAAAAGTGTCTGTTCACACATTAAAGTTCAAGATTATTTCCATAATAGTCCTTGATGATGGCTGATGCCAACAAACCAACACAATGAAGGTCTTTATTACCATCAGTCCTTGAGTTTGACTCCAAGTTAAACATTCAAAATTAAATCGTCATTACAGAAGCCATATTCAAGCTGCTTAGTTGATTACCAGAAAATTACCAGCAAAGGATTCTGATAATTGATAAATCTTTAAGGTAATTTGTCAAGCAAGTATGCCAAACATTATTTTGTCTCAGCATCTTACACGTGATTATTTGCTGTTTTTCATCATCTTACATGATAGGAAACTTATTTTCTTTTGGTTTTGGACTGTTGGTCAGATAAAAGGAGACATTTGAAAATGTCTCCAAGGGCTCTATAAAACTGTGATTTGAACTTTCTGAAGTTTTACAGACCACATTTGAGCTGAACAATTTAAAACAGATTCAAATATTGTGTGTTGGGCACTTCATAGACCAAAATGTGAAAATCATTAGCACACTGATCTATGGTTCAAATAATTATTAGTTGCAGCTCTAGTTCTGATTGTCAGTATGTGCACAAACATGTATGGTGGCTGGATTTAAAAGGCGTAAGTACAGGATGTAGCTTGTTTGCCCATCGGTGCCAGGTCTGCCTTGCCTACAGAGATTGCAGATAAACTGATGTGGTCATCAGAAAGAGTACATACAGGAGACAAGCCGAGGGGTGAAGATGAAAAATGAGAGAGCAGAAAGATCTGGGAGTGGCAACAAAAGGGTAGAAAGACAAAAAAATAGAAAGCACAAGGGAGCTCTGGCACTGTCCGTCCCTCCTCCCGGTCCATTTGTGCATTCGGTCTGAAAGTCTTTCTGCAAGCTGAGTCACAGACAAGAGTGGAGCCCAGAAGCTTAACGCCTTGTGAGTGATACCCATCAGGAAAGAAACAGGGCAGAAAGCACCGCATCGAAACCCTGCATAAAAAAAACTGAGCTTTGTGGGAAAGCGAGAAGGGAAATGGGCGTTTTTGCGTCCACACGAATCAAGCGCCATATCATCCAAGGCGCAGTATATGTCATTCCAATGAAGCAGATCCCCTCCCTTCCATAGTGTCATGCAGTGTAGATCTTTAAATCTGTCCTGAGAGAGGAGAGAGAAGAAGAAGGGGCTCATATTTGCATTCACGACTGAATGGGAATTAGTGTTGGCCTCCTGACAAGAATCTCTAATGAGCAAACACTGGATGACATCATTTTGAGGTTTGCAGGGAATTAGCTTGATTAGAATAACCCTTAACTCTCACCTTGGCTCAGCCATCCAAGTGCTCTGCAATCTGCCTGTCAAAGCCTCTCTCCACTCCTATGGTTTTGGTTTGAGCCCTTTCCCCCCACACTGTGGTGTGTTTAATGTGGAATAAGTACATTCAAGGAGGAAAGAAAAATGAGCGCCGGTGCTGACGTATCGTTTAGCTCGATTTTGTTATTTTGTTGAACATTTTCAGCTGTTAACAGAGAGGCGGGGGGGGAGGATTGGGGTCTGCTTTGTTTGTCATTGTGAGTTTGCACAGTTCCCTCTTCACTGGGATGAGTGAGGTTTGCCATCAGCTCTCTAAAAACAACAAGCCTTGCCTGCCAAACTTCCTAGATAATTAGTGAAGCATTTCACACTCTGCAGAACATCAAAAAGGAAATGGAAAATTGACAAATTAAGCATGGTCCGTGTGGAGCGGGAGGGTTTTTTTTCTGGAGTGGAGAGTTGGTGGAGCTCCAATTCAGCACATGGTCACTCTCAAACAAGCTTGCTGTATAACTTCGTCCAATTAACACCAATCAGCAGTGCTGTGGGTTTTTAATGCCCTGTTTTCGTTCTTTAAAGAGATTTTTTTAAATTCTGAATTCATTAGCTAATTTATTTACTGTTGTTTATCATAGGGGCCTCAAAACTGATTATAAGCTCTAGGATAATCCTGACAAGAATGTGATAAATTGTATTTTAATGCAGCCACAGCATGTTTTGAATAAGGACTTCTAGGACAGACAGAATGTTTTAAGTTTGGTTACCGCATTTCCTGGGTGGGTCGGACAGGCTCTTAAAACACAATCAAACACGAAGCCTGAAATGTGATCAAAAAGTGTTTGGTTTGTTTGTTTAACCTACAAGTTTGTTTAATCTGTGCCCACAATGAGTGCCAGGCAATTTACGTTTTCGTTATTAGCTCCTTCCTAATGACTGTTGTTGCCGAAGTCAGTATTCCTGAGCATGTATTGTTTTTGACATTTAAAGGGATATTGATTTGAAAATCCTCTCCGTGACTTGACATTTTTAAAGTATAACTCTCTTTTTCTTCCCACATTAAATAGATGGTAGCCAAGTTTCCATCCAAATGTAGTCCACATTGTGACCAAATTTCCAAAGATCTGCAGCAGAAATTGCAAATGAATGCTTTTTTGCTTTTACTACTGTTATATGACTGTTAGGAGTTGGTGCGTTGAGATGAGCAGTTGCTGGTGCCAGTTTTCCAGCTGGGTGCCATTACACCGTGGCAGAAGAAGAAGGCACAGTTGATGTAATTGAATGAGTGCAAGTCAGACCTGAAAGCAATGAAAACTATGCAGAAAAAGTGAATAGAAGAAGACATTTGTTACGTATATTTGAAAAATGTCACAGTCTCCTTGTTGCTCCACATGGATCAAATGTTTGTCAAGATTTATTTTCTGAGCTTTTTTTTCCATTGTACTTTGTTACATTTCTTTAATATGATAGGTCAGACTTTCCACCTCAGCCAAGCATAAAGACGATTTTGGCAATAGTTAACAATTTTTTCCAAAAGTCCAACTTCTTTTGGAAACCAATAGTTTGAAATGCATTTAGTGACTTAAGTGAATGAGAATATACTGTTGAAATTTTTTTGTGCAAAAATACAAATCAGCAGTCTTCAAACAATGTCACAGTCTTTAAATTGAGGCAAAATTTTTGTCTTTTTTTAAAAACTTTTTTCATTGAAGTTTTTGTCATATTTGACTTAAGTTTACAGAAGACAGTTTTGTTTAACACCTTTAAACATACTAAATTTGGTGAGAGTGTTAATGCTCTACTGATGCTTATA
>JAPZDY010000007.1:4810845-4822385 GCA_029783645.1 Ctenochaetus hawaiiensis | reverse complement strand
GGCCTAGACACGCACACACACATGCATACACACACTGGCCTGGGTGGAACCATGACAGGGCCTGAAATCCTGGCGATTTATTGGGCTCCACTCCAGCCATGACCTACAGCATGTCAAAGCTGTTTTAGTTTCCTTGTCCTTCCGCCCTTAAAGCTTATCTCCTCACAGGTCGCTCCTCAGTGACTTCTGTCTGCTCCTAATCAAACGAGACCGCCACAACGCTGTATCCCTCAGATAAATCTGTGTATGTGCTATGTGTTGTTGTGGCCTCGCTGTTGTTAGAAGCCCACCTTGCAGCATCTGTCATTCATTTGTAGTGGAAGACAAACACGCTGATGAAAATGACTCAGACCACAGGACCATTTCTGTCTGGATTTGTCTCTTTCTTTTTACTTCCTGACTATTTTTGCTCTCTCTCTCTCTCTTGCTCTCTTTCTCATTCTGGGGTGATTACAAAAGCAGCAAACATGCGTTCCCACTCCATTGTATATGTACATATCTGCTGCATTTTAAACATATGTTTGCACTGCACATGGACTAAATTTCAAACTCCAGCTTCATCTCCACAATTGAATTTTGCTTTGTTTAAACACTCTCGGTGCTGCCTCAGCCATGTCGCCAATCTGCAATGAACCCCTCTGAAGACTCAGATGTATGAGTGTATTTGTAGTGCATCTGTGTTTGATTTCTGTAGGTCTGACTTGTGGAAACTTAAGGGGTAAAGATCATGATGCAACGTTTAGGCATATATAGCTGAATTTCCAGATCTCTTTTGTTGTCCAAAATGTATGATAAGTTTTACTGTTTATACAATTGCTGCATTATGCTTCTTCTGACAGGGTGGCCTAGTAGTTCAAGAGTGCAACATTAAGTTGAAAAAACAAATTAGAATTTATAAGTTAAACATTTATAAATCGGGCCTAATATTTGTGGTTTTGACATTCATTGGTAGCAGTTATGGCAGAAAAGTTCACTCACCAACGTTATTTCTGGGTCAGAGCTTCTCTAAACAGACATGAAGGAGTCCATCAGGGCAAGGATCAGGAGTGGTCGAAAGTTCAAACTTGTTGTAAACAAATCCCAAGTTTAACTTTATTATCCAAACGAAATTATCATCGGTTTGTCTGACCGCTCATGTTACTTTCCTCAGTGTTGTGAAGTGTGTCTGGTGAGTAAAGTTTTGTCATAAAAAATAGAAAAGATGGCCAAAACGATAAATAAACAAGACTCTGGTTTTCCTCAGAGCAATGGAGGGCCTCCTGGTGAGCTGTCAGCACGTTCATCTCTCCCAGATGTAGATGAGGAAGCACAGATTGCTAATTACACCCAGTGTGACATGAGAGTTGAGGTACTGTACATTCAGAGGAAGAGAGACAGATTTCACACCTGGATTCTTTTCTGACATGATGGAGTAGAGGGTGGGTGGAGAGTTTGGAGGAGGCTTTGGGGGGTTTGGTGACAAGGTGTTGAAGTGGAACAGCCCTCAGATCAGCAGGGTGGACACAAAGCAACCCAGAACCATTCAAATCCTTTCTCACATGGTGGAGGGTTGTAGACACACACTTGCACAGGAGCATGCATGAGCACAAATCTTTTTTTTTCTCTGTTTGCCTACACTCCCCCCAAAGACTTGTACTCTTTTTTAATGCACCGACTTGTATAGTGTTTGAGCCCCTGAAAAAAATGCTTTCATAGTGTAAACATTTCTCTATATCATTAAATATTAATTATTAAATGTGTAATAATAACAGTTTAAGTTTGACCTTAAATATTCTTGGGTTTGTTTAAGTCAAAGCAACAAGTCTGACATTAACAAACTACCCCACAGTTGTCATTAAAATTTTGAATAAATTCTGATTCATGCACAGAGATTTGTGACATCACCTTTTTACAAAGATCCCACCCACTTAAACAATAAACATGTAACATATGGCCCGGACTGACCAGCATGCTAAATAGTTAGCCCCGCCCATCCTGTCTTGCGCTTAATTGCCTTGTTAACTCATCGTAAAACACACTTCATTTAAACTTGACAGACACAAAAGAAAACAAAGCTCACACTAAACATCTTGGTTTGTCTTTTCACTGTTCCAACAATCATCAGCTTTGGTTTGAACCAAATAAACATTTGAACATTGAGTTAGATGTAAAAACGTTATCTCGCCCTTCTCCCTCTTTACGCCTCTCCTGTCTCCGCTTGCCATATCTTGATAGTCCCCAGAGTCAGAGTCATGTAATATCTCTTGTCAAACTGGCTCAATTTGTTCTTGAAGGCTGTTGATCAGTCTAGACGGACAGATAAGCCATGGTCTGCAAGCTGCAGAGAAATCTGAGCTAACAAGCTTACGCAGCAATTAGCTACAACAAAAAGTAAAGTGAGCAGCAACTAGTGGTTACTCTAACAATATACTTCCCCCTTTTATACACCTTGGTACTTAAAAACAAATGAAAAAACACAAAAAAACCCATTTTTTTTTAACTGTAGATTAGCTGATTGGGAAGAAATTTTTTCAGCGCCTTTTAAATTATAAGATGGTCGAAAAAAACTTTTAATGATTATTAATTTGCAAAGGGATTTATCAACCAAAAATGCTTCTTTTGTACTTTCTCGAATGTGAGAATTTGCAATCACTCTAAAGAGAAAACATCAACATTAGTTCTGGGGAGCTGCAATATACATTTAATGTCACTGATGTATTAATTATCAACATATTGAAAAACATCTAAAATATCTATATCTAAAACACAAGCAATTCCTGAGTTAGAAGAATAGCTGGACATTTAATGAAATAGATTTATTTGCTTTTTTGTTGAGAGCTGGAATATGTATCTGTGCATTTTTCAGTGCCATTCAGTTAAAAAATTGTGGTAGTAAAAATCTGTTAGTTTAGTAAACTTCAGCTATAATTTATTAGCTTTAGGAATGGTCAAACAAAATCGAACAAAAGGGCTTCAAAAAATGTGAACCTATCCCAAAGTCCTTACGTTTTAAATGCAAATTTAAAATCACCATGTGGCATTAACTGGACATATTTTGAACTGTCATCAAAAGCTCTAATGTGCTACTTTGCAGTAATATACCCCATATTTTTTAAACCTGAGAGGTGATTTCCCCTTTCTGTTTACTTCTCAGTGCAAGCTTTGAGAAGATAATGGGAGCAGTTGCACAGTGAGTGTTCTGAAGCACCTGACTTTTTAAATAGGTGCTGAGTGGAGGGCCTAGGCTCGGTTGTTGAGACGTGCTCATGCTCTGTTGACTTAAGCATTCAGACTGAGCCATCAATCATCTGTGTGTGACGGGTCTGCCCCTGAACCCCAGTGTACTTTATCTGCCAGCAAAGCCTCCCTGCTCCGTGCGTGCATGTAAAAACCAGCCCCAGTTTGAAAGAAGTCAGTCACATTTTTACCTCTTGTCTGTCTCACTGTCTTGCAAAATCCTCTTTTTCTCACAGGCGCACACACACCTCCTTCTCTCTCGGTAATTTCTCTGAAAAAGCCGGGAATTGGTTTTAAATCCTTCCTTCCTACTTTTTCAAAACCACTGAGGCATTTGGAAAAGGCTCTTTGCAATTATATTTAATCATATGCGGCCGTCCCAATCAAGGCCAGTGCTGCTGATCACATTTGCATGGGTTTCAGGTTTTGCCCTTCAAGTCAGCCTAGTGCCCATGCAGGCTCCGGGGCTAAGGACCACCTGGATGATCCACAGATCCGCTCTTTGACTGTGCTCGGCCTGCTCTTTCTCCTCCTCTTCTGCCTATTGCATCAGCTCGCCCGCTCGCTAACTTCACATTGAAAAAGTTGTATTTTTTTTGTTATTTTGTTTATTTTCAGTTTAGTTTTTTTTAGCTTTTTGCGTTGGCTTTCAGCACATATAGGAAGTGGAACCCAGTTTCTATGAAATCATGAAAATAGCAAAGTAAAAATATGTTTGCGTGTGTGTGCGTAAAGCGATTTAGCAGAATTCCCAAATGCACTGCCCCACTAGGGCCAGCTGACCAGCCCACCCACCCAGCCTGTGAGAGAGTGGGCTTCCATTTTTCTTCTCTCTGAGGACCGTGGAGGTCAGTGTGACTGTGTGTGTGTGTGTGAGTGGGCAGGCCGCCGTAGAATTGCCTGCCTATCTTTGTGTGTTTTTGAAGCCACGGATCATGTGTGTGCGTGTACATGTGTTTTAGTGTGTGTACACATGCTCATATGTGTCACAGGAAAGCAACTTCTGTCTGTGATCCCCTGCTCCTCTCATTTTCCCTGGTGAAAGGCGGCATTATAACTGATTTCCATGACCTCAAGCCGGGGCCTTCTCTCCCTTCACAGCCCTTGTGTGTGTGTGTGTGTGTGTGTGTGTGTGTGTGTGTGTATATGTATATATATTTGTGTGAGTGTATGTGTTTGTGTGTGTGCATTATAACTGCTTTCCATGACCTCCAGCCAGGACCCTCCTCTGCGGCCTGCCTCGCAGCGCTTGTTTAGACAACAGTGGTGCACATGTTGGCTGAAATATGGCCGCTCTGCTCGTTTGCTCGGGTGAATTAAGCTACGGCATGTGTGCTTAAACCCAGACGGCTTGCTGATTTATCCATATATTTAAATGATTGATTTAAGAGTTGCCCAGCCAACACTTGTTGAAGCTGCGGACAAGGGCGGGCTTCCAGAGATGAGAGAGAAGAAGGACAGAATTCAAAGCAGAGCATACACAGCCCCCCTCACACAGGTAGTGATATTTACGCCATCCACCGTGTGGCTGAGGGACATTATTCACCGAGCTGAAGTAAATTATTCAGAAGTAAAGCTTTACTTTGCACAAGATTGATACTTTTAACGATGTACTGATTGCTTTTTAACATACTCCATTTTCAAATGAGCTATAAAATTTTGTTTATTATGGTTCGGAACGTGACATAGGCAATCTATTTTAATGTCAGGAAAGCCTGGAAGAAAACGGATGAAAACACGTCCTCCCAATGGCTGTGATATGTGTTTGTGTGTATGTGTGTGTGTGTGTGTGTGTGTGTGTGTGTATGAGGGTGCGTGTGCCAGTGTGTTTTATTACCTGTCTCATTATTAAATGTGTTTGAGGCCGGCTGAGCTGGGACAAAACATTCCAGCTCCTTTAATGTCTCCCTCTCGTCTCCCCCGTCCCCCTCGCTCCTCTCTTTGATAATACTTCTCCTTATGAGCCCATAAACCAGACGCTTTCTCAGAGAACCACCTTTTCCCTCTGTGCACTGCAAAAAATGTGCCTCTCAAGAAAGTCTTGTATTCTTTCTTCAAATCTAATTTTTCAGTGAGCAAGTAAAAAAATATTTTGGGTAAACCTTCACTTCTTTGCAATATAATTTTACCTGGCGATATCTCAAAATAACCTCACTCTAAGCATTTACTATTTAACTTTTCCAGATTAAAATGTTTAAACTCTGTTTTAACTCTTTCTTTGTTTTACTCCGTGTTGTGTACATATATTTTCCCTAAATGTTTCCAACAATATTCCAACTCAGAGAAATCTGTAATTTAATTTAAGATAACGATGTGTTTCATTTTAGTGCCTGTTGCTAATTTTTGGGGTAACACCATTCAGACAGCAAGAAAGAAGGTCAGAAAAATAAAATAAAACTTTAAAACATTACTCTGTCTTTGAACATTTCTGCTTAAGTTAGTCAGAAAGATTTTCATTGGCTGTAGTGGCTGTTTGACAATGAAATAAACAAATACCATGATCCCTCTCTACTTCAGGTTGTCATCAAAATACGTCTCTTCTTTACATTGTTTGGATAGAGAGACTTCTAGCAGCAAACAAAATCATGTTGTGGTTTTAAATTTAAGAAATTTCAGAGAGAATTTGGAATTTCCTTTGAAAATATTCAGCTGAACAATTTCAAAATATATTCAATAGCCTGGTTAAGATGGACATTTCTTGCAGTGTGCAAATTTTAATCACTTTCAACATCCGTGCTCATGAAACTGTTTCCCTGCACAGTTCGCAGGTTAAGAATCTTTTCCTTGAGTGAAAGAAAAATATTCACCTTTTTTTCACTGTTCCCATTTCTCCTCACATTGTTGCTGCCTTAAGCTCAATATTTTCTGCCTCTCACCTCCACCTCCTCCTCCCTCCTCTCTTTCCTTCCCTCTCCCCTTTCTCCAGCTCTCCCCCGTCTCTCTCTACAGGGTCGAGTTAGGCATAAGCGAATAATTAGGTAATTGCCCCCTTGATTGAGCTCAATAGGAAACATTTCAATTAGGCTAAAACTGCGCAAGGAGGAAGTAAGCTCTTACAAAGGGAAACATTCCTTGTCATGCAACTGTCAGCCCCCCGAGCCCACACCACGAGCCCGGATTAAGTGGATACTAGAGGAGGAAACACTGGGGAAGAGGGAGGTTGTTCTGAAAAGCCAGGGGGGAAAACGACAGGGAAATGGGAATGGTGGGGGGTGGAGATCTGATGGGGAGACTGGAGAAAGTTAGGGGAGGGTGGGGCCTTTAAAGCAGGAGATGTGGTGGTGGTGGTGGTGGTGGTGGTGGTAAGGGGGGGTTAAGAGACAGCAAGAAATGATTGCTGCAATTACGGCTATATTTAAACACGCCTTCCCTCTGATATGATTTTCCTGGTGATCCCCTGTCCAGATAAGAGGGAGACCTCTTTGCCTGCCCAGCCGCCTGTAACAAATTACAACCTCCCAGCCATGGAAGAGACACAGTTCCTGTGTGAGAGGGAGGGATGGAAAGAAGAAAGGAAAGAGGAAAGCTTAGACAGAGTCTGATAGCCGAGGAGAACGACTCAATACCTCTGAGAGGGAGAGCAGAGTGGCTGAAAAGAGGGAAAAGCAGAAAGCAGAGATTAATATCTAAAGAGGCAAATAAGAATAGATTTTTAAAGAAGAAGTGGTTGTTTAAATGATTATTAATATATCTGTCTTTTATTTAAATTCTGCATGTTCAGCTTGCCTTTCTCTCTGTCTCTGCCGTGCTTCAAAGCTTTGACATGATGAGCCTTTCGTGTTTTATGTGAAAACCTGATGCTCACAGCTTTAATTGAGATGTATAGGTGTTTCATTTTATGCCTGCCGCCAGTGTGAGCTAGTGTGTGTATTAGTGAGTGATAGTCCGTCTGCAGCCGTGCAGCTCGCCTGCCCTTCTGTCATCACAGTCACCTTTGCCGCCCTCATACATGGGCCATGAAATTGAGGAGCTGGGCGCTGACCTCTAATAGAATACGGGTGCCTGTAGGTGTTTTATGTAGGTGTTAATGGATAGTGTGTGAATGTCTATGCAGACAGGTGTTAACATGGAGAGCCTGTCTCTGTCTGCGAGAGTGTTTGTGAAATGCTGTTAAAGTCTGAATATGGGTTGAGTGTGTGTGTGTGTGTGTGTGTGTGTGCCTGCATAAATCTGTAGGTGTTTAAATGTTTAGATATTTAAATTTTATGTTTGAATATGGCTTAATTTGTTTCTTTATCTGCATTTATGTGTGTGAGTGTGTCTCTGTGTGCATTTTTATGTCTCAACCTTTGCAGCATATATTAAAATTATTGTGCGTCTGTCTGTGTGACTGTCTAGTATATCTGAATTTATATGTTTTCATATATGTGTGGGAGTGTGTGGGTGTCTGTGTGTGTGAAGAGACTTTGGCTTGAGCTTTTTATCCGCGTCCCTGTGGGACGCAGTGTGGTTAGGAGAGTAAACGGCGGTCCATGTTAATACGTTTCCTGTGTCTGGCCCACCATACCTGTGTGGTTCACCTCGACACAAACTCGCTGCACAACAGAGCGACTCACACACATACCAGTGTGTCTCTGAGTAACACTGAGGATTTAGTTTGTGCAGGAGAGCCGCAGATGGCTGAGACATTGTGTCCTGTGCAAAAAAACTGACATGGTTATTGTTGCTTACCTAAATTATAAAATTTAAACCTGAATCAGTCATAAAATCCTACATGATATTTAGTTTTGCATATGCTATAATTCTGTTTACTTCGATGAGTGAATAGGCAGCCATTGCATAGAATCTTACAGGAAACTGAGTCAAATTTACAACAGCACAAAAAGGATATATTCTGATGTCTTATTTAACGAGACCAAGCAAAACCCATACACGTTCAATTTACTTTCAATTGGGTCAACAGATGCTTTAAATTTGAGAAGATGGAATCAACAACTGTTTGGCGTTTTTTCTTCAAATCTCACTAAAAACTATTTAAGGATTAATAAAAAAAAAAAGTTGTTTAGTTGCAAAAAGCCAATGGAAATGTCATCTCAAACTTTTCGTCTTTGAAATGATAATGTTTAACAAAGCAGGCTGATAAACTGGGTGGTATAAACCCATTGCAAATGTATATATTACCACCAATTGAAAACAGTTCAGAAATGTTAAGAAATAATAACCAAGAGAGAATATATTCCAAACAGATTTTTAAACTCCTAAATAAATGTCAAAATCTGCCTCAAAAATCATGTGTCATTTGGGCAAAGTAGCATCTTAATGTATTGTTTTGTCTGACCAACAAACCAAAACTCAACAAATATTCAGTTTACAGTGATATAAACAGAGACAAGCAGCAATTTTCCAAATAGTTACTGATTGATTTTGCTTTGGACTGGCTAAATAATCAACCACTCGTTTGAGCTCAATACAATTTGCTCAGAGTCTGCAATAAATTTATCTTCTTAAGTAAACGTATCAACCAAGAACCAACATCATGTTTAGACCCAAGGCAGGAAGTTTGTGTGTGACAGAGGCTGCTGGTCGTCTACATCACGGTCTCTTTTGTTTATGCTGATTACAACAATATATCACAGTTAAAGTGACAGCATGCTGGGGGGCTGTTTTAGCACCCTGAATATGCATCAAGATAGACAATTACCTTTTAAAAATGGCAAAGGCAACAAAAAACACAAGATTTTAAGACGATTAATTTAATTCTGTCTTGCTTTGTTTTTCTCTGTCTTACCGTTTGACTATTTTCTGTTTGTCCTCCCTCTCCCATGTCAGTCAGCCGTGTATTCACATTGTGTTTACCCAAATAAACACCTAACGGCTAACACAGGAGTCACAAACTGACTCAGACCTCCTCCACCCCCACAGCAGCCCAGACACCAGCCCCTTGTTATGACAGCTCCCAGCGCCGTCTTGATTTAGCCAAGGCAGGACACGCACATCCGCAGTTATAATTCAGTAATTTGTGTTTGTGCATTCTGTGACAATTGTGACAAATGACTGGCCTGGAGTGAAATGCCAACCTGCCCCCTCCCCTCCTTGTTTCCTGCCCTTGCCGAGGTATGCTTTCACTGCTCAGGTGTGCGCTGACAGGGTTTGCGTGCTGAGCATGAATAGGCCAGCTGACAGGGGGAACGATTACACAGGAGTGTTTGTTTTAAATTTGATTTTTATTGATGAATCATATCAACTCAGCAGGCCTGTATGATCACGTTTGCGAGGGGGTGGCATGTCGGCTATTTTTCACTCGTGCTTCAATATATCCTTAAATGACTCGAGCACACAGTTTGTATCCTTGTCGGGCAGCACGCTTTTCCTGTCCAAACACACATGCTTACTCATAAGCAGCGATCATTTCATCCAGCCAGCCCCCTCATTTACATTTTCCGGGGCATTTTTCATCATAAGCGCATTCTGTCATCGATATTTGCGGGGAAATTGAGGGTTCGCATTGGAGCGGGCCTCAGCAGAACACGGAACTTATTATGGAAGCCAGGCAGCAACAGAAGGAATCCTGGTAATGTTTTACCCACGAAATGAGTTCCATTCCCTTGGAAGTCCTGTGCAGAGTTAGGGATGTAATACTCATATGGAGCAGTTTATGAGGATTAAGAGGTTTTATTTAGTCTATGGGGCCAGCGGGCGTCCTCTCTGCAACCCTCTTCCATCACATCCAAGCTTCTCCCTGATGTCGAGTCGATGACCAGTCAGTTAAAATGTGGGATGGCAGAGGAAGGATCAGAGTGTGCAGAGTGGAAAGTGATTTGATGATGAAAGTGTCAGACGTTTGCTCAGCCACCCTGTTTTCCACCGGACACCAGAGACTCAGCAGGCCTGAGCTTTAACACCTGTGACAGGTGAACTTGTCTGTGTTTGCAGTTGACTCTTGGCTTCTTCCTCATTTAGCTCATATATTTTATTTTGGGCTGAACATAAAAGTTTATTTAACTACCTATTGTTCTTGGCTATTTTTGTGTAAACTCTTCTTCTGTTGATATGCATTTGTATGCATGTGTATGCTTAAGGGTCTGTGTACGTGTGTGGCTTTCCTCCATCTTTTTCCCAGAAGGAAAAGTCTCATGTTCACTCTCTAACTCGTCCTGGTAGAGGGTCAATTGCAACCAGTTGGCCGCCAGTCTGGTCCAAAGTAAACATTTGGAGAGAGGCGACTGTACAGGCAGGTACCTGGGGGCAGTTGTTCAGCTCTCCCCTTCCTCCCACTCTCTTTACCCCTCCCTTCTCCCCCTCTCCCTCTCTGCCTCTATGCCTTATTCATGCACGGCGGTGGGCCACGCTCCACTAAGGGCCACAGATTGCCAGTTTTGCTGTTTTTGGATCCAGCTGGCTGGTCGGCCGGGATCTGTGAGATGGTCCGTCTCCTGGGATTGGCACTCAAGAGAATCTCCTTCATTGGCCTGCTTGGTCCTGGTTGCCTGCTGTGGTCTGGCTAGTTTAAGAGCACTGGAGGATCACAGACAGAGACAAGCTAACCGGGGTCCATTACACAAACATATATATACATAAATACACACATACGGCACATCTCCCTCATTGTGTAAGTTGTCAGGAATATGGTTTTCATTTAGGGTTCTTTGTACCAACTAGATTTATTCTGGTCCAGGCAGGAGCCACTTTTGTTTCGTGTGGCAGGGGAAGGGAGGTCTGCTGCAGATTTGCTGTGAAGTGTCGGGCAGCAGTGCAGACCTGAGAGCGCGCTTTGCAGCTTGCAGCCTTTTGAGCCTGATGGCAGGCGACTCCTTTAACTGGGGTTGGGGAGCGGTCTGCACAGCTCAATTTTGCCCACATTAATCAAACTCACATTTCCTCACATCAGCCTGTGTGCCTATCAGCAGGGCAGGCTTGTTAGCATAATGAATTCAGGTAGTTTCACACAGAGGGCCACAGTCTTCCCAACATAAGTTCAATATGTTGGAAAATCAATAAAACAAGAACTTTGTCATTTTGCTGCAATATTTAAGTTGAAAACTGAATTTACATTTAATCATCAGGTTGTTTTTTTAAATTGAGTGTTTTTCTAAAGACACGTCCTTCAGACTTTGCCTAAAACCAGAAAAATACATTGAACTGCCTTTATTAATTTCCATATCTTTGACATGAAATCGTGCCGCACCCAAGCGTCACGTCTTTGCTTTGCTTGTAGCTTTCCGATACAGCTCCTGTTGGTCGGCTCTGCACAAAAAACATCAAAATCTATCATTTCATGGAGAGTTTAAGTCAAAATGGCCTTTTGTGTATGTGGTGAGTTATTTCTTTTCAGGCAGACTTCCTCTTGGTACGAGTGAGGGGGGCAGAGGGTCAGCTGGGGGAGG
>JAPZDY010000007.1:4780712-4800519 GCA_029783645.1 Ctenochaetus hawaiiensis | reverse complement strand
AAGTGTTTTGGAGTCTGTTTTAGATTTACTACTATGTTATGTTTTTACTTTAAAAATACATATTGTGCAGTTATCCACATTGTTTACCCTTGGAGGTGATAATAAAGATAAAGCAGCAGCAGTAGACTTCAGTAGCTGTTGCATGCTTGGACCTCTTAGGGGGCCCTCAGAGAGAAAACCCCCCTCACTGTCATTGGAGATGGCCCCGCTTGTTTTTCTAAGCGTCCTCTGAGATTTTTCAAGTGCAGAGCTAGGGACTGTTTGGGGAGTTAACCGGGACGCTTCTACACTCCTGAAACAGGAAGCCTGATCGGTGATATCTGTGATTAATAGCTCTCTCTCTTTGTCTCTCTCTCTCTTTCCCCAGATGTCTTAAGCCATTATGTTTGTTTTTTAAAAAAATATTACATAATAATACAGATTAATATTAGTTTAGATGACAGGTTACAGATTCAAACAATGTTCTTATTTCTTTTCTTTTCTGTTGATTGTTGTCACTTTTTCCACCCTTATTTCCTGGGAACAGATTGATCCATCCCTGGCAGAAGATGGGAAGCATAAATCACTTTTACTAATAGCTGCCAGCTTCCACATTAATGACATATCTAGTTTGCCTTTCATTGCCTTTTATTATATATAGGAATTACAGGCTTTTTCTCTTTTTTTTGGTTGCCACAATCCCCCCTCTCCCCTTGAGGTGATTATATGTTCTTATGACAGATTACTTGTGCCATTATTGTATGAAAATGGTTTATACTCAGTTTCACTTTTAATGTGATCAGTTTGGAATTGTTACACTGTCTGTTTGCTCTAAAAACAAGTTTGGCTCCAAGGCAGTATTTCAATACTACAGTGTGCCTCACTTGGTAGTAACTCTGGTTTATTGGCCTCACCGAAGCAGCCAGGCCTCATGTTATTTTGGTGCCTTTTGTGATACATTTATTTCACCCACTTCCCTGATTTGCCTTGTTTATGCCAACCGTGAGTGTTTTCTTACAAATACAGTGTAGAATTTATTGTCGCCTGTCACAGTAGGTTTCTATTCTAATAAACTAACAGAATAAATGTCCCACAAAAATGTAGTCGGGCAGGCTGTGATTGTCATGAAAGACGAATGCGGCTAAAATCAACACAGGCCTTGTATAATGTTCGAGGAGTGGCAGGTTGGACTTATAAAAGAGATACAAGTCTGGAGGTGAAAATATGCTCTTGGCAATCAAATAAAACAGGAATTATTTCAGATTCTTCTGTCTCTTACTGCTTGTTTACATGTTGTAAATAATAAAAAGTAATCTCAGCCTGGGCATCTTTTTATTTATCGCTCCATTTATCGGCATGACATTCTTCATTCTTTCACTCGTATTTCTGCCCGAGTGTGAAAAGATCTCGAGATTAATCAGAGTTTCTTTATTAGAGTGCCCGGCCCAGTTGCTGATGGATATCACGTTGGCTTTGTTACTGCAGATGACAAATTGCAGGGGATCAGCAGCTCACAGGGTTTGTTTAGCATTCCAGATGCACAGTGTTTTGAAAAGTATTAATGGAGGACATGGAGGTATGAGATTTCACCTTGCAGGTTCAGTCAGGAGCTCCTGTCAAAACCCGAGCGGGCCTGTGAGGTGAGGCTCTGTCATCATGACACTCGTATGCCTCATCTCACGCCTTGAAACCCCAGGACGGGCCGTGATTTTCTGCTTTAACTCTCAGTGAACCAAGAAATGTGCTGTGTAGTAACATGCTTTAAAAACAATTAATACCTTCACTTTCGAAACATCTTATTTAAAAAACAAGTTTTGTTTTTATGTGACCTCATTTATGTTTTTATGTTGTTGGTTTTTTCACTCAAGATGTAACATATAAGTGATTTGCTATTTCCTCTCACAAACAGTGAATATCTCATGTTGTAATGAAAATTTTACATTATTTTATGAGAGTATTTAGGAAACAATTACTATCATTTATAAGGAAATACCGTGTAAGCTGTACTGTATCGTTTACCGGGTCAAGTATGCATGTGAAATGAACGACCAGCTTGTCTCTCACATATTAGTCCATTTAACTTGGGGTGCTGTGCTTCCTGTGGCAGTGACCTTCTCCCTGTGGCTGCTGGGAATTACAGTCATTCAGTGTGTGTCTCGGCTTGATGGATGACACCTGCACCCGTTGAGCAATCGCTCCCCTGCGCACTATTGTTTTTCTTTCTCACTTTTGCGTGGGAGCAAACGATGTGCATTCCCAAGCCAAAACTAACTCAGATAATCATCTGTGTGATGTATGATCTTCTCTCTGGAAGACAAGTCATCAGACGACCTGGAATGTTACGCCAGTACAGCGGTGGCGATACCCGTGCTACCAGTGAGGCTACTTACCCGGTCAGTCGCAGAGACCAAGTGCGTCGTAGACAGGAAATTCCCGCGGCTGAATAAGGGATGATGCGGCAGCTTTTCACAATTGGCCTTCCTGTTTCTTCTGTACCTTCTTAATATCCAACACCCAAAAACAAAAGCCAGATTTCACGGCTGTTGAAGTGCAATAACAAAAACTATGAATCAAAGCTTAATGTTGTCACAAAAATCGGTGTAATATCTTTGTGTATCCTCGTTGCTAAATTGTTTTACTGTGTTAAATGTGTTTTGGCGCAGACTGCTTATGTGTGAAATAGCATTGTTGTGGTGTATACGTAAGAGTGTGTCCTAACAGCTTTGCCTCAGACGCTACTTTGCCTTTAGCACTTCTGTCCATCTGAATGTGTGTGTCTGTGTGTGTGTGTGTTTGATGACAAGCCCTGTCACTACCATTGTGACTCAGAAACAAAAGCTCCTTCAAATAATGGAATCTCCTCATACGTCACCCACTGATGCATAGCAAAGCCTTAAATGTCAGGTCACTGTAATATCTGTACCCCAACACACACATCCACAGCTGGGGGGGGAGGTGGGTGTCTGCAGGAGAAGGTAAAGCCAGAGAAAAGAGATCAGCAACTGTGTAGCATCATTTTTTCAGTTTGCCCTCACTTTGCTAAGTGACTGTGCATCAGTGGCTATAGAGGGGTGTGAAGTGCTCCCAAGAGTGTGTGGGTTCACTCCTACCGCACTCTATGATTAAACGGTAGTATGTGCTGACAGCTGGAGTAGAAGAGCATGATGCACAGAGGCACAGTGGAGCGAGAAGCTGCCTCTCAGTGGTGTCAAGGAAATTACATACTGGGCGTCTTTGGGCCTTCACACATTTCCAGGAGGTGTCAGTACCACAGCTGAATCAAAATAAATGGCAGTCTTACTGTTAATGCTTTATTCGTCATCATCAAATCACCAATATTTCCTTTGGTACTGGAGCAGAAAGAAAATCGTCTCCCTTAAAATATCAGCAACTGTTGGCTTCAGTGAAAATACCCTCAACAGATCAAAATGTTTTCAACAGGTAGCATCTTTTGTGGATCTGTCATCAGTTATATAAAAGCAACGCCTTCTTTCACAGCTTTTTTTTTTGTGTGTTTTGATTGACAAGAATCACAACAACATTTGTTCCCTCTTGGCTCTCACTTTGGCTTGACTAGAAAAGCTTTCACTCTTGCTCTTTTCACCTTTATATGTACAGCACAGAGGACCTTTGTGACTGGAGGCTGTCAAAAGGCAGACTGATTAAGGGTTTTGTGAAAAGTGGGACTTTGAGAGAGTAGCAACCACACAATCACAGAGCTAAAAGGCAGGTGGAAAATGACATGATGTACGTAATTTACATGTACGTTTATGTTGACAGCAGTGCATTTCTATTGTAAGCGTGCTGTCCACCACCACTGTCACTTCCACTTAGAACAAAAAGTATGGAAAAAAAACATTTGGTCACAGGAAATCACAAAATGAGGTGGAAACCTTCAACAAAAAGACAAAATTCATCACAAAAGTACGTATTAGTTAGCGTTAGTTCTAACTAATGTTAGTTCTAACTAGTTATCATATATCTATTGTACATTATTTAAGATCATCAGGGTAAATTATTTACTTGATTTACTCTACTTACTGTACAAGTTATTTACTTTATTTATTTACCTGAGAAAGTATCAGTAGTTAGTTGGATATGTAAGTCAATAAATTACATTATAAATTGATTTATTGATTAAATTATAAATTAAATAAATTAAAACTTTTTTCTGTCCTGTGCAGCAAACCCTCCCCACTTAGCAACGCAGGTAGAGACAAACAGATTCAAGTAGGATTTAAGCAAGTCATACTAGATGACATGCAAAGGTGAATTTAGGATTCTCGCACTCTTTGTCTCCTCTCGGTTTTACTTCGAACCCCTACAGGCTGTTGTCTCATCTGCCAGCAGCTGTTTTTAAAGTGTCTCGTCTACAAGAGCATTCGACAGACGCTCAAACAAACACGGCGTAGTTTTGAATTCACAGTTGTCATCACCTAATCCTACTGCAACTGCCGTCCTGAAGTAGCACATGCATTGACATAAACCTGACAGTCACGGTGCATCTGCAAATACTGGTTCATAGTGCACTCAGCTGAAAGGCCCAGTGGGGCATGTCAGTAAATTAGAAAAGACTGTTGACTGCTGTTACCTTTAAAGGAGCATTCACTATCTGCATCCTTCAGAGTTGTTTCAGTTTGTTTACAATGAAGCTCAAAATTTTATGTGAGTAATTAAGAAGTATCCAGTTGTGCTCAGTTGGTCCTCTGCAGGTACAAATAACCAGAAACAGTGTGCTGGCAAATGAAGGAAATATCAGTCATTTATTTTATGGTTTGCTGATGATGGAAATCCAAGCACATGACTTCCACCATGATAACGATAAGTCCTGCCGTTTGGTTTTCTATTCGTCAACATTATCTTTATTATTTTTCAGACTCTACCACATTTTAATACCTTTTCAAGTTTTATATATTAAAGACACATATCTCCACTTATGTAAAAAAAAGAAACAAGAAAAAAAAGGAACCCCTTGGCAACAGTCTAGCATGCTATCCAGTGGCTACAGGCTGTTGTTCATTGACAAATCAACACATTTTTTCAAATCTAACTAAAGGATGAATCATGATTGTCAAAACAGAGAAACAGATTTAAACCTGTACAGCAACACTGATAATGTTATAGCCATAGCTTTAAAACAGCCATTTTTCTGGAAGTCCAATTAGAAACAGTCAAGAGAGTTTAAAAACTGCAAAATAATTTAAAATAATACCTATATGTTCTTGCAAAATTGCTATTGTTCTATTATGATTAAATTAATGATTAAATTATGCATTTCCACTCATACTGCCCACAAGAATCATACAGAGAGCAAAGCAGGATGTGTGGCTCAAGAACTTTTATTTTTTATATTTATGTTTCTGCTAAAAAAAATACAACTTTATTTTGACAAGCATTACAAAATTTGCAGAATTCTTTTGGAGATTTGGAGAATTTTAGAGGATGCTATTAAAGCCCTCTATTTTTGCTTCCCATTAGTGTCCAAATGTGCTGTTTGGATGAGGCTGCTCAGTTCCTCTTGTTTTTCTCTTCTACTACATCTCCTGTTGGAGCATGTTCGGTCACTTCCCAGCATCTTCATGTTTGCACAGGCTGCTGAGCAGGCAGACAGGTTTTGTTTTCATCATGTAATCTGATTACCTGCTGAAAGATTCAATTTACCCCGTTTTTACTGCAGGCCTATTTATAGCAATTCAAGAAAATGACACCTTCAAAGCAGTTTTATATTTAACTTATAATTGCAGTATCACTAACAACCATGGTCAAATCAACTGAGCTGTGACTGATGGAATTTTGTTTGACTCTTGCTTACCAGTAGCTTGGTTCAGTAGTTCTCGGTCCTCCCATGCGTACATTAAGATTCAGCTGTAAACAAAGGCATTTTCCCGTGATATTTCACTTGATAATTACTTCCCTGGAAAAACCCCAGAAGACACATTCTTTTATAGACAATATGTTTAATTGAGCAAATTAGAAGTCCATATTGCACAGCAGCTGTGTACACACACATTGGAATCTGCAAGGGAAGCCCTCAGAGCACCAGTGAAGGGATGCAGTGAGAAATGTGAGTTAAAAAAAAAAAAAAAAAACGGAAAAAAAAACCTTGATTGAGTCACACGGCCTCCGTGCCAAAGCAGTGGCTTTTCGACACAGATGCACATAGTTAGCGTGTGTGTGTGGAACCTCAGAGTCCCTCGCCGATCACCGCGCTGCACTGGTTCTGCAGCTGCTTGCACACTGGTGATGTACTGGGTTTGCATGGATATGAAATGATTGGTGGGTTAAGCCCTTTAAAGCGCAGACGATTATAGTTTTTTTCTCATGGTTAAATTTATAGTAGCAATTTTGAGTAGGAGTCTGATATTGTGACTCATTTAGACCCATGTTCTTGCTTGGATGGCAAAAGGCTCAAAACGGCAAAAATATCTGAAGTAGTTGGCATTTGAACCGGGCAGAATGATGATCAGAGTGATGATAAGGTTCTGTTGGAGGTGCTGGTGCAAACTGTCTGTCAAAACTATTCGATGGCAACAGAAATTCCTTTTTTGCAACACTGCTACTGAAAAAAACTGCTTTAAAATCAGGGGAATCACATGTTCAAACATCATCTGACCTTTCCCTCAGGTAGCAGTCAGGTATCTTATCAGATCATTTTTATGGGCACTGTCATACTTGAAATTAAACATCAGATATACAATAAAATCTGATCCTCCAGGGCATTAACAAATATGCACAAGTTCACATGGAGTCTTTATTGCAGATTTGATGGTACAGTAAGTGTAATGTGCCCACTGTAAAAAGAAAGAAGAAAGGGAAAGGACAAAATGTACGTCAAAATATTCACTTTTAATTTATTTAAGTCAGAGAAAATCTACAAATCCTCACATTAAAGGCACTGGAAGTACTATTAGGAAGTATTTAAATGTTTCAGTGTGAAGTGACTTGAAATAACTCCTCTTTAATTTTTTTGGTCAACCTTTGCTTTTAAACTTGGATTTCTGCTTGAGTCATGTTCCAAGGCTGGATTTTTAGATCTGATTTTAAATGAAGTCTTCTTACTTCTGAAACAGAACCTGGAAGTTCCAGTTCCACTCTCATAATCTTTATATTTAATCATTTATGGACTAGTTGTATTGGCTCTAATGCATTCCAATACCAGGTATTGATGGACAGGAAAAAATCTCCTGGAATTGTTCAGCATTCTCTTAAATGTCCAGTGTTATTAAAGTAACTTATCCTGACTTTCTCCGCTTTCAAGGTCTGGTAGAGATCTGCTTGATGCATCCCCTCGATGTAGTGAAGACAAGGTAAGCCTCCCACTCAGCCTTGAACAAGTCATACATTAACTCATATTTTTGGAACTTTACCTAGCATATAAGCTACTTACAAGAAAAGCAGTTTTGAGTCCACATCTGCCTTGAATCTTCTTGGTGGGTATTTGGGTCTGTATAGTGAAGTTCCGAGCATACCAGGTCTTTTTTCCCAGCTCAGCAAGCCCGGCCAGCTCTGCACTCATTCTCCTCACAAGTGGGCACTAAAGCCAAGAGCCTTAGACATTTTGTGGAAAATAAAATGCATCATTTACCCAGTCATTCCCCACACAATGCTAACCTTAGATGTTTTTATGTTTGCAAATCACTTAAGATTTTTACTATATTACTTAATTTAAGAAAAAAAGAATCAGACCTTTTTTTTTATTTTATTTTGGTCTTTTTTTTCTTTGGTATGGCCTGCGGTTTATGTAAAAAAGAAAAGGACATGCAGGATGAATCAGATGCCACTAAATGCACTGGATGCATTTTAATAGCTTGTTCTCCGTTACCATCTCCTGTTTGTGTGTTATGCAAGAGCGGCAGCCGTCTGAGCTGTTGAGTGATCAGGAGAACTTACACCACAGTGTCTCAGCCAGCCGTAAACAGGTCGTGGGCTACTACTAAAGCTTTATAGTCTTTCACAGGCCTAGCCAAGACCTCTGGCTTCATTCTGAGCCCCCCTGCTCCATACTTGTCAGTAAATTGCACTGCTTTTTCTGTCATTTACGGCAGCAGTTTCTTGGTAAATAAATTGCTTGGCGTGCCTTTTAAAAAAGTGAAACGGTTGCACTTTGAAGGGCCGTGCCACCACCAGAACACAGGGACGGAAACGTGGGGATAAAAGCCAGGGGTGAGTGGTGTTGTATTAGTCGATATTTGATACTTTGAAGGCACACAGTGTGATTTACGGTCACGTGTAGAAGCCATGGGGGTTTATTACAGGTAAGTCTTGAGCTCTGCCTGTCCGTCCTCACACGGGGTCAGGGTTAAAAGTGCATTCTCTATTTTCTTTGTAATACTCTTCCTTAAAAAGCGGTAAAAGCTTCTCTAAATCTGGACAGGTTTATCTGTTTGTTTTCTTTGTTTGCGTCGCCATGTGTTTATGTTGATAGGTATTTTGTTGCTGAGAACGGGTCTGTGTAAATTGATTCCTTTTGGTCTTGGCTCAGGGCGTTCTCTTGTTATTTTTTAACAAAATGCAAGAAACAGAGGAGCCTTTTTCTTTTTAATTGGGAGCTTTGGATGACGTCAAGAGTGTCTAAACAAGAAGGAGATTGCTGCTCATTTTGCATCGCAGACACACAGACGGACACGTACCATGCATATTGAGATACAGTTTGCATGCATGTAAACTGTACATGCATGTTCACACACATAACATCCACACATGAAATCATAAACCAAGCATACATACCAGCTAATTGGGACACTGAGGGAGCTGAAATCTATTAGCAGGAACCTTGGAGCCGAGAGTCAGACACAGACACACCTCCACTGGGTCTCTCTCTCTCTCTCTCTCTCTTGCTCGCTCAGGCATGGCTCTTATTAGGCACTGGCTCCTGCTTTAATGTCCACCGGTCCAAATTGAACACCGACTGGAGTAAATTTACTTTTTTCCACCAACTCAGAATCAAAGGGATTTTTTTCCCCCTTTCTTTTTCTTGTTTCTTCTTTTTTTTCTTTTTTTTTCATGCAAGGTAAACTTAAATAAATGCTTACCTACCTGGGGGTTGATGTTTACTTATTTTCCACACGAGGGTTTATCTTTCTCCTCTTTCTCTAAGTGGGGGGAGAAGGGGGAGGCAGATTTAGGATTAGCTGCAGAAGTTGGTGGAGAAACACTCCACCAGTGGCCAAATACTGCCGTTATGAATCAAAAAGGAGCATTTGGCAGCTTTTTCCGTTATAAAAACAGTGATTCATCCTCAGCGATGACCGCTTTGGCAGATTAATGGACAGCTTTGTTCCAGAGATTTGAAAAAAAGGTGACACATACCATCCAAGTGATTGATAGCACAAAATTTCGACTACTTATGAAATGTTTTTAAAAGCAGTGTAGGAAAGCAGGCCCATTACAAGAAAATTACCAGCTCAGGGTATCTATTAAAAATACTGATGGGCAAACACTTTTGCGTAATAATGTTAAGTTTGACTGGACCACACCAGGCATTGCTTTAGATGTGGGATGTAAAAAGTGAAAGTATGGTCAGATGATTCACAGAGGGTCTTTTTTCCTTTGTTGTTGCACTTTTACTCCCCATTGTGTCGCTTCACTGACCAGTCCAGCCATGACCCCCTTCAGTCACCTTTGCTAACAAGTACATTTATCTTACATCTGAGGGACTCCTGCAGAGCCCACCTTCCATCAGTGTGACTTACTACCTCTTTCATCGTTGTGAAGGAGCTGAACTTGTATTAATGTATTGGCCATTTTCAGAAAAGCACATGGATGCTTCACATTTAACTTAAAAATTTTGCCTCAAACTTTCTTTCCTAAAAAAAATATGGCAATTAAATATTTTTGCTCTATTAAATGTTGGCTGTAATGAAGATTTTAAATATGAGTTATTCAACCGCTTAATAAAATTTGGAGAAACAGTGAAAAATACAAATCTCAAGTGCTTGTTTTGTCTGAAATTACAGTCCACATATATTCCAATTTTAATGCTGCTAAGTGGACAAAAATCAGAAAATCCTCACTGTATACATTGTACATTTCTTTTAGTGAGGTCACACGCTTCAGCAAAATAGCCAAAGTCATTTGAGGAAAACCGCATTGCATGCTGGATAAAAGTCTGTATCTCATGATTAGACTAGTTTTTCTGAACTATTTATTACACATGTAACTTCACATCTGCTGCAGTTCTGTTTCTTGTTCTTTGTTGCTTTTAATACTACATGCAATACAAACTTAAAAAAGTGAATCCAGAAATTGAAACATTTCTCTTATCGTGAGTCACTCTGGATAATAATCAGCCTAAACTGTAAATGTAGCATACTTCACACAAAGTAAAGCGTTAATTGCCTCTGCCCCCCCCCCCCTCCACTCCTCCTCCATCAGTAGGGGCAGGAATGTGGGGGTGAAGATGGGGGATGCCATGCGGTGTGGGGTGGGAGGGCAGTCGTCAGTTAAGCCCAGAGAGACAGTGGGTCCGGAGTTACAGCTTTTCATTAACCTGGAAACCACCTAGTTACATGGTTCATGGGCTGGTCTCAGCTCACTTGGAGGTAACAAAGGGTGTCGGGCGGCACTTTCTGCAGGGGGCTGTGCGCTTGGGGCACCCCATCTGACTCTGATCAGGTTCTCCCTCTCATTAGAGAGTTGGACTGAGCCTGCATTTCCCTTCATGTTGAGATCCTGTTACACGGAGCTCCACCCTTGTGCACATACATGCGCAAACATACTCATCTGAGAGCAGCTTCCCATCACCCCTTTTACTTCCGCTGCGACAGTGAAGCCCCGCCTCCCTCGTGTTTGTGCCTCCCTGAACAACTCCTCCTGTCATCGTGAACTTCCTGCAGCTACAGCGTGCATATGATTTGATGTGTTTGCCATAATGAGCCCCAGAGATGGATTTTGTGCAATAACTCTTGACTGAGCCACTCCTTCTCTGCCTTCTGTTTTCCCTCCGCACCCACGCTTTCTTTCTCACTGTTTTTGCCTTCCATGCTTTCCCATTCTGATTTCCCTCTCTTTGCCTTGCTCATTGTCTGTTCCCCCTCTCAGATAACCTGTCTTCATCCAACTTTTTCAACTCCTCCCACATTAACTGTTACTCCTGTTTTTACATTCTGTCGTCTGTGGTTTTAAGTTTTTCAACAACCATCTCAGTTGGCCCGACGTTGAATCCGCCACTACTTTTTGTTAATATAAGCCATATTATATAACAACATCATCAACAACATGTTGAACGCATTGTTTAAACTTCCATCACTCCTACTGAATTTGTAGCTTGTTGAGCGATTATGTAATGTTTTGTTTTAAATCCCTGTTGTACATGTGTTTTAGAAGATTTGTATTGAATTATGCAATTCTGTAAATTGTATTGTATGACATGGCTGTCAGAGTCATTGCAAACCACTAAGCCTGCCAGTAGCCTGTTTCAAGCCTGATTAGAAAAACCTGGTACCGGTTCTTGCTCGCGGCAGTATCCATGGCAACACTACCTCCATTTGGTCACAGCACGCATGAAAGTGTGTCCCACTTGGGGGGCTTGAAAGTGATCTTTGATGAGGTCTTTGACAGATGACGTCCAGTCTTTTTGGGGAACGTGTGACAGCGCTGAGGATGGCCCAAAGGCTTCACCCCGCCTCCACCTCCGTTTGCCCCCAACTGCTTGGTGAACCCCAGTGCACTTATGGAGGAATCCCTGACACAACCCTCAAACAGCAGGGCACAAAGCAGCAGCAGCCTGATAGCTGATCTTGCCTTGTTAAAGAGCAGTCAGGTCAGCGGTCGTCAAGCCGCCTCCTAATCCCCCTGGCACTGTGAGGCTGCAGGGTAAGATTTTACTCACAGTGTAAAGTCAAACACATGCAGGCTGCGTGCAAGATAAACTGAGCACTGTGCATGGCTTAAGTGCACAAGCATGAACAAGGGTGAGTCCAGTGCAAAAGGTAGAGAGCAAGTCTTTTCATGAGCACAGCGTAACAGCGTATTTGGCAGGACTAAATGCTTTTGCATTCCAGTCATACTCTCTGAGGTGATGTCTTAGTCTTGTGTATTAAAATGTGTCACGGATAAATTAATAGTCCAATCAGATTAAAAGTTCAATTGCTGTGATCATGAGTAAGATGCACAAATGATGAGGTAGATATTGCAACATACCAACCTGAATGGTGGCCATAATTACATTAAGATTGTGGAATTTTGCACCTGTTTTGCAATTAATGCTCTTTTTGTTCAACGAAGGCTCTTAAAAATATGTTCAAGTGTATGTTGTTAGTTCCTCCAAAGAGACCCCCATCAACATGTCCAAAAAAAAAAGCTCGAACACAATATCAAGTGCCCTACAAAAAACAAAAAATCTGAGACGTCTGCCCCCTTCACCTCTTTAAAATATTTTAATCAAACAAAATTAAAAATGGTTTTAAATTGTTGAAAAAAGTCTTTGAGAAAACTGTGTCATACTCAGATTAACATGACAATTCAGCCATTCTAATTTCCAGAATGTTGTAAAACTTGGTTACTAAAAATGGTGCACTCTGGTGGTCCCGGCAGTATATGATGCATATCATGTAACTGTAACGTCATTTCTTTGTCAACTATCTAATAAAAGCAAAAAGCGAAGAGAGAGAAATAAAGTTTAAAAACCTTACCCCATTACTTTTAATGTTGCGACAGATGTTGCTGTGGTTACTCACAGATGTTAGAGATGTAACTAGCAGTCACAAATGGATTTCGAAATTTCAGCTATAGATGGAGGTACACATAAAGAGCAGATGTGCATGTCAGTGTGTGTCGTACTAGAGCACCTGTAATCATTATCAGTGAATTGGCTTCACATTCCAGTACACTAATTACAGAGTGGAGGCATTGTATGCTTTGATTTCACTAGACCCTGACTGTGCTGCAACGATGGTACTGCCCCCCTGCTGCCCCGTCTCATTCTTTCTGACTCTCAGAACTCACACGTGTTTGCTTATACATCTCCTTTCCCGCCCCCCATCTACACTTTTCCAACCTGTTGCAAGCAACTTTTCACACTTCTGAGTCATTAAATCAGGCAAAAAATGCTGTTGTTGTTGTGGCACTGCTGCTTGACCTGCCTGCAGTAGTTGCCAGCATTACAGAGTTCTGGCATATTCAAATGATGACTCAACTCAGTACTCAAAGGAACACTTCTGCTTGTTCAGCAAATCAAACTGTTAAAGAGCGAGCTGACATTTACACCTATTGCCTGTAGCACAGCCACAATCTCCTTCCACTTCTGTTGATACAGTTGTGATAATCTGCACTTGAACTGTTGAACACACACTTGAAGGCTCACATTGTCCCTGCAACTACAACACACAAGCAGTGAATGTTTACATACATACACTCAGGAGTTGCGCTCTTGTGTTTGTGGGAGGTGCACTTGCTGTCTGAAATAGTGCTGTGAACAATTTTACAACAAGCACTTAAGGAGAGGTTGATGAAAATAGATAATGTTGTTTCTCACTGTGGCCACATGTGGCCATTGCACGTGTGTTGCTAACTTTGATTCCTTCCTTGTCTTTCTCATATACGAAAATATGTTGATAATCTGGTTATCTTTGTTTGTTTTTAGAAGGCAAAAGAGAAAGTGTTTAGCCATTGAGTTCTGCAGACCATTAAGCTAATTATTGACATATTTACAAAGGTTTTCTGGCATGAGCAGCCATGCAATTAACATTCAAGAAGCTCAATTTAGGAGATACCTTGAGATCATCTGAGCCAAGAATCCATCTTGTCAGACTGCAAGATATGTTTTTGTGGCTGAACCACAGAGGTGTGGTTCGGACCAATCTGTGTCCTTGGAAGACCTACTGGCAGCCAAGGGAGTGGTTGTAAAGACAGCAGGAGAAGTCATGTATAACAACAACAACAACAGAAGTTTTTTGGTAGGAGGGTAGAGAGGATCCTTTGGCCACAGTTGTATCAGAGCTGCCAAGTATTCATTAAAGAATAAGAACACCACTGAAGTTTTCCTCGATGGAAACAATGTTTTCCCCTGACCCCTGACTGGCTTCGGCTAGGTTCCTTCATCCACTTGAATGGATGAAGTTAGTCTGTGATAGTCACACCAAGTATTTTTTGAAAGACCTTAACCTTTTCCAAAAAGATTCGAAGGATGACTTTCCAGATGGTTCTGTTTAACAAACCGTCTGGCTCATCGGGTCAGAATTGCAGCAACCTGGATAAAAAGCCCACAGCACGCTTTACACTTCTTGTCCAATTCCTTTATCTGTGCCTCAAAGTCCCAGGTCTATTTCAAACATTTTAAGCTTATTTAAAAACCGTGCATGGCTGCTTCTTTCAGAGGTCAGCCTCACTGTCTGGATCCATAATGCTTCATGTCAGTCATGCTGCTCTTAAAATAACTGGATCTAAGGTACAGGATACAGTCGGCGTCCTGTAAAAGTGGCTATGGTCTGCATTTGCCTTTAAGTCTTCATCCTTATGTTTTACTCAGCAATACTGGTTGAAAACGAGTAGTAGCATTTGTCCAAGAAAGACATAGATGTTAGATAAATGATGAAAGCAAAGTTAGGTAGATAAGGTAGACAAAGATGACCTTGATAGTAGCCTTTTACATTGATCTCTATGCATGAATGGTTAGGTGATGTTCTCTCTACATTTCACTCATCCATCTACACTTAAAAAACATATGATTCTGAACTAAATAAGTGTCCCCAAGCATATAAAGTCATCAAGTTATAATGCTTTTATAAAGTAAAGGATATAAAAGGGGGCTTTGATTTCTCATTTTAGAGCAACAATGCAAATTTAATTGGTTTTCAACATCTATGGGGTGCTTGGTTGCACCCATAGCTGACTTCTCGGTCTTGGTGTCTCGAGACAGAACTAAGACGAGACAGTGAAGTGTAGTTAAAGTGACTCTCAGGTTTCCTTCTGGAAGCATGCAGGGTAGTTATGTTCTGTCTGGAGCTGACTGTGTTATAGCCAGTGGTTGCCTGCTGTCAAGAGAGTCTCCAAAACTCTGCAACATCTCCTCACATCAAAGTCACTGACCCGAGATCAGTCTATCACTGGAAAGTCTTGACCTAGCTTGTCTGGCCTGCCATCATCAGTCACGGCTTCTGTTTTTCTCTGTTTCATCTGGCCAGAATTGCATCTTTCTCCTAAATTGACCTTGTGAATCAATCCAGTTTAGTTCATGTTAAAGAGGTTCTTTAGGAATACTTGCAGAAGAAGTTTTTATGTTTTACTTCTACTGTAACATCTGCCATGGTGTTATTAATGTTAGTTAAACTATAATTAAAATTATTGCTCTAACATTAGCGCCGTAGTACCAGTTAACAGCATTTGGCAGAGGTTAAGAGACCCCAGTTTAAGCACCCAAGAAATCCTTTGTTATGCAACCACTTACTGGAAACGTCAGTATTACTGCTCATTTTTTCCACCTATGTGTTCCACTTCAGCATTAGTGGCTTTCTAAATTTGCTGCAGTCCACTCTAACATAAAGAGTGATCTGTCAGTCAGCAAAAGTTTGTAATGCTCAAAACATCTGAGCCTCAGTCTTGGCCTGGCCCTGCCTATGGCTCGTTCTCGTGCTGTTTTATGCAGCTCTTTTCCTGCTCTTCCATGGTAGCACAGTCTGATCTTGGGTCACAGGGGTCACAGTATATGAGCAGACATCTGGACCCGCAAACTGGTCCCAACATCACTATAGGGAATTAGAGGAATCATTTTTATCAGAGCGAGAAAGCATCCAGAGTGACACAGGGATGTCAAAGCACCTTTGACAGACACTTTATCATCTTTATCCAAACCCCAGCCTGCACCATAACCTGGCCTGTCCCAAGTCCTGTAGGTTTGCAGGGTTGGTGTAACCCAACCTGGCCTGGTCCCAGATCAAGCTCTGGCAGCCTGCCGTGTCACAAGCACTGAGGGTTTATCACTTCCCCTCTGCTCCCATCTTGCATCTTCTACCCCTCGACTTTATTTTCCTATTCCTCTGTCCAAAGGTCTGTCTTTACTGCCCTCTTCCAGCCATTCTCAAACACTTTTTCTTGAAACAGTGTTTTAATAGAATCAATTTATCAATATTTGTTTTCTTTGCATATTTTTCCATATTATTGCGCAGTTTAAGTCTACATTACAGTGAAGAAACTTGTGTCCGAGGCGACATTCAGTAAGTGCACAACTATGTCTAAGCAAAAAGCTACATGTGAAAACTTAATGTCTTAAACAAATAACTAAAAGCATGTGTAGTGCTTTAGTCCAAGTGTTAAACATCAAGCGTAATATTTCTTGTTTTATACTTTTTAATCATCAAACCAACAGTCAGCATTCTCGTCAACAACAGTGAGTTGTCAAGACAAGCAACAATTGGATCCAAAGGGGACCCTTTTAATTGTGGTTACACTCTTTTTGCCCTAAAGCACGATTGGATGGCTAAAGTCACGATTGGCTGCATTTGCCATGTTGGACTATTTAGGTCGGAAAAGTGCTCTTAACCTCATGTACCAATGCAATGGACTTCTACCATCTTTATGATCCTGCTCATTAAAATTAATTGTCTGGCTGTAAAAAATAGATTTCCCCTTTATGTTGCCTTCTGGATTGTCTTATGTACACCAGATCTATCATGAGACACTGCTTTCATCCTCTCCCCCTGGTGATTCAGTTCTTCTTTGTCTTGAATCATGTATTTTGTCTCTCTCTCTCTTTTTTTGTCAAAGCACTTGGCATTCCTGGAGGGAAGGCATGAGTAGATCAAGGCTCTCACTGTGGCAACCAGTCCAAATACACGGCAACACCTATAAATCATAATGTTCAAACTTGGAGAAAATTGCACAATTTGAAATATTGCAGTATAAAAGATAGCATAAGGTAACAACCTGTTGTAGAATAGGTCATTACTTCTCTATAGGGTGTTAATTTATATGTCGAACTGTCTGAATAGCTATAAATATGATTTCAAATCAGGCTTATTAGACCCTAAATTTTAAAATGAGCTAGTCATCAAAATTGGTCTGAGTGCCCCCCAGGGAATATTCTTCGTTTAATATGGCATACTTTTTAAGAGCTCTCCTAAAAAGCATGGGCTGCCTTTTTTAAAAGAAGGCCCATCGAGCCTCTGCCTTTTGATCAACCCTATAACCCCCCTGTACCCTTCCCATAGGCATTTTTTTTTTACACCATCATTAATGAGGCTCACCTCAACATCTCGTCTTCTCTGAGGTGACAGCCCGTCTTGTTGGCCCCTGGTTTGAGCCCATTACCACCAGGGTCTGGGAGCGGACACGGCCTTGTAAGACCCTCAAAAAAATGCGCTCCTGTCCATAAAAATACAAAAAATGAGGCTCTGGTCTGCTACTCCGCCCTCATTTACCTTTTGACTTCTTTGTGGACGCCTAGAGTTTGTACTTTTATAGGCATTGGAGGTCAGGTGGACGAGGTCTTCGGGATTATTTACTCCGTTGTCTCGTTCACAGAAGCACAACCTGCCCTCGCCTTCACCCTCACCTGGGCAGCTCTGGGCCTGTAAAACACAAACACGGAGAGAGTGGGATATGAGAAGGAAATGAAAGGAGGGGTTCTCTTGATGAGCTCACAGATCTCATCACTTCTGAGTATACAGTATCTGCACCAGTTTTTCCTGATGATTGAAGGAGATGTTTCGAGCTGTGCGTTTTAAAAAAGCCCCAGGGTGTTTCTTGAGTCTTCTGTCTGCAGAGTTTACGATCTGCATGGCTGACTCCAAGGCCAAGTGAATCTGCAAGAGCAACGGAGGCTGTTTTGTTCTCATCTTCAGCCAACCAGTTTATCATCACTGCGGCCTTATTAACAGAAACTAAAGCTTTTTGTCTGTGCAAATCCTCTTAAACAGAAATAGAGTTGGCATTATCAAAAATTGAGAGTGCATTCTCTTTAAAAAAAAACTAAAACATGGTTCAGTGCAAAAGTACAAATGCCAGACAGTTTAATACTTTTGTATGCTTTTGTCAATCATACTTTCAGTCAGTCAGCACTGTAGTCAAAACCGAGTTGTCAAAACAAGCAACCATTGGATCCAAAGGGGACCCCAGGGTTTTCCTTGAGTCATCTGTCTGCAGAGTTTACGATCCGCATGACCGACTCCAAGGCCAAGTGAATCTGCCAGAGTCATGGAGGCTATTTTGCACTCTTGTTCAGCCAACTAGTATATAGTCACTGATGCCTTATTAACAGAAACTAAAGCTTTTTGTCTGTACAGAACATCTAAAACAGGACATTCAACTATGACTGACTAAAGCTTTAAGTCTTATTTTCAAGTTTTGGTTGCTAGGACAAGCAACATTAGCAGCTTCCTAGCCAGGGGCTTGTCGGTTCCCCTGCTGCCACAAGTTCTTCTGGTCCTCCCCATTATCTCCCACTCCCTGGGTCTTGCTGTTTGGTCCCTGGCTTTTATGACGGGGTAGTAGAGGGCCATGAGGAAATGAGGTGACCTCAGGGTCACGAGTGGAGTCAGGGGGCTGGAACCGGACCGCGGCCCTGCCAACCCCACTCTCTCAGGACCGGCTCGTGTCGAGGCAGCCAGAGCAAAGGAGACAGGGAGAGACTGGGGACAGGGTCTCTTCCATCCTTGACCCCAGCATCATATGCCTTTAATTAAGCCAGATTTGAATATGTTTACAAGCCCCAGTAGTCTTAAATCTTCCGGCTCTTTGGCTCCCCCCGTACCCCGTATTCCACCATCCCCTCATACCTCCAGTCCTTCTTTTTCTTCTTCTTTTTAATATGGTGTCAGACATCTATTTATTATGCTGTTTTAACTGGTTTTCAGGAACGGGTTACAAGCTATTTGGGAATCCACCAAATAGGATTTGAGGGACACCCCTCTAAGATGTTAATCTGTTAGTGATATGAAAGGCCGCTCACCCCACTAAACTCCCCCTCCACTGGAACCTGGGGGCCCTTTATGGCCCCATCAGGCACCCGCATGGACGACTTACTGCTGACCTCGTGACCTGGCAGTTGAAGCCATATGAGGGGGGAATCTTTCTCTTGCCTCATCCCCTCCTACTCTTTTTACTTCAGTTTCTACCATCTGAATCACTGATGTTCTCTCCTGTTTGCATGAAAAGTGTTAAAATTCTTTAAGTGAGCATCCATTGCATTTCAAATCATATTTTCATTAATTCTTTTCTGATAAATGCATAGATTCCTTGGTCCAAAATCAATCAGTAATCTCATCAGAATGTTTATTTAATCTTGTGTTTTGTTAGCGTTTTGGATCAGTGTCTAAGCCATGTGGCAGCATATAATGAGATCTCTTCTTATCGTCTCAGTTCCTGAAACTTTTTATCTCTAACAAGCACCATTTATATTCATTCTCCCCCAACTGGTCTCTCATGTAAAAGATTTACACACAGCTCACCAGCCTTTATTAGGGAGGCACCAGCGTGTTTGCTGTACAACAAAAAGTCCTTCGACTGGCTCCATCATATTAAAAATTTACACGTAACTGAAGAGCTGTTACAATTGGCCTACTAGCATGTTAGTAGCTGAAAAACTAGCTACAAAAGGCCTTATCCCGGGGAGTTGGATGGCTAATTGGATTGGTTGGGTTAAATAAATGTTTGAGTTTTCCCTCGTGCTGGGGGGGCCTGATGGCAGGAGCCTCTCATCTTAGCAGAGGAGGAAAAAATGGCAGATGAAAGGGAGAAGGGGGGGAAATAGGGAGAGAATGAGCTCATTTATGGTAAGATAAGATTTATTTTGAGTGTGTTTTACACACAGGTGTCAAAACACATACAGTATGGACCTCAGCTGGTTTGAGATAGAGCTGCTGTATGTAATATTTAATGAGAACTTTGTCATTGC
>JAPZDY010000007.1:4758800-4780612 GCA_029783645.1 Ctenochaetus hawaiiensis | reverse complement strand
AACACATACAGTATGGACCTCAGCTGGTTTGAGATAGAGCTGCTGTATGTAATATTTAATGAGAACTTTGTCATTGCAGGTTCCAGATCCAAAGGGGAACCAGTGACCCCACCAGCTACAAGAGCCTGGGTGATTGTTTCCGGACCATCTTCCGCAGTGAAGGGTACGTTATCCTCAGCAGTTCTTGCCAACTACAGAATTATAAAGGTGTTCACAAGTCAGGCATACAGTTTCTTTAAAACACCAATGATGTCAGTCTTCCTGTTTCCTGTGCACAGGAAAAGGTAATTTTCCTTTCTTCAGTCAGGTGGCAAATGGATAAGTGTTAAGGCATTTCTTTTATGTAAAAGTTCAATTCAGTGGGCTTTACTCACTTCAATTTGTGCAATAACAATCCAATCGCATGCATAAAAAGATGTGAAAATAGAAAGTTTGATCATATAAAGAAAAAGCTGAAAGACACAATGATAAATGGCAGTAACCAAACCATATCAAGTTTCAAACACAACAAAGGTGCCTCATATTTTCTGATATTGTAGCTTCTTTTTTTAAATATGTATCAAAATGATCTGTTTTAAAAAGATGTAAATGTGGAACACATATGTAGACAAAAACATTGTGTCAAACAACTTTATTCAAATGCCATGAATGGTTGTCCGGTGGCTGGAAAGTGTTACAGGTTTGGATCCTTCAAAAGAGCCATTTTGTCTGTCAACAGCCCACATAAATATCCTGCAGCAGACCTTATCGCTCATTGTGCCTCACATTGGACAAGAGTGCAGCTGCTGTTCACTTAAAAACCCAAATGTAAAACTTTCACAACATACTAACCAAAGACAGTCCTCGGGCTGCGCTCCCTCCTGCTCTGCCTGCCCAGTGACAGGACTGTGAGACAGTGCAGGTGCAGGAGAAAGTGTTTGCCACTCCCTCTGTTTACGGCGAGCCGACAGCTTTACAGCGGATATAAAGTTGATCGGCTGCAAGGTGTGAGCGAGTGCACGTTGAGAGAGACCAGCTTGTGACAGTTGGAAATCGCATGCTGGCTGTAGTTCAACTGACACAGCCATCCTGCTACAGTAGCTGAGCCCTCTTCACCCCACACACACCCACACACACTCTCACAGTGGGAAATTTAATGCCTTTGTGCCTGCATGCTTTTTGGGTGTGTCCTTTGGGAGTAGGTCAGCATGAATTTCCAGAAAACTCTTCGACACAATAAAATGGTTGCCAAATCACACAGCATCTATTCCATAAACTGTGACGGTTATTGCTATTAATATTATTTCTGCAGGCTCACATAATAAATCCGTTGTATGTGTCAAAGCGTCCCCACAGACAGAAGATCCACTTTCTTTTTGACCAATTATCACTAAAAGTATATTTTTGCTGAGGCTGTAATCACTCCCCAGTAGCACATCCCGGATTACCTCCAGGCCAAACCACTTAGTTATAACTTATACAAATAGGCCCTACTGTTGTAGAATTATTATTAAAAATAAACATCTCCCGTCAGCTCATGGCAGGCCTGAGCTAACACCAGGCCTCACTCTGTCTCTGAGGTGATGAGGGAGGAAACCTGAGCTCGCAGCCTGAGCTTGGTGATTAAACTGAGGAAAGACATGGAAATGTACAAGAGTGACACCGTCTTTCAGACAGTCTGAAGCCTGGATACCATAAAAATACCTATAGACTTTAATGCATCTTGCTGAGACATTTTAAACATGAAGAAATAAATCTTATAGTTTTGATTATTCCTGGTTAAAAACTGACAATTTTGCATGAGGTTGTTGTTAAATGTGGAAAATAAAGCATGAAATCCTGTAGATGTGCTCATAAGTGTGTGACAGTGTGAACTATGCTAACCAGCTCATGGTTGGTGTATTGCCTTACAGGCCACGCTGCTCTTTCTGTTGCATGTGGGTGTAGCAGCAGGAACATGTGTTAAGTGTTTCCGTCTGGAGGGAAACAAAAAGACTCTATTCTCGAGCATTCTTTACCAGTGTGGTATCCAGAGACTGGGTCGGGACCCAAAGCACGGCCACAGGAATATTAAGAGGGTCCATGCATTGCAGCAGAGCGCGCTGGTTCATGTACCATAGATCAATGACTAATGCCTGAAACTAGTGCAGGGTCGAGGGGGTGGGTTGGACTCCAGCTGGGACCACCCATTCAAAAAATATATATACATTCATGGATATATGAAGAAGTGCAGATAAGCGTGTCCAGTGGATTACACATTTTACACGGACGTGGTTTGAATTAAGCAACAGTTATGTCAGTGTTTGACATTTTTAGAAACATTGAAGGATTTAATTGTTGCTTAAATTAATACTTCAAATTAATGAGCTTCAAAGGGGCTCCCAGGCACATTGTGTTACCTTTGAACAGGCTAGCTGCTTCCATTTGTCTCCCATCTTTGTGCTAAGCTAAGCTAGCTGGCTGTCGGTTGTAGCTTCATATTTATGTAGAACTCGGAGAGTGAAAAAGCATGTTTTAATTGAATGTCCAACTATTCCTTTAACAGTATATTCTTCCTCTAAAAATGTGTGTGTTTGAGATAAGTTCTTCATAAAATAAGGTTTCTAGATGAAACTGTAGATTAATGTAAACAGATGTTACTTTAAACAATCAAGATGAACGATATGTTCATTTAACAGCACAAAGCTGTAGATTGAACTGTAGTTTGTAGTCCCTTCATGTTACTAATTAAACAAAAAAATATACTTTTAAATTGATTATTCATTAATAAGTTCATATAACAACCTAGGGATCTAACTAATATCGCGGATGCTCAGTGGATGGATACTTATAATGTTCTGGGTGGTTTTAATCACCCGCTGCTGAGCCTTCCTGTCCCGGGCCGTGCACATCCAAAGCCAGTTTGTGATGTTTCCAGTCAGAAAGTTTTCTTTAGCTCCATCATAAAATGTGATAAGACAGTGCAAGAATTCTACCTTTCTACGTTTCTGAAAGAAATGAGGTCATTTCTAAGCTTTAAGGCAAAAGGAAGTATTTTAAAATCCTCTTAATTCACTATTTCACAGCATGGACTGCACCAACATGAAAACATTTGATCCCCATAAAAAAGAGCTGTGGGTCCATTATGTCATAGGAACCAAAAAATCCCCTCCAATAATCAGTAACCCACCACAAATTCATTTGCCTCCTTAAATGTCAAATGTAATCCTACTCTAAGCTTCTTTTAAAACATATTTTTATTTGCCAAAAAATGCACTGCTTACATCTGACAACAAACATTTTCCCTTAATCAAACCCCACCCACCCACATTCATACTGCCTATTCAGTAAAATGTATTGGAAACTACTACATTTAAAAACTGTCTATTCTCTAAGCTCTTTTAGACTTACTTAAGTGTGAACATAAAATAGTTTCTGCCTCCTGATGTGCATGTTACCGGGGGGTAGAAAATTGTGTTATCTGTGCATATACCTCTTGAATCCTGGTCATTCCTTTGTATTGTCCCTGTCAGTGACAATGTCAAGGTTACCGTCCACACTGGGAAAGTGAAAATATTTGCAGATGAAGCATGCTGTTGTTTATGGGTTAAAATGTTCCCTGGGGCAGCTCGTGTTTCCCATGGGTTTCCTCATGGCATTGTACTAAAAATTAGGCCTGCTGCAGACAGTGATTGTTCTCAAGAGTTATTGTTTATTTTTCTTTTAAAGCAAATGATCTTTTATATTACGCACGTACATCACTAAATTGATATTACTTGCCAGTTCATTTAATCGTTATATCAGTGTATTTCTGTCAGTGACATGCTCCTCTCCAGATGGATGGAGGCTGTTAAAATAGGAAAGGTTTATGAAAATGAAAGACAAATCATACACACAAACACACGCTTATCCATCTTGCCCCCCCTCTGCCCTCATTCCGTGTCAGGAGGCCATTTGTTTAGGAAAGCCAAAAAAGGGACTTAGTGTGTATTTTACATTGGAAATCAAATTAGGATTCAAATGATGGTCACTCACCAGTGGCCATATTTGTTCTGTAACAAATTTCACTCCTTCTTCATCACCTGGTGGCTCCCCAGTCTGACCACACCCGGGAAATCTGCGGCCACCATTTGCATGGACAAAGAGAGCCAAGGGAAGAGTCTTCCGTCTGACTGAAATAACTTGTTTACACAAACGATATAAAGGATTAATTACTGGCTTCATAGAGGGTTTGTCCTCGGCCATAATCCTTCACTCCTGTATGTTTATGATGGCTCGATTGCCCATGGGCAGTATCATTTGTGTAACTTCAGATGTTGATTCAATAGATTGGCTTTGTCACCTGATGGCAAGTGTTTGGATAATTAGCTGTGGTTCACTGCTGTTTTTTTGGAGACGGCCTTACTGCCCCGGATTTTGTTCAAGTGTAATGTCCTTCTCAGGTTGAACTCAGTGCAAAGGTGTGCCAGCAGCAAAAATATTTACACTTGGAGCTAATCAACCAAGATCATCTCTGTTGACTTGTAGACAATGTTGCCACAACAGAGCTGGTGCCGCAGTTCACAGGATACAGTCGGTCACGCCACGTTGTCCTCTTTGTCCACAGATCTGTGTTCAGTATCAATACACACTCTATCTTCCTTTCCCTTTCTGTCTGCAGCAAGCTTGATGGAGGGGGATGCCTTCTCTGCGCACGTTCACAGATAAATTATGCATTTTTACTTTCAACTTAAATTATTTTAAAATTGGTTTGATGAGTTTTGTTAAAAAAATATAGAATATCACCAGTCTGGATTAGTGATGTGCTACATTTTTTTTCTTGTATGCAGATTTAAGACCAAAACTAGCAGTGTGTTAGCATCTGCCTAAATACTCTGGGACTCACCCACTCTGCCTGTAGCTCTGAGCTCACTCATTCATTGTGAAGACATGCATCCTTAAAGCTGCACTATGCAGCTTTTTTTTACAGGCCTATAAACAAACAACAAGACAGAGTTTATGATACAAGGAAGATTGATTTGTAAAAGCTGATATGACTTTTAGATTAACTTTATATCTATGAATTTACATTCCTATTATTAATTAGAGATGTGGTTCATTAAAAACATGAAAAAGTGCCCAGAGGTGTTTGAACCCTTTATTTTCTTTGACTAATATTTATTAGAGCAAAAAAGAATAAAACACAATTCTCATCAAGACAATAAAACCTTAATAGTTATTAGTAAAAATTCTATTTAAACACGTTAATGAAATATAAACTTTAATTTTAAATAAAGTGAATAATCTCTAAAAACCTTTTTTTTTTTAGCAAACATCTCTCAAACAGGAGAAATGTTGTATTTTCGGGGACCATTTTTTGCTGTGGATCAAAACACATTTGCTACTTTGAAGTAGCAAAATGTTGAGTGTATTTTAAACTTTGATTCCAAATAAACTGCAGTTCCTTTTGTTTATCATCATGAAGAAACACATCAGCCAGTGCAACAGTGCTGCTCATTGATGCATGAATTGTTCTGCATTAACAAAAGAGCTCTGTGGTTCAGCGGAATGACACATGTTAGACTCTGACTACACAGATAATACAACAGTCCATTGATGCTTTATGTCTCTTCATCAGATCTGTTGTCAATGAGAAAAGTATACAGATGGTATTCATATTCGAACAATCAAATAAAAAACTGAAGTGACTTGAAAGCTTTTCAGCAAAAACGCTGTTTTCTAATTGTCTGTTCCACTTTCAAAAAATGGTTTGAATGGCTATGTACAAGTTTCATTTAGCGTTTTCCATGAGCAGGCCTTTTGCTCATGGAGGAATGTTCCATTCCGTAGTGTGGAAATCTAAAAAATAGCCTTTATTTTTCATAGCAGCAGGGTGGTTGATCCCTGATCTCACAGTTCTTTGAGGTATAAATGGACACCTTGTTGATCACGTTCTTTACAGTCTGAACTCAGTGTTTTAAATACTTGAAAACTGAATCACCCTAAAGTGATCTTGTATTGTGTATCATATATCATGCAGGTGTAGCTGATGTTAAATGTTAAGCTGCTGTGTTATGTAGACCTGACCTGACCCTGTCGTTGTCAGTCATGTATAGAAAGAGTGGAGATAATCACTTAATTGATCTCTGCAGTGCTTTGAACAGCTTTTATGAGCTCAAAAATGCCAGTAGATGATGCTGTGTTTACCATCTCTCTTGTTCATAGACTGAGACCTGTTGTACCAGTTTCACTTTGAGGCAGTCCCCTTAAAACAACATATAAGACTGAGAGCAGAAGTAAAAGTAGTTTGCTGTTGCCAGTGACGGTTTGTTATCTAACGGCGAATGACTCAGCAGCGTATTAGGTGTGCCGTTTTTTCATACCTGAACCTTACACACTGCAATTTCATACTTTATTGTCACCTACTAATTTAATTAGTAGCCGTGGCTTCGGAACAAAAGTTTGGACAAATACATTGTAAAGAAAATATTTTTAAAAAATCAATTGTGTCTTTGTAATTTTATTTGACTGACATCATCCGTCAGGTACTGACAAACAAGCTATTCCACCCATGTTTTTACTAAATTTAAGAGGGAAGGACATGCACATGTACTAATTTTTGAATGTATATGAAACATGCTGTGTGCATTCTTAATAAAACAGATCACATACTACTATGCTCTAACATGTCTGCATCAAAGACTGATTGGGTGTTAAGGGGAAAGCTCCACTCTTATAGTATTTAATATTGCACAGCTTTTTAAAAATGGAGAACAGTACTTCTTCCCCCTGTTTTACTTACTGAAGACAAAAAAAATCCCTTTCTTGTAAAAAAAATGGTAAATTGTGTACATTTCACAAACATCAATTCACAAGTAATGTCTGTTTTAACAAGTGTGTTGACAGGGAATTTGCATAAACTAACAATCCAACCAGACTGCCCATTTACTCTGTAAATACACTCTATAAAATGGATTGCTTACAAAATACAGACTGTGTAAAATGTAGCCATACATCTTTATATACATAACTCACTGTATCATTTTATTATTTTCCCTGCCTCTAAGTGCGCTTTAAGTCATGGTTGGACGTATGATTGAGCAAAGGCAAACTACCAAATTGAGTGAAATTATACAGCTACCATCTTTTGAAACATTCAGTATATCAAAAGCTGAAATAAACTCTTAAATCATTTCCTCCACAGATTCCTGAAGAACTTGTTTACCAGAGTTTGTGGTCTGATATATCTTGGTAGTTGCAGCATGTTGCCAAACAGCAGCAACATACTCACTGTTTTCATTTGGTTGGAAGTCCTGAAGTCTGTATTTAGTATGGTCAGAGGTTTGACTCTGTTTGTAACCATATACTTATCATATATACTAACGATATTTAAACTTGTTAAAAAGTAATTAGATATTTTCAGGTTTTTTAAATATTTCTGTCATGTCTGATAAAATGAATTATGATATCATTATGGATATATCAGCTTGCCTTTAGAGACAACAAATTTATGACAGAAAGCCTTCATTACAAACAGAAGGTGTGGAGTTTGAAAGGAGTGATTGATAAGTTTTTGGCCTAAGGTAAAAAGAGAAGAATTATACAGCTCCTGTTACATGTAAGTGCAGTTCAACTCTTTGAGTGATTATGCAGACAGTTTGAAGTTAATAACTTTAAACTGTCTGGCATTTCTCTCTCGATTAATTGAAAACTGCACGTCGGCACTGTTCAATAAAATGGTCAATACTGACCTTCATGCAATCATCTGCTACCTCAGTCTCAAGAACTTGTAAGAAAATTCAGGCGGACGTGAAGCCAGCAAAGTGGGAGGGTGCAGCTTTTTTACAGCATGGTGAAAAAGTGGGCTGCTGAATTCAAACGCAGCAGAAGGAGCCTGGAAGGTGACCGCTGTCCTGAAAGGCCAATAACTTTCACCACACCGAAGACCATTGGTAGAATCCGTTACATGATCCAGACAGTTCAAACAATGCACCAATACAAGACTACAAAGCTGAGTCTCGTCTAGAATCACGTCCATGCAGTTCTCCACTAAAGACCTCAAATGACCAAAGGTGTCAGCTCATTGGGTCCTGAAAGTCCTTGGGCTGATGATAAATGGTTTCAGCTCAGCATGGCACAGGATAATCTTGCCATTTTGAGGGGTTGGATCTTGGGAGATTTCTTCAGTAATCCATAACCACGGATGAGACTTGGGTCCACCACTTTCAACAAGAGACAGAAGGACAATCAAAACAGTGTTTCAAGCATCCAAGAAAGACAAAGCAGTGAGATCTGCAGCAGATGGACTGCCTGTAAAAGGGTTGGACTATTACAGAGGTTTCTAACTGATGTCTCTTGATCTGACTACTCAAGATGAGTTGGGGTGGGAAGTTGACAAGAGTGATGCTCCTCCACCAGAACATAGCTCCAGCCCACAAGTCCACAATGGCTACCATCCGGTCCAACACCTGTCCTGTTTACCTGATCTGGCATGTTCAACTTCTTCCTCAAGAAAGAGCACAGTGGTTCCATATCAGCAGTGATAATGATGTCCTTACAGCTGCAGACCACTTTCTGGAGGTCTGAGACTCCATTTCCTGTGTGAATGAATTAACGGGTGGACGCATGCATGCACAAGGTTGCAGCTATAGTAATATTCATGGTTGTTTTTTAAAACTGCTTCAGGCACATTTGGTTTATTTCAAAGGCCATTTTTGAGGCTGAATCATGTTGCAATATACAGTGGTGTGTCTTTAGCCCAGCTTCATTAGTATAAACTGGATTTTACTCCTAATGCACTTTACCTAATAAAACATCTGACTGAGCAGCTTTTCTTGGACTTATTGGTATTTTACACTATTTTTACTTTCCTTTAAAATATAACTACAAAACACAGTATGACCTCACAGTGTAATAAAACCATCTCAAAAAAGATTGGAAGTGTCCAGAAAAGTACCTCAGATAGTTTGTTTTGACTGAGAAACGGTCCAAACCTGAAGATATTCAGTTAAAAAATCAAATAAAACAGAGAAGAAAAGCAAATCCTCTTAACTGAGGAATCATCACTTGTTAATATTTGGCATTTCTGCCTAAATGTATCGAATGTTTTATCAGTCATCAGAATTTAACAGGATCTGTAATCAGATGAGCTTTCATAACATCTTATTGTCTCCTTCCTCAGAGTCTTTGGCTTCTACAAGGGAATCCTGCCTCCGATCCTGGCAGAGACGCCAAAGAGAGCCGTGAAGGTGAGATAACGGATGTACATGTCGGTTAAACAGGAAACTGCAAAGCTCCTCACGCTCAAGCTCTGGTTTCACTGTGAACTGCTCTGCTGCCATGTAAAAACACTCCAACCGCAGTGCTAACATGGCACACACATGTCAATTAATCACATGACGCCCTCCACCATGTCTGCCTCCTCAGCCACTCCTGTTTGCTCTGTTCGCCTACCAAATATTAACTTACAAGCACGTACGGCGAACCTTCCCCTGAGCCCCATCTCTTGATATTTTTTCGTAGGAAGACTTAGCATGTCTCACTTCACACCAACATATAATAGCATATAATGGGGTGTGCAGGGAATGGAGGGGGGGGGGGCTACTGATGCCTGGCATGGAGCTGCTCTGTAATGAGATGCTGGAGACGAGGATGTGTGAACTTTAAAAATAAGCACTCACACTGAGAAGATGGGGTAATCGCTCACACAGCGAACAAAGCTGGCTGATGGTGAGAAATGTCTGGAGCGAAGAATTAAAGTAAATTAAAGCTCCGATTAAAACGCCTCTGCTGGCATTTTGCCCTTTGCTCGGAAACAAATCAGTGGATGTGTCTCGTTTTTTGCGTCATCAAGACTTTTCTCTTTTCGAAAGTTTTGGTCATGTGCTTGTGGAGTTAATACAAAGTTCTTCTTTACTCCTGAATGTTTTAAGGTAGCTGCTTTTTTACATAGTGTGTGTGTGTGTGTGTGTGTGTGTGTGTGTGCGCATATGCGGGTGAGTTATGTGTGCAGAGATGTCAGTGTGTGAATGCACTGTGGCTTTCTGACAGCTCATTTATCCCGATCTTTCCTCTGCAGTTTTTCACCTTTGAGCAGTACAAGAAGTTGCTGAATCTGACCCCTTTGTCTCCTGGTGTGGTGAGTCTCAGAAACAGAAACACCTGAATACACTCTCACCTGAAAAATAAACAAAGACACACACTGGACCAGGAAGAGCGTTACGCCCACTGTCAGAAATTTACGTTTCGGTTCACCTGCCAAACGCTGGTAAAACAAAGACAAATGCCAAGAATAACTTCACCAGCCAAATAAATTGATGTAAATTTTCCTGTCAATGCGGAGCTCCAAACGTACGTTTTTCATTACCGTTTCATGAACAAATACAGGTGATGCATGAGAACGCTCAGAGAATTCATTACACATTTTACATTTTTGTACAAATCTGTTTCTTCTTTATGTGGCTGCCTGCTAACTCCAACTCTAACGTGGTGTTTCTACTGTTGACAGACTGAAAAAAAAGAAATTTGCTCAGTTTCGTCAGATGTTTTGATGAGCATTTATTAAACATGGCAAGTATGATCTCGTCATAATGGCATGTTTACTGCCTAAAAAGAAGGTCATCTCACATGGGACAGCATGAAAAGTAAACTCCTCAAGTGGGGATTTATTGAAGAGAGTCTTTTGTTAGGTGTTAGACACATATAAAAGCATTCCTGATGACTAACACATTTAAATGTCGACAACATAATAGACGTGAACGGTCTGTGAACCAACTTATGTAACAATTGGGGTCAATTAAGCTTAAATTGCAGAGTTTTATTTAAAAAATATTACCATACCTGTCTGACCAAAGAGAGTAAACCACGTGTCATACTGCTGAGTGTGAATGCACTGTAAGAATACATTCGTGGTAATTTGCATGATTTAAAAAGTAAACATGATTTTGATTCAGATTTTATTACATCTTCAACAGAGTTTTTACTCATATTGAAGAATTTGATGAATAAAGAGTGATTAAAAAAGCAGTATTGTTGTGTGAATGGGAATGTAGATGAAACTCAGGAACATCAGCTGATCAGCCTGCTACCAATGACTTGACAAACCTGCATCAACTGACACCGTGAGAGCTTTATATTTCAGGTAACACGAGCCTGTGTAACTCACGGCTTCTCAAGAGCCATTTTTTTATTACAGAGGCGTTGTTTTCTTTTGATTTTATTGGCTTCAGGTGTGATAAAATATGTAGTTATTGGCATGGGCAGAAGGTAGAAGCTGACTATGCAAACTAAACGAAAGACAATCACATGTATTCCTCTTTAAACTTTAGTGATGTTCTTACTGTACTTGGAAAGCTTTATTTTATTTCATCATATTAAATATAAAAGAATGTCGTCTTTAATGCTCACAGTAACAGTCACAGCTCGGATAATCAGATTGAACGTAGGCAACAGTTGGTTTTGTTTTTTACAGCAAGATGGCTGTATTTGCAGCATATATGATGTAATATCTCCCGTTTTTTTAGTCGAACAAAATCTCATAAACCCAACGGATCGTCTGAGAAAAACAACTGTTAAGGGGATAAATTTCTATTTAACTCACTCATGTGTGACTCCTGTCAATAAAGATGTGACAACTCAATACACCTTTCAAAGCATAAATTTAAGTGCTGGACTGAAGTCAAAACAGTAACTCTCTCCTAATAACTCCACTGTACATTTGTTTGGTGGTTTTAATTTTGCAGACTGATTTATCTGCAGGTCATGAATATTCAAGTGGCCTTATTTTTCTTGACTTTATCCGTTTTTTTTTTTTTAACACTGAGTAAAACTTTCAAGCAAGACAGATTTGCGTTGCTGGGGTGTGGTCACCGCACACCACCCACTCAAGTAGCAGCCGAGTGTCAGGTGTGATAGATGTCTCACCTGTGAGGCAGCGTGGAGGCCCCCCCCCCTCCTCCGACACAACGTGTATCCCCGTCTTGTTTTCACAGCCACCGGTGGAGAAATGTTTACCTGTCCCATCCATCATGCTCTCCTCCCCCTCCATCTTTATCCCCTCATCTTCCTCCTCCTCTTGTGCCTCCAACCCTGTTTCCCCCCAGAGGCCCTCGAGTATCGAGCACTGTAATCACATTGGATCACTGGTGTGTGTGAATCACAGATTGGTCTTGAATGGCTTCCTCTCTCTCCCTGCAGTTCAGCGTGGCACAGCTGAATGCCTTCACTCTGATTAACGAGGACACACACAGTAATAATACAAATAAGGAATTAAAGCATAGCTGGCTGGCTGTGTAAACATCACGAGGCATGTCTGAGAGGATGGGTCCCGGGGCTCTGACAGCAGGATAAAGAGGCAGGAAGAGTAATGAGCTAAAGACACGATCTTGACATGTTCCCATTACGCGTCGCTGTGAGCACGCATGCACACACACACACACACACACACACACACACACACTTATACAGCTCCATAAACATGTCAGGGACAGTTTTGAATATTAAAAAATATATACTTTTATGTTTATTAATGATGTAAGTTGATGTGTGCATAAGAAAAGAGAGACATAGGTGTTTATTTTCCTTTGCTTTGTTCTGTAGTTTTATATGCCAGGATGTATTTTTTCAGTCCATCCTTGATTTTCCTTAATTTTAATGTTATCCGTCACATTCTTGATAAATATGTATAAGTTGCTTTGTTTGTTTTAGCATGTCAAAAAAAAAAAAAAAATCAAAACTGGCTCATGTTCCCATTCCTTCCTTTGTTCACAGTCTCCTCCCTCCTGTCTGTCATCTTAGATTTGATTGAATAACAAACACAGGTGTCGTGTGTGTCTTCCAACATTTTTCAATATGACAGTTGTGACAGAAACACTTGTCCACTTTTAGACGAGACAAAAAGACTTGAGGAACAAGTTTCTTAAAAAAGAAACTTACAATTCAGCTGTAACCTCTTTTAGCACTGACACGTTTGCAATCGTCCTCATTGTCTGCTTCGGTTTGTCTTCTCTGCTCTGTCTCTACACAAATATTATCTCCACATTCTCGACCCTAAATCACGTCCATCTTCCCTCCAGGCGTTGTCTGTAGCGGGGCTCGGCGCAGGCTTGACTGAAGCTGTTGTCGTCAATCCTTTCGAAGTGGTGAAAGTCAGTCTCCAGGCCAACAGAGATTCCTTCAAAGAGGTCAGTGAAAATAAAATACTGTCTTGATACATAATGTGGTAATGTGCACTATCCTCCAGAGCCCCAGTGGTTTGACATCTCCCATTTTTTGATTTTTTTATCTTTTTCTATGCAGCAACCCTCCTCCTTCGCTCAAGCAAGACGAATAATTAAGTCGGATGGAATTGGACTGAAGGGTCTGAATAAAGGGCTGACATCCACACTGGGACGACATGGAGTTTTCAACATGATCTACTTTGGCTTTTACTTCAATGTCAAGGATGCGATACCCACCAACCCGGTAATATGCCAATCAAACTCTGTGAACTCTGACCTCCAGTTTGCTAACAAATGCAAACCCACGCCAAGTGACCGGTGTTTGTAACCTTGACTACACCCAGTTTTTGCTGCCTTCAGGATATATGATCCGCACATGTCCCATCCACCTCACCAGGGGGGAAACGAGAAAGTGTTTGACAGTATGATTAGTTAGCATGCCGGCCATGACAAGGAGGAAGCAAAAATCAGAGAGGAGCTTGTAAGATCAGCCTCGCTAATACCCCGTCTGTTTGCTCCTCATAACATCCTCAAAGTTTCAGATTACACATCCGGCAGGGCCTGATGGCCCAAACAAAAGTTAATTTTGTTTAATGGAAACGTTACCATACGCCATTTCCACATGTACAAACTGGGAGCATTAGATTAACTTCAATGAACTAATTGGAAGCAGACAACGATACTATTTTCAAGAAAAGGTTACAGTGGGAGCCCAGGCTCTGCTATATTTTCAACATTTTTCCAGTGACGCATGGTGTACAGAGAACCAAGTGGTCATCCTCTGTGAATGATAATTATGTGGCTGGATGACCCAAATAGCTCTCCTCTTAGATTGTGGCCGTTGCTCTTGGGAATGATCCATCAGTATGAACATCGATGGAATGATCTTGTTTGTGAGAGGCTAACGACGTCCATTGTTGAGGCAGAAAAGGATAAATACTGTGGCCTCAGACGGCTTACAGGCTGAGCTGATAGTGGCGTTTATCCAAAAAAAACCCTTTTGTCAGCAACACGAGCAACGAGCTCACAGCTCGAACATGTTAGTCAATTCAAGCCGGCCAAGCTCGGGCTTCTCTCATGTCTCCATTTGCTAGAGCAGAGGAGGCAGATAGCACACTGCCATCATTCACGAGTGAATGTGTGAGGAGATGTTTGCTTAAGGCTGTTAGGAAGTGGGTTGATGGATGTACTTAGTCCACGCGTATGTTACCCCTTTCCCCACATCCCATTTGAAAAAAAAGAAAAAGAAAAAGTGGGATTAACTGTTGATTTACCTCGGCTCTCAGGGTGTCCAGCCGCTTGAGAAAGGCCTGGACCAGAGAGGCTGCTGTCATTTGTAAAAATATCCCGGCCAATTAGCTGTCAGAGCTCTCTGAGTCTGGGCTTCTTTGGTACAGTAATACCCCTGTGCCGAGTCACAGCCCAATTACCCAAATTGTCCCCATATGCCTCCCCAGTCTGCCTGCATGCACCCTGTTTATAAATCCTCCGTCTTGGCTCCCCAAAGAACATGTGCTTCTGTTCAGCCAATCAGATTGCTGCACCACAGTCAGGAAGCACTAATCTGCCCCCCGCTACCATAAAATGATCAGGGCTTTCATGCCAGCTTTGCAATCATATGCACAAGCCCCCTCATGCTCTCCTTCACTTTTGCTCATATGTACACACTCAGTGTCTCATCATGTATTTGTTATTTTTCTCTCAGTTCCTTTAATTATGTTATGTGTCATCACACTTAATACCTGGTGCCCACTCAGGGAATGTTTCCAGTAAAATGGTGCCACTTTTTTTAATCATGTAAGTCCTCTTCTTTACCAGGACCCCACCCTGGAGTTCCTGAGGAAGTTTACCATCGGCCTAGTGTCTGGAACAATCTCCTCCTGTGTGAACATTCCCTTTGACGTAGCCAAGAGCCGCATCCAAGGCCCCCAGCCTGTGCCCGGAGAGATCAAGTATCGCACCTGCTTCCAGTCCATGGCACTAGTATACCGAGAGGAAGGGTAAGAACACGGGGGGATAAGTCTGTGATCCTCAAAGCAAAAATTTGAAACACTGTCATCCATGCATCCAAGAATTAATGAGGCACTTTGTCTGCTTTGTTAGCAATCGGTAGTTGGTTACCTGCCAAGCTGGCTGTCAGAAAAGACAAATTATACCAGCTGCAGCTACAAGTTAGCAGGGTTTGATTATGTGGTGTGAGTTTCCTACATTAACTACATGGGAAGTGCATGAACAGCTTGATGCAGAGCTGTGATCTGCTAAATGGAAACCAAATAGTGACGTTACATTCTGGGCTGTATTCCCCCTCGTGTGTGTGATCATACATTTCTGCAGTCTGTCAGTTGTGGAGTAAATGTTAACATATTTTCAAACCTCAGAGAATGACAACTCTAAATAGAAGCTTCAAGGAAAGATGTATGTTATGTTACCAATTGCCCCAGGCTTTTCCACTTTCCGCCATGCAGCTCCACTAGACAAGGGCCAGCGAGATGTTTGTAGTCAGCGGACACAGGAGCCTTGGGGGCTGCTGCAGGAACCGCACTGAAACGCCGTCGTTGCAGGGGTGCGTGGAGGGTGCCCCCTCCGCCACATCCAGTCCCCTGCTCTAACACAACACAGTCCCAGCTAATTAGTGGTCCCTATGGGAGACGTCGTTAAGCAGACCCTAACGAGCCGCGCGGCGCTCCACGGGTCAATCTAATCAGACAGAGGGCCAGGGAGGAAGTGGGTCGAGCCTTATTAACGCCATCAGTGGCGGGGCCAGGGAGCGGGACAGGGAGCACGAGGCGGAGGCAGGCAGCCACTGATCACCTTGAATGCATTAAGGGGCAGGTCCTCGCCTCCGCTGGCCGTTAGACCCCAACTATTTTACCTGACAGGGTGAGAGACAGGCAGGGCAGCAGACAGACAGCCAGCCAGGCAAGAACACACAGCTGCGCTCAAGGCCTTTAGACTCATGTAAGTACACACACATGCTTAAGATCCACATGGATTAAAACAGTCTCCTGCTGAACTTACATATTGACTTGAAATACATAGTTTTACCTTCAGCTCATTTTGTATTTGTACATTTTTAATATCCTATTTTCCCTTGCAGGTACTTGGCGCTTTACAAGGGCTTGGTGCCCAAGATAATGAGGCTTGGACCAGGTAAATATAAAAAAAAAATGTCCTTAAAATTACAAATTGTTTCCAATGAAAGAAAGTGGTCAGTTTTGACTAGAATTGCAGTTTTGGTTTAAACAATAGGTTTTAAGATTGGTAAATAACTTAAAATCCATGTTTTTTTTGCACAGATCTCTCAAATTATTAATCTTGACAGAGCTTCCCAGAGCATTTTTGTTCTGAATTCAACTTTGCATGAGTGTTTTTTTTTCAATGAAATGAGGCAGGAATAAGCACTTCTCTGGTAGATGCATGAATTGAAACTCTTATGTTCTGTGAACTGAAAAATTTCAAATCCATCTTAACTTTAGTAGCAGGTGTGCAAGTGTATATCATTGAAGATGTCATTGGGAACAAATGGAAGTAGCATTGACAACAGAGCTCTTTAAATATTTTCTTAAAATGAGGGATGAATGGGGATGCTAATGGACTTTTTCCTGCTATTTAAATTTTTATACAGTAAATAAAGTTAGGAATCCATAATCGGTTAGTGAGAGTTTAATTTGTGGTATGTTAATTGTTATATCACTTACCAACACAGAAAATCTATATAGTTTTCCATATGTTTGCAGATTAGCTAACAGTAATGTTAGCTTGCTACTTACTGCATGTAGCTTGTGGCCTGTCAGCTCATTAACTGCTAGCATCTAGCTTTCAAACAAATGCTGTACTAACATACTTGCAAAGTTTGATGACCAACAACTAAAAGCAAAAAGTGAGCTAAAAAGCTTGACACAGAGCGATGCAGTCTCTTTGTTCTTGTTTTACAAAGGACAACATGCCAGGAAACAGAAATGCATCTATGCTCTCACGTTATGAAAGTAGAAACAATCTTTAAATCAGGTCTTGATCAAATATGAATGAAGATTTAGCAACTGGATGGTCCATTTCTCATGCATATTTGTTCAGAAGCAGTCATTCAGAGGGATTAGATGACGTTGTATCCTTGAAATTTAGGGTTTTGAAGATTCTTCTGTGAATCTGAGGAACATCTAATTTATTCCTCTGTGTTTCCCAGAAAGTCTCTGATTCAGTGTTAAAGTTTAAATAACACCTAATTTCTTTTTATATCTATAGATTGAAACAGGTTGATTTACTGTGTGTGTTTGTGTGTTACAGGTGGAGCAGTCATGTTGCTGGTCTATGAATATGTGTCAGGATGGCTGCAGAGGAACTGGTAACCAAAAAAAAAAAAAAAATCAAGGAAGGGAAACCCATAAAAGTGCCTAACGGATTGTACCTCATTATCAATACTGTTAACTGACTTCAGTAATTTCTGACCAAATTAGTTTTAATGTGTTTGTTTTACCTTAAATATACAATACTGTTCTGCAAAATACCAAATTAGCATTATAATACATGTGTTTGATTGCAGCTTTCTGCAGGAAAAAAATATGTCAGCTGAGTTAGTTTCTCAGGAATTAAAAACAGCTGCAGTGTTTGAAAATTGACAAATACATTTCTAATAGAAAACAGGTTTTTAACAGTTGATCAGTAGGTTTTAATGAAGGCCCTGAAAAACTTATTTTCACAATAGGATCCTTGCTATGAGCAATGGGAGTCCACATGAACACATTTTTATCTGCCAAACGAACAGTTTTGGTTATTTCACCAAAGATTTTTGTATTTGGTGCCTTTTTTTTCTGTTCTCATCCCACTTGTTGAAAGTGGGTGGTGTTCAGGTGGAGTCACGTACTTCTGTACACCAATCAGAATGTAATTAGAGTCATTTGAATCAAAAATCTGGGGAAAGTTGTGCTAAGTCCAATCAAATCTGAGCAGACCATACCCACACACTCTTAGTGATGCAAGTGATGTGAGATTTTGAAGAAGTATATTTAATCAAAAATACTTAATATTATACAGAAACGTTAATTAGTTCAAACTAAAATTTCCTCTAGGCCTCAATATTCAAATGAAATAAAACACTAAGAGCAGACTGGAGGCATGTTTACAAGACAATTTACCAAAGGGACTTACCTGCAGACCCACTTTAGGGCACATTACATAGCTGTAATGTACATGTTACATTAGTCTCACTTCCTTAGAGAAACCTGACCTGAGCTGTACTGGACTCAGTGAATCATCCATTTCCATCAAACATCAGTTAGATCTCAATGCGAGCTGCTCATGAAGAAGCAGCCTGTGAATTCTGCTGCAGTGCACACACATACGAGCTCATACACACATACAGTTTGTATGTACTTCATATACAACAATCCATGCATGATCGCAAGTATGTATTGTGATCACACTGAGCCTTACTGTCTACAACTCAAGCAAACATAAAGCTGCATTAGTGCCTAATAATCCTGAAAAAAGAATTATTGTGTATTAGAATATCTTATTTACTGAAACGAGGCCTATAGCTTTCTGACTTTTTAAAAATCTTTTTGCATGACTGATATTTTTATGTACCTCCTTTAAATTGGACTTGTGTGAAATCTTTATTTTTCAAGCTTTTATTTGTCAAAAATTGTGTTAATTTGACTTTTTAAAAAATTTCAATTTGAATAAAAAAGTAGCATTTCTGAGAAATTACTTTTATGATAAGAAATAAAAAGGAATAAAACTCTAAACTAATTTGGTTCCTCACTCTGTGTTTGTGTATGTGTGTGAGAGTGAGGATGTGTTTTTGTTACTTATCGGGGACCTCTTCTGGTATAAACACCAGCCTTGTCAGGACCATTACACCTCATGGGGACTGAAGCTCAGTTAATGAGGCTAAATGTCATTTTTGAGGCCTGGTGAAGGTTAGGGCGAAGGTGTGAATTGAGGTTAGGTTAAAATTAGGTTTGGGTCAAGCTCTGGGATTCAGTTATACTCCCCAAAATGAATGGAAGTCAATACAACGTCCTGACGAGTATAACTGCTGGGTCAAAGATTAAGCACTTGTGTTTCCAGTAACTGTAAGTTTGTGCTGCCGCGTGTTTGTTTTCTCTGGGTGCATTTGAGCTTGCCGTTCATACGAGCGTATCGCCTTACTTCAGTCTACCACGTCTTACCCCTTTCTCTTTGTCTTCCCCCATCAGAGCGCTTTGTCGATTGAGAACGTGTCAGCTGTCGAGGCTGCACTCGCCAACCAAACGTCGGTCTTTTTCCCCCTCTTCACCGGGGGGGGGGGGGAGTTGGTGCCTGAGCGTAGCTTCAGCACAAGCTAAAACAACAAGCTCAAGAAATGCAAATGTGGCTGCAGGAATCAGGAGGAGGTGTGGGGGGCGGAGAGGGAGCTGCACACATTCTCTCATTTTTGCCAGTCTATCTCTTACACAAATATGCACACTCACACACATATGCAAACACACACACACACACCTGTTGCACAGCCTTCGGGGTAGTGGCTGCTCTGTAAGATACTCATCTTAACCTCATCTGGTAGTAGCTTACACTGAGCCACGTTGGCATTTGACAGTCATCATTAATGTGGGAGTTTCTCTCTGCCAAAATGGAACGGCTCCTGGTTTTTTGCCCCAGGGGGCGGGGGGCCTGTGGTGGTAGACTAACAACTGTGGCTTGCAGACTGATGGAATTGTAAGCGCCTAAACTGTCCTTTCTGAAATCCCCGTGTTTGTTTCAGACTTGACATCTTTTGACATGCTCACCATGTATTGCTGGTAGCTGAGCAACAGAGCCACCCTTCACCTGAATTCCCTGCACACCCCCACCGATCATAAATCTTCAGCTGCAAAGTCTCCCCCCCTTCCCCTCATTTTTCCTTACATCATGTCCATGTATGTTCCTCATACTCACCTGTAACATTTCAATTCCAGCGGCTCCACTTTGACAAGTCTGCAATTTGGGCATGGCCTCACCTGTCTTTCCCAATGCAGACGTGGTTAATGATTAAAACAGATAAAAATGTCCAGGATTTACACTACATACAGGGGGGCGAAGCAGTGATTCACGTCAGTGTGATCGAACAGGGCGAGCCAAATGTGTACATACCAAAGACGCAGAACCAGACGTGATTTTTTTCCAAGCACAGTTGATTTTTTTTATTATTATTATTTAAGAGGTTTTTGCTCACCTGTCTGCTCAATGTTGCTGTTTTAAGGCATTAAGAAAACATTCTGGCCGTTGTCAGCTCATTTTAAGAAACATTCACTGAGCAGTAACATGCATGAAGTACTGTATTCACCCGGTGTTGCCTACTCTGCTCTGTGTTACTCTGCAAATGGCTGTCTTGTTTCTGATTGCATGTGGAAAAGTAAAGATAACCATATGACACTGAAGTCAGACTCAACATCATTAATTATAAACACGTGTCTGCCCCTATTTTTAAAACCTACGCCTTTTAGACCCTCGTCTCCTTAAAATGACCAACTACAAGAGCAGGGATTATTATTTCGTGAAGCCATGCTATTCCACTTGTCTAGAAAACACAATGTTCCTATTTTTATTTAAATACTGGTGTCAATTAAGACGACCACATTTTAATTTTGTTGCATGAGTCAGAGGAGACTAACAAGACTGTGTTCGGTTTATGTTGCTTAGTTGAAAGGAAAAGTTGTTTTGCCTTTTTGTTTGTAGGCTGAGGTAAAACAAAAAAAAATAAAAAAAATAAAAACCAAGCATGTAAAAGACTTTTCATGCCACTCAGAGAGTTCACCATCATTTACTGTACGTGATGGATGGTGCGGGGTAATGGGGTGGCCGTGAGGGCTGGCTGGTACAGCGAGTGTATGATCATCACGTCCCTGTGATGTGGTTCACATACGGTCAAAGAAACACTACGATCCCTGAGCAACGGTCCGTGACCACTGGATGCGGGGAAGAGTGCTTTCCAAGTCAAATCAGCCCCTGCGTGGGGAGGACTGTTGACACTGTCACACGGAGAGACTGTTTATGCTGTAACACAGGAGGAATGGAAACACGGGGCCATGGGCTCAACCACCCTGTGAACCCTCAGTGGCAAGGTAATGCTACGTAAAAGAGCAGGTGAGCGACTTTATCAAGGTATTAATCTACAACTTCACGTCCACGCTGACGCCCGGTTTGTTTTAATCTCTGATTCCCACTGCAGGACTTGCCAGGACTTGCCAGACACACTCATAATTTATTACACTACACTCTTCCCCCCCTCAAAACTTTCAGAAAGTATTTTTGCATCATTTTGCAAACATGTCATTTGTCAACCGGGGCTGTGTGCTTTTGCTTTTGTAATGAACATGTTGAGTTGGCCCTGACAGGCCCGGTTTAGCCCCTTTGTGGCTGCTGTAGTTCGCGTTTGGGTCAGATGTCTGATGACCTTGGATACCGCAGGCCAATGAGCCTATTTGTGGCTCTCCGAATGCACGTGGACTCCGCCTCACCCCGGAAGTCTGTGAGTCCCCCGTCACACACATCTCAAAAATTAATGCAACAGAGATTTTTTTTTAATTTACTGTGTCTTGCACACACTTCTATCCAGCAGGAAAATTCTTTGTGAACTACAACTGTTTAAAATTACTGGAATTTATGAAGCATTATATAAGACTTTCCTTGTTATTTACA
>JAPZDY010000007.1:4722269-4734932 GCA_029783645.1 Ctenochaetus hawaiiensis | reverse complement strand
TAGATAGATAGATAGATAGATAGATAGATAGATAGATAGATAGATAGATAGATAGATAGATAGATAGATAGATATTGAAGAGTGAAGCCTAAAATGTGCAATTTCACCTTTAAAATTAACCTCTGTCATTTTTCTTCTGCAGCTTCTGATGAAGGGAGCCTCGAAGCCTCCCCAGACTCCACCAAGCCGGATGAGTCCGACAAGAGCAAGAAGAGCAAGAAGCGCCGGGTCCTGTTCTCCAAGGCCCAGACTCTGGAGCTGGAGAGGCGCTTCCGTCAGCAGCGCTACCTGTCCGGCCCGGAGAGGGAGCAGCTGGCCCGGCTCCTCAGCTTGACCCCGACTCAGGTGAAGATCTGGTTCCAGAACCACCGCTACAAGATGAAGAGAGGCCGGGCGGAGGGAGGGCTGCAGGACGTGGAGATACCGCAGCCTCCGATGCTGCGCCGGGTCGTTGTTCCGATTCTGGTCCGGGATGGGAAACCTTTCCACACCTGCTTACTTGACACGGAGAAAGCTGGTTGTTTACCTCCTTCTCCAGCGGTTCCCTTCCCCGTAGCATATCCGTCTCTGCAGCATCCGTCCCCGGTTGCTCTTCCTCCAAGGTACCACCAGCACTTTCCCACCGCGGCGGCCTCCACGTTCGCCTGGAGGGATTTTTGGAGCGACTCGGTCCACCTCAGTTCTTTCAAGTGAAGGCCTCACTTCAATGCACAAACTCATTTAGAATTGCATCAAATGTTTTCTGAATGTTTTTTGCAAATTTTCGAGCAACTTAAACATTTAAATTTTCACTATAGAGCGATGGATATTTTGCACATTTTTATTTGGATATTCCTGCGTGTGTTTGTGACTATTTTAAAATACTGTTAATATTTTCTTATACCTGGGCTTACTGATGTTGCCTGTAGATTTTTTTAATTATCCAGCGAGATCATGTATTTGTATTTTATAAGTGAAGCTGTCTGAACGTAATATTTGTATAAATAACTTTTGTTGAAGACAAATAAGATACAGTAGGCTTTAGGCGGAGTTAGGCCTAGAAGAGGTAGCAGCGAAGCCACTATTAGAATGAATGTTTGAAGGAAAAAATATTTTTTGTCCTAAAGGAAATTTTGTTTAAAGTTTTTATTCTGTTTCTTTTTGTGAACAAAATTATTAATAAAAAGTTTCTCATATTTTGAAAGTTAAAATGTAATGTGTAAGGTGTTTCTTTTTTTGGTTTGGACACAAAAAAAAGTTTATTCTGGATCCATTTATGAAAATAAAACAAACAGATACACAAGCAAATCTTCTGACAATCTATTTTAGTTTTTTATTTGTTTGTTTTTTTTCTCTAAAAAGCATTTTAACCTCTTTCAAATGTGTTAAATTTAAGCTTTATGTCTGTGCAATGGTCTAAAAATCATGATATGCAATCAAAAATATATTTGGCTTGTAAAATCTCAAATATGTAGCAGGTCATGAGGAGAGCATGGAGGCTTTTATAATGTTAAAAAACTAATTATGCACCCAGAAGCTGAGCAAACATCCCTCCTGAAAGGACAAGAGTTGGTTAAGCATAAGAATACCCAGTAAACATTACGGCCTCTCTCACTATAGCACCCTGTTGTTGTCTGGGCCCATGAGCTGCTTTTCACTCTTATGCATTTAACTTTTGTTATTCTGAGACAAGAGGGATAAATGCAGCTATTACAGTCAGACTTTAATCTTTGTTTGTGCACTGTAAAGAGAATATGGCTTTTGAGGGTCCAGCAAGCTGAATTAAAGGCAGATTAACTAATTTCTTTCAGCACTGGTCCTAAATATTTTACTAGATAGCAGAACAGGTGCATTTAGGAGGCGTGATACTTTTCATAGCCAGAAATATGCAAGAAAAATAAGATTTTTTGTGGGAGCTGATTATTATAAAAGACCACAGTTTTTAATTAGTTATTAAATTGTTATTAATGCACTCAGACAACTTTTATAAACTCAGTTTAACAGAAAAAATGACAACTGGTGTGTGTAGATTCAGAGAAAAACTGGCTGTAATGTTGCTTATCATGTTCTGAAGGGTAAAAAATAGTCAACCGAGTCTCTCGCTCATTGAAATATCGTGAAAAATATGCCTCAGTGTTTAAAATCATGTCAGTATTTCATCGGTGACGAGGGGGGTCTTCTGCTTTCACGCCCACTATAATGTTGTTTGCTCGTCCTGTGACCCTGCAGCCCATCGTCCCTGTCACCTGGCCCTTTGTCCCCCTCGCTGGGGCCACCTTGTATCACATATGGAGGGGACTGGCCGAACCCCTCAGCTCCCTGCATCTCCCCTTAAACACTCTTTTTGTCTGCGTGTCTCTCTGTGAATGGACCATTGTCCCTCATCCAAAAGGGACCGAGACAAAATCTTTAGTGTTTCAATTCCCGTGATGTTTAATCAGTCCCTGCGACAAATTTATGAGGTTTAACTGCACAATGGTGTTTTAGAGCATCTTGGGGTTTAAGGGTGACAAAGACAGGCTTTTAGAGGTTGCCATTGGTTTTTTAAGTTGGTCAGAGGAATTGTCTGAAAAGGATGGGCTTGTATTAGCCGGCCCATCCTATAGTTTTACTCACTGGTCTGCCCTCCCCAAGGCCCCATTTAGGAAAGTTATAAGGTCCACATAAACTAGGCCACAGTAGGAGCTTTGTCAAGTTTTATTTCATACATTTAATACATATTATGCCCTTACGGCCCTCACAGTCAAACTAACCGGCTCTTTTGGACAGATTTTTAGCACAGATTGCTTTCTGGTGGTCTTTCTGCTGTTATATGTGCGTTTCAAACACATAAGTTTTTCTAAATATTGGCTTTTGGAATCATTTTATTGGACAGAATTTGTTAAAATAGTCTTCATCCCTTTAAAAACAGTGCAACTGTTCAAAAATTTACAGTTTTTTCAGCAAAAAACGGAATAAAATGTACTAGTTTCACAAACTGGCCACTAACACTTAACATTTCTGCACTTTGCTGAGATTCTGTATTATGGCTCAATTAAAAAGGCTTTTAAGACACAAAAAGTGAGTTTACTTAGAATTTTTTAAGCAACTTCAAGAAAAGATGTTTTGAGAGGACAAAGACATGTAAGTGTAGTTTGTAGAACCTGCAGCTATTTGCATTATCTGAAGTATTTCAGCAGTGTTCCTGTTTGATAAGCAATGTAAAACATCAGCTACTAAATGAACATTCTTGTAATTTGTGTAAGCCTCTATGTGAGTGAGATCTGCACTCTTTTGAAGTGAGAATATTTTGATTTCATGTCTGTCCCAGAGATCTGAGTGATGTGCTGCTAGCCGAAATTATCTGCAGGTGAGTAACGGACTGAAGAGAGGAAAAGGTGAATTTTAGAAGATGAACAAAATCAGCCTGTTAACCTGTTGAGTGTTTTGAAAGTGAGTGTTTATATGAATAAAACACTGAAAAAAAACTCAAAGATCACTGATGTTTCTCTTTTATCTGGAATTTCTTGATTTTTCAAAAACTAATTAATGTCTCTGATCATCAGGGCATCAAAAATATCTTTTGGAATAAGACCACACAGTCTTACTTTACATATATTTGTTGTGCCTTTTTTAGTTTCACTGTAATTTATTTTAGAAACAGCAGTAACAGCAGTGATCTAATATAAAACACAACTTTGTGCTCCAGAAGTTTACTGGTATTTAACAATGAAGTTAAAATGCAGGTTGTGTGATATCATGTATTGTGGAGGGGATGGGAAAAAACCATTCGAACGTACCAAGCTAATCCCAGTAAATGAAGATGGCATGTCTTGAGACAAGCTTTTAAAAGTTAAAACTTTTGGGTTGTTTGTGCATGTTTGTGAGGTCAAAGGTCAGAAAATAAGTATTGCTAATAGCCCTGTTGGATTTATATTTGAAAACTAATGATTTGCTCTAATGACACCAAATCATAAGTAGCCTACATGCAGTTCCTCACTGGATTTGTTTGTGTATGTTCATAAAGTCAAGGTTTAACACACTGACTGCAGAATGTATTTGTCTACTAACACCTGTGTCCTTCTTATAGTCTGTACCTTTGAATATAAACTACTTTGTTTATGTTGGGGTTATTGTCCCATGCACAACATTTAATGTGAAGCAGTTATGGGCAATAGAATAAAGTGCAACATATTCTAATCAAAATTTAAGACATAAAATACTGCAGCAGCTCAAATATAGAGCTCTAACAGCTTGTTACCTAATATATATAATAGATTGCTATGGTTGCCCCATGAGGAATAGTACAATGTATGAATTATTAATGTAAACAGGTCATGCAGTTAAGTAGTAAATGCATGTATGATAACAGACTGATGTCAGATGTATAAACAGCTTATAACAGTATCAATATATAGAGGCCTACACATACACTGAAATGTAAACAAGTTGTCAACAATAAGTAACCAGAGTCTATGAAGCAGAATATGAGCATACAGTAACAGCAGGTTGTGTATATTATGGGAAGTCAGCAATATAAAGTAATAAGTTCTAAGGTTGCTCTCTTCACTCACTGAAAGTTATAAAAGCTGTTCATTTTTGCCCCATTTTTGCTGAATATTTTCCCAACTTTAAAAAATACTTGAGCGTGACAGTCTTCGATGTTTGTGATCCAGCTGTGCACTAGATGGCGCACCAACACACGGTATCATTTCTCACCACCTGCGGTCCTTGAAAGTGATGCACGGCGTGTTTAGTTCTTTGGGTGCAGTAAGCTGGTGATCCACAAGGGGTCGTGCTTTATTGGGAAAACGCCTCGAATCCCCCACTCACTATACTTTTGGCCTCGCAGCTGCTGATTGGCTGCAGAAACATGGCCGCCCGCGGAGGCTGCTTTGTGTGACGTCATGCGTCAGTATTTGCTCGAGGGTTGTTTTTGCGAAAAGTCACTCGCGCTCTAATGAGTCCCGCTCTGTCACTGCTGCAATGTCTGCGCCTTAATTTAAACATGTCCGTCCCTTTTTCAAAATATGAGATGATTGGAGAGGATAAATGATGAGTCTGACCCTTTAGAGCACACTTCAGAGAGAGAGAGAGAGAGAAAGAAAGAAAGAAAGAAAGAAAGAAAGAAAGAAAGAAAGAAAGAAAGAAAGAAAGAAAGAAAGAAAGAGCCTCATCATCATCAGATGAAATCTCATGTGTTATGGTGGAGCTCTCCTCTCTTACATTGTCACCTCCTTCTCAGTGTCCATTTTTTTTCTGATGCTCATTTCCTGGTAGAACAAGAGTTGACAGAGTTTGAGAAAACAGGAAAAAGTCGGAAAGAGTTTGGAGGAAGAAAAATCCTCAGAGGAGCCAACAGTGTCAGAGCAGGGGGCGGCCATTGTTTTCCCCCTTAGACTCTAGACTCTTTTTTTAGTCTGTAGACATGAAGAACTTCAGGCAGGTTTGGTGTTATTGATAATACAAAGAAAACCTCAAATGTCACATTTTTTAAAATGCAACATAACATAATGAAACATCTTTAAACCTAAAATGTTTATTTCGGTAGAAATGTGCAATAAAATAAGTTTGCGGATATTTTCAGTTTTTTCCCATTGAGATGAATCTATGATGGTATAAAATAGCATATCTGCACCTGATAGACATACTTTTAATTTTGATTTTCTATCGAGGTGCACTTGATACTTTCTTGTCTCTATACAGTGTCGCTGTAATTATCTTTATTATGTATTTATAGACATTTGTAGTGATTTTTTTCATTTATGTTCAAATACTTTTAATATATAATGCGTGGAAAATAATGACAGTAGGTTACTTCTTTTCAAGTTTTCATCTCACACAGTTCTTTTTCCCCCGTCTGGAGTTGCACTCTGGATTATATCATGCACTAATCAGTTCATAAACAACAACCTGAAGCCTCGATAACAAAGTCTCGGTATCCTCATACCCGCCACTTCAAAGTGTCCTCATTATTCTGAGGAATTAGTCGGAACATTTGGACTAATTGTCGCTAATTGGCCATAATAGCTTGTGCCAGAACAGTAAAAAGGTACTGATTTAGCTGATTAAGAATGTCTTGCGAAAATCCCTAATTAAGGAAGGCATAAGCAAGATTTACCTTGGATGCAGAGACATGCTGTAATTTTAATTACCTGCGGTTATATGGCCTGTGAATTACGCGCAGCGCACCTCGGCTGTCATCTGCACAATTTATTCTAACTGTAATATTTAGGCTTGCTGGACTCTGCTATAATATAGCTTCATTAAAGATAATTGTAAGGCCATAGGAGGATATAGATTGTAATTATGTGTCAAGTGTGCAGGGCTTTGTAAATGGGACCAATGCACCTCAATGCAGCTCTGCACAGATCATTATAACATGCAGGTAGCCGTGAAATATGCAACCAGAAGCCTGTAAAATAGATAACTGTGGTGCATGATCCCCGTGACAAACTGTCAGTGATCTGCATGTCCGTGCAGTAACGGGACTTTACTCCACACCGTCACACCGCTGCTGAGTCATGGCTTCAGTTTGACAGTTTGCTGCTGAGGTGCATCATCATTAGTTTTAGTGAATAAAAGTAATAAAAAACTATTTAAAAATGTAAGTTTTATTTGATAAAATAAAACGAGGAATATAACTTCATAGTCACGGTGGAATAAAACGGATCACAACATTACAAATCGTTGTATCTGCCACCAGAAGACGCTGTGTTTCTTTAATTCCTATATAAGTAAATATCGGCTCAACCTGCAGGCTCAGACTTCTGTTAGGAGCTGGTGGCATCTGCTGCTGCTGCAAGACATTAGACCGCAAGATCTTTATAAAACCCACACTTATTGATATTTTTTTTTATTTTATTTGACTTATTTTACCGTAGACACTCAGCTCAGGTATGATCTTCCCGTTCACTGATTGTTTAAGTGAGAAGTTATTGTATTGATTTCAATTCTTATGTCTGATATTGTATGTCGCTATTTTTTTTGCCTAAAAAGCACAAGACAGAATAATTTAGTAGCAGAAAAATGACTCGTTAGAGCTACTGCTTTTTATTTAACATTGATAAATATGTAAAATAATATACTATACTGTAAATTAAATTAGCCTTGCACATGTAAGATAGTGGTGGTATCAGCCGATTGCCAAATATTAATTAAAATATTAATACAGCTTCACTTCCTGTAATAATAATAATCATACAAAGTACGATTCCATTAGAGCAACTTCCGAATTTTTAGTGTCAAAATATTTTAATTCCCATTTATTGTGAAAAAAAATGCAGAAAAAGTCTCCTAAAAGCCGTGCGTAAAAGTGTAATTTGGCTTGGAAACGAGGCGCAGTGTTGGCTACCGTTTCTTGACTTCAGAGCTGGTTAGATCAAACCAAAATCTCTTTGCTACGCTCCCGTGTGAAAATTTTTAGAAATGAGATATGATTGAGTTAAACTACTACGACTCCTTGAGCATTAAGGCGAGATGCTACTGAGGGCTACCTGGCGTTGTGTTGAGGGAGAGTACTTGAACGCCGTTAACTTCACATGAGAGCCTCTCCTACTCCAGACTCTATTTTGGTTTTTCTTGTTTGTTTTTTTTTCTTCTTCTTCCACCGGGTCTCTTAGACGAAGTGTGTGCATCTGAATTTAGGTAACACGCTGCTTGCGTCCAATGATATCAAAAGAAAAAAAAAGAACGAGGGGGGTTAATCATTTACGCAGCCACTTAACACGCGGATGTGTATTTATTTACTTATCAGTATCAGTCAATTTCCCTCCCCGCAAGTGCACTTTTGCATGTCTGAGTACGATAAGGCATAACACAAACAATCCTGCAATCACTGGAGGCCTCTCATGGCCATTAAAAGTCAGTAGTTCAACTGAGGAGTGGTTCTCCAACTCTCAAGTCCATATAGGCCTCCTTTCATCAAGAGGCCCTCGTAAACATCACTACAGTTAATAAAGTGTATTGTGGTCAGTGCAGTCTCAAGGTGCAGCCGTGTGTTTATCAGCGACAGCAACAAGTCCCAAACGCCAAAGACAGCAGCTGCAGCGAGTCCGGACACCGCCTGCAGCCGCCGGGATGAACATTTATGATCATGTACAGCGCTTATGTTATTGTTAGTGGGAGGAGAGCACATGTCTTGTAAGTGAAATTACGCACGGCGAAAGGAGGCTAGAGCTGTTTTGTATTGTTGCCGATGCCCCGCCTCTGATGGTAGCCTTAAACCTGGCACCCAGCTAAAACAAACCAAAGCCAGCACCGAGCTCCCACTCAATCCAATTAAGGCGGACTTGAGGCGCTCTCCTACGTGTTCATCTACCAGGATCGACGTTGAGACAACAGGAACCAGAGGGGCTTTGGCCAAAAAAAAAAAAAAAAAAAAAGAGAGAGAAGGAGAGATTGCCTTGCCTTCTAATTTCTCCCTCTCCAGCCCCAGAACAATGTCGATGAGCCCTAAGCATACGACTCCTTTTTCTGTTTCCGATATCTTGAGTCCCCTTGAGGAGAGCTATAAGAAAGTAAGTATGGAGAATAACAACTTGGGGGCACCTCTCACTTCTTACCGGCAGCCGCAGGTCTCTCAGGCGGCGATGCAGCAGCACCACATGGGCCATAATGGGACTGTGTCTGCGGCTTACCACATGACTGCGGCAGGTGTCTCTCAGCTGTCACACACGGCAATGGGGGGCTACTGTAACGGCAACCTGGGCAACATGGGCGACCTGCCGTCCTACCAGGACGGCATGAGGGGCAGCACCACGGCCACCGGCTGGTATGGAGCCAACCCAGACCCGCGCTTCTCAACCAGTAAGTAGTCTGCAGCTGTACTTTGACTCCAGCTTTTATGTTATCGCAGGGTTTTTTTTTACAGCTAAAATGCAGTTTAATGTGCATGCTTGGTGTTTCTGTTGCATTTTAGTGCTCGCTGTATTGTTTTTGTCACCTGTTCGTGTTAGTGCGCCAAGGTGGACATACTCCAAACCTCTCCAGTTTCGATTTCATCCGCTGTTGGTTTAAATTTTATTGTAATTAAGAGCAAAGATAAAGCAACGATGTACATTTTATCCGCAGTGTGCAAGGTGTGCAAGTCAATAAAGAGCATTTATGCAGAGAAAGTATAACTATAAACCAACATTTAAGATAATTTGATCAAAAGAAAATTGAATACTTCTTCGTATTAATCCAGAAATAATATGCTGTCAGTCATGAGTTATAGCTGAAATTTGTGCCCAGGGATTTAGTTTATGCATTTTGACAGTTTGATTACGTCTAAATGGCCTTTCCTGACATGTTTTTAGAGGGCACCTGCCTGAAGAATTTTTACTGAGCTGCTTGTCAAAATGCAGACCATGTTGAGTGGCACATGTCTGACAACCATGAAAATAATTGTCACAGTCGGAATGACATGAATGTCAATGTTAATGGCATTATATCACATAGTTTTAATCATCAGAAAAAAATAAAATTAAATAAATTTTCGGACTTATACACAATTATGAATGATGTGTCTGTTTAGTGGTAGACTTGTTTTGAAGCGCTTACACTTTTACGGGAATTAGCCTTTTTATTATATTAAAATAATGTGTTTTTTTCCTTCAGTTTCTCGCTTCATGGGCTCGTCGTCGGGCATGAACATGGGCAGCATGGGCAGCCTCAGCTCCCTGGCAGACGTGGGCAAAGGCATGGGATCTCTGTCCAGCACCCCGAGAAGGAAAAGGCGAGTGCTGTTCTCCCAGGCGCAGGTCTACGAGCTGGAGCGACGCTTCAAGCAGCAGAAATACCTGTCGGCACCGGAGAGGGAGCACCTGGCAAGTATGATCCACCTCACCCCGACCCAGGTGAAAATCTGGTTTCAGAATCATCGGTATAAGATGAAGAGGCAGGCGAAAGACAAGGTGTCCCAACAGCAGATGCAGCAGGATAGCAGCTCCTGCCAGCAGCAGCAGCAGTCTCCGCGGAGGGTGGCCGTGCCGGTGTTGGTGAAGGACGGGAAGCCGTGCCAAGGCAGCGGCCACACGCCCACATCCTCCGCACAGACCCACCACCAGCAGGGGGGCAATGTCATGATCATGTCCAACAACACGTCTGGCCTCGGGCAGCACCAGGGCCAGCAGGTGGGAAGCACAGGTCACTCTCCAGATTTGGCGCCGCACTCCTCCAGTCCGCCTTCACTGCAAAGCCAAGTGGCCGGCCTCTCCCACCTCAATTCCCCCGGCGCAGAGTACGGCTCGGCCCTGCAGTGCTCGGCCCTGTTATACGGCAGGACGTGGTGACAGGAGGCGCCGGCTATGATTTGAACCAACTCTTCTATTTAAAAAAAAACAAAACATTTTTTTTCTTCTTCTTCAGACTCGACAAGTTTCGATGTAAATGTGCGCATTTGAACAAGAGCCGAGTGAAATCGGTGCTACTCTACTTTGAATTTTCACCTTTTGGAAGGAAGTGTGACTTATATGGAAGCGAAGGAGAGAAAAAAAACTCTTTTGTCCAGAAACTGCGGATGTGAAAGTCTTGGGATTTATTTATGTAAATTATATTGAGACAAAAGAAGAATCAGCAGTCATATAAGCCGCATTAGTTGGGAAAAAGTGAACCTGAACAGGAAGGCAGATTCACTAAAACTGCTGTATATGGGTGATGTTATTTCCCCCTTACAAACACACGACTCTGATTTATAATAGAATTTAATGTAAGCCGTAGATCTAGCTTGTATATTTCTGTAAAAGGTTTGAATTTTAGCTATCTGTTGTACAAAGTTTTTGACGCTATTGCCGGTTTGTTGTCGTTTCATTGGTATTTGTACGTTTTATTTCTTTGTAACTTATATAGATATTTGACTTACTACAAAACAGTCCTATTAATAAATTATGGAAACAAGACGGTTAAGCTTTTTTGTGAAATATGTCAACATTTGCGGTGTTAAATGGCGGAAATAACTATTTGGAAAAATGAAACCAGTGCGGTATTATTATTATTATTATTATTATTATTATTATTACAACTTTAATCATTATTATTATGGCCTATTAGTTGTTAGTGGCTCGTCTTCAATATGTCTTTTCTCTTTTTAAACGAACTTTGGTTATTATTATATTCGAGAAAATATACGAATTTTTTTACGTTGAAAAAAAATCACGTCAGATATCCACGTCGCCAAATAGGTTCCGGTTTGGCAAACTGACACGAAGAAATACTTGTATCAACACTTTGGCTTTTATTCTGACGTGACTATTAAATAATGAGGCCTATTTTTCTTGTTTTGATCTGTGACAAATCACACAGCTCACAGGCCGCAGCTCACCTAAGAATGCCGTGCAGAGCAAACTGGGTCTTTATGTGCTCTGTGTGTGTTTTTAGCGCTGGTGTGTGTGTGTGTGTTTTCTAGGCTATATGCTGATTATGTGAGTCAGAAAGGCTCCCAACATCAAACAGAAACGCTGCGCAAAGAACGGCTTATCGATGGAATCCCTGACCAAACAGCGCGGTATTCTTCTGAAATACCCAACTTTCGGCGCGCGGCTATCAGCTGGTTTATCAATAATCAGGGAATTGAAAGGAAAAGGCGAAAAGGGTGTTTGTGTCCGGTGTCAATGATAAACCAGCGCAAGTCTCCACTTTTATTCTTATTTTTTTACTTTGCATCAGGCTGTTTTTTTTTTTTTACCTCGCAATGGGTTTTTTTTTTTAATAAACGACCGCAATTCCGAACGTACATAACCCGCAATTTAAATCTTTTTTAGATGTAGGCTCTGTAAATATAAGCCATAATAATCATTAGGGACTATTCTCCCGCCATCTAATAGCCCCATGAGTATTAGCTGTAAACAATGTGGTTGCTAAGCGACGGAGGTAACGACAGGTAATTTTCGTTTAAGGCTGAAATAAGTTGTTTTCAATCCGGTGTTGTCCCACAACTGTAATTTCAAATAGTTCTGTTCTGGTTAAGATAAAATACATCTCGACTCGATTTATATGATATTGAATTAATTTGTTATATATATATATATATATATATAACATATATATAAGAAAAAGGTTGTTGTTTTATTTGGCTTCACCTGCAGGCCCAAAATGTCGTAATTTTCCAAACGTGCTGCCGTAACTTGATTTAGGCTTGTAGGATATTTTTAATAGGCTGTAAAGATTCCCAGACATTAGTTAAATAAATGGTCGTTTCTGCACTTGGGCCAGTTGTGTAAATGCATGGGCTGTTTGTAGGCGATTTTGTCGTTTTCATCCTTTTAATTTAATCTGATCCTTTAATTCAGGACTAAATTCTGGACTAAAATAAGAATGCAACAATCCCCTGTCACATTGTCTAAATATTTGGTCTATTATTGCCCGAAATAAATAATAGAAGTAGGCATATTTATTGAGAGCGAACAAAAAACCTATGAAGTGTGTGTGTTGTCAAAAATGCCGTCGATGATCGCTGACATACAGCTGCAGTAGCCCTGCTGGCTGAGTTTGCACCTGACTCCTGTTTCCTCAGCTAGTGACTTTTACACAGAATCCGTTTTTTTGCTAATTTTCCCATCAGATTTCTGAAAATGTAAGAAGTCTGCATAATTACAAAATGTTGTTTTGTAAAATTATATTTGACCTGCTGCGTTATCTGTGCGTTTGTATAGATAGATAGATAGATAGATAGATAGGTAGATAGATAGATAGATAGATAGATAGATAGATAGATAGATAGATAGA
>JAPZDY010000007.1:4706683-4722169 GCA_029783645.1 Ctenochaetus hawaiiensis | reverse complement strand
TAGATAGATAGATAGATAGATAGATAGATAGATAGATAGATAGATAGATAGATAGATAGATAGATAGATAGATAGGAAACCTTTGTAAAGGATTAGAGGTTTTGACTTGAACTCAGCATTTTGCCTCATATAACCAATTGAAAGTGTAATGAAGCCTATTATTACAACTGATAGAGTTTTATGGAGTAAATCATTTCATGCGTAACTCACTTCCACCCCCTGATGGTAGCTTAAAAAGTCTTGTTGTTCTCAAATATTGATAAGAAAATGTGATTTTTCACTAAATAGGGAAACTACATTTCTATATATCCGTCTCTACTTTTCGCTTTTATGAGTCAGAGCCAGCAGCAGCAGTTTTGGGCCACCAGGCAGTCCCCAAAAAGCCCTTTAAAGTGAAATCTTACCAGCTTCAGAAACTATCTTCTATTAGGTATTTTGCAGAGCTGGTTTTGTTCGAGGGAGAAGTGAGAACTTTGGGATTACATTAACATGTCTTTGGCGCGGTGTGTGGTCTTTGTGTGCAGCTTGTAGCTGTTGAGAATGACTTGTTGGAAGCGTGTGTGCTCTCATCGCTCTCTTTTGTAGAAAACCACAGTGCAACTCCCCAAGTCCTCCTGGCTTTATGGTGGGCTGGTCTCCATGAACCCCAAGCAATTAGTCCCTAATCTCAAGGTAATCATATTTGAGTTAGTGGCTGGATGTTGAATTTTATTCGCCTGTTTAGCTTCAGTATCACGTAACATATCACGGTACATGTAACATCCAGAAATCCCGTTTATGTATCAGTGGCATGCAGATAAAAATGAATTTAAGTTAAATCTCAAATACGAATGCGCGTGTTTAAATTGAGGCTGCAGTAAATTCCTTGAGACGGTTGATGAGACTTAATTAAAACTTTACCTTTACTTCGACAAGTAAAAGCAAATAACTTATGTTTTTAAGAACGAGCTTTATTTTTTAATGAATAACTGCTGTAACGCACGGTTGCATGAGTTTAAGCATTTTTCTTAACAAAAAATATTGACTATATAGGTTGGTTTCTAGTGCATTACTGTTGAAAAGGAAATGTTCTTAAACTGGGCATCCACAATGCATCAGGCTAAACGACGTACTGTCACAATATCGCAGGCTTTGCATTGTTAATTCATTGACAGATGAATATTTTTGAAGTTGGGCTATAGGCTTTTGCATGCAGGCACATGTAGAACCGATAATTAGTTGTAGAACAAACAAGGTGGATCCAAATTCACACTTTTTAGACTGAATAAAACTTTATTAGCAAACCTGTAAAAGAAAATGTCTATAGCCAAATCCGAAATATACTAAACGTTCAAAAGAAAAAAAATGTATAAATAACAATTATCTGTGTTAAATTCGTTGACTAATTTGAAGTGAACGCGCATCGTTGATTTCAGACAGCCTACAGGCCTTTATTGATGAATATAGTGGATTTAGTGTTAATAATTGCGATGTGAGTCGCTTGTATTAAATAAGAGACTCAAATAAACCTCAAATTAATAAACACAAACAAATTTAATGGAAAACAAGACAAACTGTCAGCACTGGATTTACAGTGGCTTCTTATAAACAAGTAGATAGAGAGTGTGTTGTGTATTTTAAATATGCAAATGGCGGACTTGGTGCTGTCCACGGTACTGACATAAAAGTAAAAAAAAAAAAAGAAAATCAGCACAAAAAGCAATGTTAGGTAAAATATGTATATATGATGTATCAAGTAGCCTAAAGTCAAGTAAAATCTAACATTTCTTAATAATAATCAGTAACTATTTTTCAAATGCAGTCCCATAATAACCTTGTTTGGAGTTCATAAAATTATACTTTTTCATCTTTTGAAGCACAACCTCTTTCTTAAGTTCCTAAACATTTCACTGCTGCAGGCCTGAGCATTCATGTGCTTTACAAATAGGACAATTACACAGCAACTGCAATCACCCCCTTTGGTAAATGTTATTGTCAGCTAGCAGAAAAAAATCTTTAATTGTCCTACGTTTATCTGGTTCTTCAAGTCATTGTTCAAAGAGCGTAAACGAGGGTCATTTGTGAACTGAAATACTTTGCATGCAAAGCGGAGCAGAAGATGCTGTAATACTTGACCTTTCAGCATAATTGTTGCAGGCATGAAATGCAGCATTCAGAGCTGGCTGAGTGGAGTCTTTTCTCTCGCCCTCCCCCTGATGAACAAAGCGCATTTTATACATCTTCGTGTTCATTTGGCTTTGTTTCTTTTGAAGAAAATTTCTCTGGGACTGGCTGCAATTTATCTTCATTTTAATAACACTGCTTGGGCGGAAGAGCGGCACAAATCCCAAAATTTCTCAATTCAGCACTTAACAATGGACTTCATGCTTTTGCCCCCTCCAAAAAGCTTGAAAACTTGTAAATGCATTGTATTTATCAGCTTGACATGACAGGTCTAATTCAGATGCTGGACAGCAGGATTTTAACGTCTTGCTCAGGGGCACTTCAGGAAGACAGATTGCTACAGAAGTTGAATCCACATCATTCACATCTCTAGCGGTTTGTTTGTTTTAAAAATTTACAAAAATATTTTTAAAAAATAGTAAAAACAAAAAAAAAATCAAAATTTCAACTTGAACCTTCGAACTTGCAACGGAATAGAAAATGTTATAGCTATTAAAATAATTTGTCTATACTGCTTAATTATTTGTGATGTGCATTAGAATTACATTGAACAAACAAGCATGTATAATAAACTTAATTCTTTACATACATAAGGGAGAACTAGTATATTAATTTTTCTTGAAGGTCTGGCGGCAGAGATGTTAAAATTTTGTAAGTGACTGACAAATTTGCATGAATTCACTGAAAATTATGCAAGCAAAGCTGTAATTATTTTAATCCTTTATTTAAAAAAGTCTATTATTTTGCCAAATACTTGGAATATTACTGCTTTACACACAACCTAAATGTTGGGAAGTTATTGTCCTCAAGAAATTATCAAGTAGCCTAAAAACTCTTCTGTTAGTGTTTAATATTTTAAGAAATGGAGTTGCTTTGATATAGCTGCAAATGTTAAATGTTCATATTTATATTTTAATCCTTGCACATTTTCTGCATGAAAATGATTTTGTGATTTTGTTTTTAGCTAGCACACCTTGTATATTTCATTTTAACTGTTCATAAATTTTGTACCTCATAAACAAGAAGGCCTGAAATTGCACAAATGCAACTGAGTATAATCTGATAAACTTAATTCTTTACTCCTTATATTGATATGTATTTCAAGTAAACAGAAACTATGTACTGACCTCATCTGGTCACTCAACTATCAAAACCACCTAGCTGTTGTTCCAATCAAAACCACCTAGCTGTTGTTCCCTCTGCTTTTTTTGTTTTGAGGGTCGACAAAACTATTTTCAGATTTGCTGTCATGTCATCTGTAAAGACAGAAAAGAGAACCAAGTTTTAAGAATGGTATCATCTGCATAGAAAAGAAGTCAGGATGAGGAAGGAATTCAAGTGTCTTAAACTTGCTTTCTTCCTGTAAGTCTTCAATGTATATTTTCATGATATAAAAGACAAGACAGACAAATCAAATGAACAGTCCAGGAGATCCATCTAAGGTCAGAAAAAAACTGTTCCAAGAACTGATCCCTGTGGCACCTCAATTTGGATCACATGCTCCAAGTATTCAAGACTTTTTTTTCTGAAAAACAGTAAGGACCAAAAATTAATGATGCATGAAAAAAACAACAACTCAATACTAAAATAAATTTTTGATCTGTAAACTTTATTTTTGTGTAAAGGTAAAAAACACAACAAAGTCATCTTGTCATCGTTTGAGCACAGTTCTGCTTGTGCCATCTTTATCCCAGTCTGGCTAAGACATCCTTCAGTCATTTAATAAATAACTTAATTAAAAATATAAATAATCATTAAATAAATAACTTACAGATCTGTCTAATACCACACCTTTAGTCTTGACATGCGTGTCAAAATGATGTAGACCAACAGAGTTGGTGTCTCAAAGCCACACAGGTTTGCTTGAACATGGGAGTTTACATCTCAACTTGTTTTCTATCTTAATCTATATTTTCTTGTACAAATTTGAATGGTAAGGAAGTATTTTAAATAAAACCATTAAATGCTAAAGGTTTCGCATTCAAAGGTTAGCAGGCTAGCATGGCTTCCATTGAGGTTGGAAAAAGCAGCCTTGACAGGTTAGTATACCTTATATAAGTTAATACAAGTGTGTACGTTGTCTTCATAAATCAGCTCAGTGTCTCTTGTTGTATCTATGTTTGTCCATATGAGACCCAGTCTGAGTTCCAAATTGATGTAAAGGTTAAATTTAAGATAACTTTAGATTAGCTTTTAGATTTGTTCAAAAGCTTAAAAAAATTGTATTGTAGGATGAGGACAACAGCTAAGGTTGGTTTTGGGTTATATGCTTTGGTTGAAAGTTGTATTATGAGAAGCATCATGCAACCAGAGCTTGAAATCCATTGGTTTATCTGTGAAAAATCACATTCTGCTTTGTGTTTACACGCCCTGTTAACCAGATTATGTTCACACAATCTAATGAAGCTTAAGTAACCTGAATTATTCAGATTTGTATTTCATCCACTTTTTTCTAAAGTAATTATTCACATGTACAAACAAAAGCTGTAAAGTTTTGGTTTAGTCCACAAAAACGTTTTTGAATGATTTTTTTTGACAAGCATCTCCAAAATCATACTTCGCCCAAACGTCTAGTACCGCCAGTGGTCCGTTATTACACGAAAATGACCTATTCCTTTAATAAGCACGTTTCATGCAACTAGACTTAGTTCAACCTACCTTACGTCACCCGTACACACTGCAAACTTTTGTAATCCTTACAAAAAATTAAAAATAAAACAGTCTGGTAAATTCTTTCATAAACTTGTCTAGCATTTTTTGTTTGTTTGTTTTATTGTATCTTTTACTAAAAATGTCAGCCTCCTGATAAGCGTAGAGTGAAAACAATTCTCTGACAGTGGAATAACCACAAATGTTAAACATTTGGTTTCAATCATGAGTCCCTGCTATAATTCAAGATCTCGTCCTTTTTATATTCCAGATATTCATCCTTATAAACAAAACATTTTGTTTGACCATGCATATTTTAACTAGTGGCTCTAAATTAAAACTGAATCTTACTTATTTGCACCATTTTTTTTAGATTCTCCCCTTCTTGTCAACTTTAGTGTATAAGGTTAGGATTTAAACCACAACGTGGATAAGAGAGAGAGGCTACATTAAATTTTCTCGTCTGGGTTAACCTTAGGAAGGAATATCAAAGGTCCTCACAACATGAGAAAATACAAGAAAACATTTGTGTTTGTGTGCGAGTGCTTGTGAGCCTAAATGTGAGCGCCTCTGCGTGCGCACGTGCTCCCGTTAAACGTGCCAATTAAACGAGACCAGACTAAAGCTGAGTTGTCATGTCTGTGTACAGTACCAGCGGGAGTCCTTTAGAAATCAACGAGCCATCACTAACCCCGTTAACACCAGACCCTCCAGGTCGACCCGGGTTCCTCCGCTCGCTCTATAGGCCCGCGGCGGTAACTTCTCCATTTAATGAAGGTTTGAATAGTCCGAGGCTATCCCTTTCAATTGACAAGACCTAAAGTGAACTTAAATTGACCGGCATGCCATAAACACAAGGATACATTGTATGGTGTCTTTTTAGAGCGATTGGCCCAGAAAAGTTTCAAATTAAAAGGAAATATTAAAAACTGTGAAAGTAACTTAACATCAAGTAGTCAGGGTGGAAATTTGAGGTTGGCCTACTTTTACTTAAGTATTTCTACTTCGGAGTGTTTACTTCACCACATTTATCTATAAAAATAGGCTATTTTTTATTAGCTGTTAGCTGTTATGCTACTTTGATAATTAAGAGTTTAAAAACAAAACACGTGGAAGTCTTAATGCTAGCCTACATTGTAACGCTGCAGATCACATAAAGTATTTATAAATATTTATATGAGCTCCAAACTTGACTAACTACAACATAAAGTAGCCTACATCTACTTTTACACAATAATAGCTTAAATAGACAATGTTGGTGCAATTTTTAGCCTAATATTCTGCGTAAAGAGTACTTTTACTTTTCATACCTACTTACATTTAGTTGTTAATAGCATACTTTTAAACTTTTACCTAAGTAGCCAAAGTTGGTATACGTGGAAAGTTAAGACCATAAGCTTTTTCTTTTTTCCCTTTCTTCTTCTTCTTCTTCTTCTTCTTCTTCTTCTTCTTCTTCTTCTTCTTCTTCTTCTTCTTCTTTTTTTGATGTTTAACACTGGTCCCATAACTGATTAAGAGAATATTTAAAAATACGGACGGCCTGGTGATATTGTTAAGTACAACTCTAAAAAGAAACTATTACTTCGATGTCAGTATTCAGTATCAGGCTATTTGTCTGTATTGTGGGGGTTAGTGGCCAACTTGCGAGTGACTAAAATGAACTAATAAATAATCACACCTGCACGTGTACATCAATGAACTTATCATACGTTTTAAAAATTTTAAGTTGGGGCCTTTTGTTGAAAACAAATTAATAAAACTTTACGGGTTTGCAGTAAAGTGTTGAAACTTGGGGAAACCATCCTAAATCAAATAGTCCCACCAGTTGTCTGTTCCTCAGTGTGGGTGAAAGGCGGGGTAACGTCTCTTTGCTGACTAAAAGAAGAAAAAAAAAATTCCTTGAATGCTGCTACAATAAGCAATCAAGATCCCAAAGCGTGGACATTTGACAGCTTAATGAGTTCAGGCTGCAATCACTTTAAGAAAAGGCCAGGTCCATTTTAACCCGAGCAAAACATGTGTGAGCCGAGCTGCGAAAAGGCACGGCTCTGTCCATTTAACTCACAGTAAAGACCCACATAACTACAGCTTCATGGAAACACAGGCTGGAGGTGGATGTAAATAGGTCCTGTATATTAGGACCTGTTGAGACTTGCGCGTTTTGTTCGGCAACCGGGAGGAGGGGGTGATATTTGCCCCTCTAATGAAATATGTCATTACGAGGAATTCATGTGACACAAAAGGGGCGACAGTCAAAAATTGCCCCACTGCTGTTCAGTAATTACATAGTTTGCCCTGGCAGCGCCTTCAGGCAGGTGGCTGGTCCATCATGCAAATGGCTTGGCTGTGCCGACATAATTAGCCACTGCGAGCCGCTTAAATTAACAATTAGCTAACATGCAATTCTGTTCACAACGCGGTAGTTCTCTTTTTAGGCCAATTGTCACTGTATGCTATTCCGGTGGCTGAATTGCTCAGTAGGATAGAGCCTATGTGATTTCTTACTTGGTCAATTTACAGGCTAAATGAACGGAAATCGACAGAATAAGGGCTTATATCCTAATCCCCCAAAGAGCAGCTATGTGCCGCGCGTTTATGTTAAGCGCGTCTTGCCATCAAAAGCCCATAACGCGCGTCTCAGGGATGTCAGGCTGACAGGCAGCTCAATAATAATAATAAAAAAAGAGGGGGTGTCAGGTGTTGATAGTAGTAAAATGGCAGTTTAACAGAAAACAGCAGTGTAAGTGAGAGTGAATCGGACTCAGAGGCCGCATGCTGCGTCTCAGCCAGCCCAAAAGGTTCTGCTTTTCTAACCTCTCCACTGATCCCCTTGCAGCCGGCGTCCTAAACACTATTGCCTTACTGCAAGCCAATCACGGCCCACCCACTCTCTCATTATTCTCGCTGCCCTCCCGACATGACACGGGAACAAAGTAGACATTAAGCAACATTAAACCCAGGGATGGGAGTAGTCAGGAACCCGTTATCTCTTAATGAAGGAAAACACATGCGGAGCGATACACATAGCGGGTAATCAATGGAGACGCCGGACAAAGGGGATCGGAGCGTCCAAAAAAAGGGAGATGCAAATCAATTAGAATCGTTGTTTGCTTGGAAACCGTTGAGTCTATTTCCATTAATTACATGTTCATTAAAGTAATTCGTCTAGGCTTCACAACAACAACAACAGTTGTCTCATTCTTGTCCTTTTTTTAATGGAATGATGGACAAGATGCTGGCTGGTGTCCAGTTTCCTTTTTCTTTTTTTTTTTAGCAATTTAATTTCAGTCAATCTGGGACTTTTTGGAGCAAGATGCGTTTTAAACAAGCTGGCCTTTGCTTCCTTCTGCTAAACTGTTTGTATACAACCTGAAAATTATCCTTGAGTTCATTTGAAGGAGCTTAAAATCTCCAGGTTGACCATTCTTGCCATTTAAAAGCAATTTATGCAACACTTTTATTTTCACTGTCGTTTGTTTTTGACTGCCTCCTTGCTTTGAAAAAAAAAAAACTTTCTGAACTATGTTGTTTAACCAAGTGTTATGTTAAAATGTCATGCTCTGCCATCATGATCAGTATGCTATCTTATCTCCCTTTTTACACAATCAGAGTTGCTTTCACCAAAGGCCCACAACCTCTTGTTGGTTGCTATAGCATTTTCAAGCACCATTCTGCTAAATCCCAACCCCCACATAGACATGCTCTGCACACTTGTAATAAATTATCCTCAAGTGAAACGACTAAAATGAGCTGGACCAGAGCTGGACAGGGCCACTTTACTGAGTCACACCTCATAAACATTTTCATTTTTGTGCGATTTGACCCCCAAAGCTTTTATGCAGTCAATGCAATGCGTCTGGGTCTTTCAGTGCATATCCTCTAAACCTTGCCAACTCTATGGGCCTACTGTTATTGCAGCTCTTATCTTCCTGCTGATGACTGATGTTATGCAATCACATTTTGCAACAGCAGTAGACAAAATCTGTAGGCGGCTGGATGCATCTCATGCCGAGCCTCCTCCTTATCCTACAGCCTGAAGTGCAAACATATGTGTCTGGAACGCCAGTGAGAGGAGTGCTGATTTTGTTGATTAATTAAAACACGCTCCCCCAAAAATGCCCCCTAAAAGCACACGTTCACAATGCCGAACCACCAAGTTTTAGTGGTGAACGAGTGGAAATTTGAATCAGCCTCTTTATTCTATGAGCCCCATCTTTGGCAAATTGAATGCAGATTGAAAATAATTTTTCAGCTCTTGACTTCAGCTATTCACGGCTCCCTGAATTGGTTTTTTGCTACTGTCACATTGCCACACAAATGTAAATAAAAGCAATTAAGTCTCCAGAAAAATCCTTCAAATGATTGTGAGGCTGTCAGTTTATAGGGATTCTGTCTAATGTGCATAGAGAAATCAAAGATTATGTGGTGTTCAGTTACTGTAAATACATTTTAATGTCAAATTAATTACTAAATCCTTTGTTGAATCTCTTGTTAAAGTGCTTTTAAATGCCTATTTTCATATGATACGCCAACTATAAACAATTAATAGATCACCTCAACATATTTTACATTTTGCAGCACCTCATACTGCAGGAAACCAGTCTATCAATTTCAACAAACAGATTTAACCTTAATGTATGTACATATCAATGTCTGCAGCAAACTCCATTTGCACACACCTCCTCCAGTGGCTTTCCCAGTGCAGGACCAGTGCCTGCTGTGCTTTGGCAGGAAATCAATACAGGAGGGAAAATCTGTTCTAATCATCTGTACATTTACCATCACAATCAACAATCAAAGCCAAGACCTGAATCTTTATTTGTAGGCCTGAACTGAACAATTTTCCCACTGTGAAAGGCAAGCTAAATTAGAACCCTTAGTTCCTGTTAGTAGCTCTTAATGGCTCTGATTTGTGAACTGCTTAAATGAGGTTATGTAAATTGATCCTGAATGTAGGCAGAGGCCCGCAGGTGACAGGTGCAGTCGGCTGAAGGTGGGGGCAGGGATGGTGTCACGAAATGAGGAAGTGGGGGGGGGGGTCTGGGGTATTATAGAGATTTACAGACTGAGGTGAGACACTGAAAAATATTAAAATTCTAAGAAATGTGTCCAAGAAATTGTATTATTATTAAATAAAGTGTAAATACCAGTGATGGGAATTACTTTGCTCAAGTGCAATTTTGAGGTACCATTTACTTTGTACCTCTACTTCATTACATTGCATATTTTACTTTTAATACACTAAATTTATTTGAAATAAATGCTAAGGCTATATAAACAAAATTACATATGTAAAGATGATTTACATATGATTTATTACACACTATAATGAAGCAGTTATAAATAGATATAAGGTTTCAACAGGTAGTATAATAACTGCACAGTGTATTAAATAGGAGAAGCTATAATATTGAAAATACTGCACACAAATAAGCTTTAAAACGTCTGTTTAACTAAGAGCAATGTGTAATAAACAAGTTACAGTATGTTTATTTACTGCTTATAGATAATGAATAGGGCATTTAAGTGAAGTGTTTCAGTAAAGTACCAGGTAAAGTAAACATTTTAATACTAAATGCACAACCAGCCTATAAATATAATGATTCAAAATATTCAAAATATAATCCAACAAAAAAGAGCTTGACAAGTTCAAAAGCTTCTAACACAGTACAAGTATACTTAAAAAATATGATGCAATTTTGTAATAAATCATTCTGCCAGTGGCTATTCTGTTAAGCAAAGACCTGTTTACCTTTTTTTATATTTATCACTGCCCAAACTGTTTTTACAAGCATTTGCACTTTCAGTGCTTCTGCTCAAATAACTGCTGCTGCTCTACAGGGAACCACATCCTGTAAACAACATCATGCTTTCATTAGTCATTAATTTCTCATAATCCATCACGAATATCTCATGCCTTGATCACCATATCTGGCAGTGGCAGACGGCCACGTTTCAGACATGCCTTTATAGTTCTGACTGAGGATGTGATAACAAGAGCACTATCAACATAAAGCCTCTCAGGGAAAGACTGCTGAGTGACTGAAGCACTCTGAGTCACCGCACTTCACTTCGGCCAGTTAGGCTGCGCTTGTTCCTGTTTCTGCTGCAGGGACGACAACATAGGAGGACTAGTTTGACACAAGTAACTTGGGCGTTACTCAAACTAGAGGGAGTGCTGACAAGTGTTGCACTGCAAGTACAGTACATGTGCTTAAATATAGTATTTCTTTACAATTCTGACTTTTACTTATGCAACTTTTTGTTTCTGCTCCACTAAATTATTTAAGAAAATACTGAACTTTTTCCTCAGTTTATTTGAAACCTACAAACAAAGCAAGTTACTGATCATAACATAGCCATTTGCTACTAAGTTCACCATTTTAGTTGATATGATGAGCTTAGCAGCTAACGTTAGCATCAAGTTAAAGTCATGTTTCTGGCCAGTGTTTGCTTTCTGTTTAGCTCTTTTTTGGTCTTCCCACAGTCTTGACTGAAATTTCTTTCAAAAAATGACTATGTAAATGAATATATAAATGAATAAATAATATAATATTAAAAATTATTATATCTTGTTGATGCTAAAGGTTCCCATATGATAATGTTTTGATGTTGAATGCACTCAATCATCTTATCAAATATGATGTAACACATGCTTTATGATGAGTTGCATTGTATTATATTAAATGATTCAAATCCAATGTAACTGTTTATCAAGTACAACATTAAAATGCTGTCCTCACATGTAAGCAGTAATAGTAATCACTATAATATGTTTCTTAAAATATGAAAACCATCATCCTGCATACAAAGTATTATTACTTATGATATTATTTTTGTAAATTTGACTCAAGATTTCATTTTCTGCTGATCTTAAAGAGCAAGATTTGAGTTGAGACTCTGTGATGAGCTTATTAAGCAGTTGCCCCATGGAAAGACTGAAGTGCTTGTGGCTGTGCATCTTCCTCTTGCTGATTAGAAATGTGGCAGGAACAGAAAGTTAATAGCATTATGAGGATCCTCAGTGCTTTGTCCATATTATTAATGCTCTTCACAGTGAGAAGTGGCTTAAAGCAATAACCTGCATGCCTACCTGTGTGACTCAGTTCCAGTAAAGGCTTTACGTTGCACAGGAGTCTGTTTTTCCCACAACTCTCTGATAGTTTGGTGGAGCTGGTTTGCCTCCATGTGAGCAGTAAAAATTAGTGTGGACATTTTGTCTGTCTGATTTTGTACAGTAATGGTAGCTACACAAGTGGCTAACATTACTGAAATCCGATTTCATTACCAGATCATCAAATACCAACATTTTGTCACACCTTTTGGCTACTCTTACAGCATACAAACACATAAGGTGACCTTGAGTGTCTGGAGCCCATGAGATGCCTATGAGGAAGACTTTCTAACTCATGGTTAACAATGCAAAAGTGTCGGTGTTGGTTTGTTTCGGTTTAGGTACCAAAAATACTTGGTAAGGTTTAGAGAAAGATCATGTTTTTTTTTTGACCAAATGTTGCACACATTACATTACATCACATCACATTACATGACAAATGCTAGTAGGTGACTCAAGTGTATCTATGTACATGAGTGAAATACTTTAGCTTGACTTTTAAAAAGAATGGTCTCCTGAGTCAAAGTCCTGTATATTACCCATCCATCTACCTAAAACTCCTTCCTCTAGGCACACTTTTTAAACCTACATATCACCTTGCTCTAAGTGCCTCATATTGCCTTGGATGGAGCTACATTGGAGTTCATTGACGTCCCTGTGTGTCTAATACAAATACTAAAGGATACCTTGAGCCTCTGTATGAGATGCTAAGGGGTGTGACAAAATTGCATTAGATAGTTGTGTTTATCATCTGGTGATCAGTTTACTCTTTAGTACTCTGCAGTTTATACATAAGTGTATTTACAGCTTCTGAATAGCACCATGACAGTAATAGTCCCTAGAGGATGGATCCTTTTGACTTAAGTGATCCCCCAATGTTTCATCTCATCGTCAACAGGTTAATGTTGACCTACTTTGTTAAGTAAAACTAATAGTAAAATATTTCTACAGCTAAGGGATGAATTGCCATTGAATGTTTAATAGACCTTCATGGACTTAAGAGAATGAATCTAAATGACTGGTGGTTCCCTAACTTTCAGGTAACATCATTTAGGTTTGAAAATAATTGATGGCAATGAAACTTGGTACAAACATTCATGTCCTGCTTGGGATAAACTATAACAATTTGGTGATTCCTAAACATATTACATTTTGATTTGTGATCAAGTATCTGCAACACTAATAACATTCCTATCAGCTTCAGCTGCACTTAATGGTAACTGTTAATTAGCTAATGTTAGCATGCTAACAACACTACACTAAGATGATGAACAAGGTAACATTTTCCAATATATCAACATGTAAGCATTGTAATTGTGAATTTGTTAGCATTCTAATGTTAGCATTTAGCTCAAACGCTGCTGTGTCTACATACGACCCTCTTGTTAAAGACTAAATCATGAAACTTCTGAGCATTTCAACAGGTTTTATCCACTGTGATGTTTTTCCTGCTTCATGGTTAAGTGATTATTTTCTCACAAGGAAAAATGGCTGTTTAAAACACTGGTTGATAAAAGCAACATCTCAGCATGTTCAGCTGCCGCGGGAAAGCTCAGTCCCAAGCTCACAGGAAAGGAATACATTTAATTATTCCCTTCTCGGTTAAAAGAGACAAAACCTTCCCACCAGTTTCCACTTGCCTCTCCACATTGTGCTCCCTCTTTCTCCTGACCCTCCTGTCTGGCCTTTACTCTGTCTCATGCTCTGTCAACATCATCTGCCGCTGTGGAGCAGACAGGCTCAAAAGCAGAGCTTTTTTACTCTCCTGCAGGTGGCTGATGTGACTGAGGCAAGAGGCAGCAACAATCCCTCTTCACTCGCTTCCCTCCACCACAGCACCTTGTTTCCTGCTCAACACAAACTCCCTCTACTTGCCAAGACTGCATTCTTGTGACCCAGAGTAGAGCTTTTTCCACCCAACAAGGTATATTGGTTTTACCCTCTTATTTGACATTCACAAACAGTGTATGAACAATTAATGAATGGTTAATAACACATGATAACATAATATTGTTAAGCTTTGCAGATGTTAGTGGTCTTTTAATGTTAGGCAGTGCTTTTGTGGTTCTTTTTTTAAAAACCTCATGCAGTTAAGGATTTGAGAAGTCACTAAAACTGACTCAAAAACTCCTGTCAAGTGAATACAAACTTGATACTTTTATACTCACAAAACTATTATGCTTTGAATCAACATGTAGCATTTTATTAGGGTATTGGAAAGGTATTCTGTGCAAATACTGGTTACACTTTATTAAAACTCTCCTTCCTAACATAAGGTGTTAATAAATTATAATTAATGTTTTATGTCACATGATAAATGTTGTTGAAAGCTGCTTTCAGGACATTTTAAAGTGTTATTCACTGTATTTGTAAATAGTTGTAATCCCTATGAAGTAACAGTAAATGGTGTAAGGACAGGTTGTTGTCACGTCTTTATATTTCATGTGAACATGGAATAAAAAGTATTCAATTAATGTATATATTCATAGTATGTATTTAGTGAAAGGCCTTCATGATATTCATGAATATTTTACCTCTCCTTCTGACAACTCAACAAATCCACCCACTGATGAAGGCCATGATGTTCCCAAAAGCACAAAAAAATCTAGTACTTATGACTCTTGAGTTGAGGATTTTTATTTCATGCTGTTTCCAAGCTCAAGAATAACTCTTTGAGATGTCTTGTCTATTTAAACAGTCAAATAATGTTTTAAAACCTACATGTCAATGATCTCTTTTTATGTATAAACAAAAATAACTATGTTGTACTGTGCAATCAAAATTTTTTAACTGTTTACACAGCAGTTGAAATTGTATCATGAATAACTGTTGACAAGTATTTTAATTAACATTATTTACAAATTAAAATAAAATTAAAATAATCTTATATCTTGCTTAAAATTGCATTATATATTATTTTTTACAGCTATAACCCTTTTAAGGGTTCTATGCAGAAAAAAATGAAGTGCAAAACATGATTCATTGGAATGGATAAAACTACTTTAAAGTAAATGTATTGCAGTAAAAGTTGAGTTTTGATGGGGCTTAATGTGTATAATTAAGACTTTCATGTATTGCTTTTTGTTCTTTAACTTTGAAATATTGGACTTAAACATGAAACTAATTTTTTGTAGTTTAGTGTTGATATTTTTCCTCATTTAAAGATAAATTCTTCTCTTCCTACTGATTGTTTCCAACTTAAACCACATTAACTTCAAGAAGAACAGACTCAGAATGTAATATTTGAACACCTTGATTATTTGCAAAACTCAAAGTTGTTTTTTTTTTTTAAAGTTGGATAATGAAATAAATAATATCTCCTTTTTTGGCTATTACAAGCACCTCAAATCACAACTACTGCTATGTTAAAGGAAAAGAAAATCAAAGATCTTGGATCTGCTGCCAGGCAAATTAAATGAGCAGTTTTTTAATTTCTGAGCTCCTTGCTGTGTGGGAACAGTCAGCAATGGCTCAGCATGTCAAACCATGTCAAGTGTTACAGTTCCCTTCCTGTTTCGGGGGGAAAAAAATATCACCCCAGAGATGAATTAAACTAAAAA
>JAPZDY010000007.1:4685669-4699142 GCA_029783645.1 Ctenochaetus hawaiiensis | reverse complement strand
GTGTACTCAAACATGGCCATTACAGATGGAAAAACTCCATTCCCACATGTAGTTTTGTAGTTAATGAGATGTAATTGCTCTGTAAATAAAGTTGTTTTTTTTTTCCTCATGAAAACTTGAACTTGTATTTTGATTGTGAGCTCAGCTGTTGACTTTAAAGTGCAGTCTGATTCAAATCAAGTCATTTCTTTATTTGTGAAAAATAGGGCTGCAACTAATGATTATTTTTCAATTTCAATGCATTTACATTTTTTTCCTACACTATTAATCATTTGGGTTATAAAATTATGGTGTCTTGAAAAAAGTAATGAATTAATTCAGAGTCATAATCCTTAAGAATTCAGCCCTTGTTGACCTGTAGTTACTGACAAAAACAGTAAATGTAGTTACACACTACATGTTGCCAAATTCTGGGGGCCGAAAATTAAACCATTAATGTTTTGATAAAGAAGTCAAAACAAGAATTGGCTTTTTTACATCCAGCTTATGCTGCACTCAGCTGGATTCTACAAAAAAGGCATGAAAAAAAGTTTCTTAACTGCAGTATTTGAAACTGATCCACCCCCCAAATAACATCAAAAGGGTTGTTTTGTTGACATATTTTAGCTATAGCTATTAAAAGTCAACTTGTGTTTTTCAGTTTAAAGATTTAAATAAAGCCTCTTGCAAAATTCAGATATTTTTGAACCTGGGGCTCAATTTTACATGTTTTGTTGTGCAAACGATTGTTTCTTTCCACAAGTTTCATAATTGTTGCAGTAGTTTGCCTCAGGGGGGAGCTGTAGCAACCACAACAGTCTTTAACGTGTTAACTGAAACTGCTTTTTTCCACTCAGGCTGCAGCTGTTGCTGTTAGTGTCTGACAACATTATTAGCTTATCTTTACAGAGATAGACCTTGATTTTAAAGAAAGAAAATCCTTTTGGTAAATCGGAAAACTTGTCTTGTTTAACCAGAAAATCCTGCAAAACTGTTAAGTATCTTAAACAAAAAGCTCTGTCTCTAAATAATCTGTTCAATAAAATTGTCAGACACTTGGAACAACAACAGCTTGTGACTGGTAAAAAAAAAAAGGAGTAATGTTAGTCATAGTTGCCCCAACTGATTACACTGTGGCGGCTCCCCCTGGAGGCAGTCTACTGAAACAACACAACTCTGGTAAGTGCTAGCCATTTGTACACCAAAGTGTGAATACAGCCCAGGTTTAAAAATATGAGAAATTCTCTTAAACACAGCATTTTTTTCTGGAAGTTTCATCGCAGACACACAGTTCGAAACAGAAAATATATAAATACTATAATACTTTCATGGTTGGTCAAAAGGTTCAATCACTGTTGTGTCACCTCATTCAGTGATAGAGAAAGATTCAACACACACTTAATTACATGTAAAATCATCAAAATTGTTACTTTAACTCAGACAGTTAACGAGTTATCAATTGTTGCTGATTAATGTCCTGACAAACAACAAGTAATTTCAGCTTTAATAGTCAATACAACAATCTGAACTGCACCTCTGACAAGATCAAGACACTGAATAAGTCATTAATATGATAAACACTAATGTTAGGAGGTGTGTTTTTGTGTGTGTGTGTGTGTGAGACTCAGACAAATCTGAGAGAGCACCTGATTTATCTAGCTGACTGCTGTGTGACAATGATCACCCCTAATGGTTGTCATTATAACAAATGACCTGATTACTGCAACTCTGTTTGGAAAACATATTGGAGACCCAATAAAGCAGCATTAAATGGGACGCTGCTGCGTTCGACACTGTGACTTGTTTATAAAAGGCTTTTGTGTAGAGCTGTAACTTAGCAAGTGGCTCAAGCAGTAATTCAAATTTTTTTTTTTTTTATGAGTGAACCTCTGGGTCCTCGTTCTTGATATATAAAGTACACAGTTATCCAGTAATATTTTTGATTTGACAAGAGTCTATATTTATTTTATTAAAGCTGGTTTAAAATACATGTTGAACTGTTCAGCAGAGGAAAAAGTCCTGAAGCCCGAACCTGCAAAAATGGATCGTGACCATGATGTTTTACAATGAGCCTTGAATATGAAGTAATTTTCAAACACAAATGTATCACTTTTCTACATTAATAGTGTATAAATATGACTTAAGATGAGAGCACAGATTATTAAAAAATCAGATCTGTTGGTGCAACAAAGGCATCTTCATTCTAGGTACCCAAACACAATGATCAACAATAATACTTAAGAAATAAATGTTGATATTTTGTTGAAAATACATGTGATAATATAACATAAATATTACATACCTCTCACTGTTTTCATTCATTTCCATTCTTGCTTTGTCGAGGTAGTGATGCACGTTAAGCTTGGCTGTCATCTGTCATTAAAAAGAAAATTCAGTGCATGTAAGTACAGTTGTTCATTGTGTATAGTCATAGTTGAAGACTTTCCTCACTTCCCTACACTCTTATTTAAAGTCAATTTCACCCCCCTCCAAAAAAAATAAGAGACAAAACATGCTAAACAAAGTTAAAGAGGAATTTAACAGAGCATTATTTTTACAAGCACCTCAAAATCAAACTACAGTATATTAATTTAGTGAATGGCCTTGCTTACCAAGGCTTTCTGTTTAAGCCAGTTTTTAAATAGAGGGATGTAACTAAATCTCCCAATGACATATCCACCATTTAAAAACATTAAAACTCTTACAAACTGATAAAAAATGAGGTACTTTGAAGCAAAGACCTTGACCAGGTCATGGTTGACTGAATAAAAGCACTGCAATGACTGAAGTTCAGAGCAAACAGATTTGAAGTTTAAGGTACTCTAAAATCTAACTCCTTTTGTGCTTCTTCTCATGGCACAAAATGACAAATATTAAATACAACACTTGCAACAGGTGTGACAAACAGAAATGGTAGTAAAAAAGAAAAAAAACAACTTTCTCACGGAAATTACTGTAACTCCCCTTTCCTTTTCTTTGCAGTTGCTCTTTGTATTTCATGTCAAGATTTATTTCAGAGTTGATTGATGGAGTGACCTGCATACAATAGAAGACGCTGCATTGTGTTTTTTTTTTGTTTTTTTTTTGCAGAAGATATTTCATTCTCAACACGGAAATGGGGATTCTCTTTTCTCGCCCCCTCTTTCAGGTGTACCTCACTTGTTCGGCTCTGTCCGTCTCCAGTGCTCAAACACTGGAACCTTCTGGGGTAACAAGGGGCCCACAATGTGCTGGGAAGGGGAGCACTTGAGCTGCAGTGATGTGGATGGACGTGGAGGGACGGTGGGGGTGTAGCTCATTGTTCCCCGGGAGCTTTTGTCTCAGACACAGTCCCCTTATGAGGGTTAATGAGGACAAATTGGTCTGAGTGTAACAAATGGATTATAGAGTCGGACAAAAGGTTGTATTTTGTGGGCTGCGTTTGCAGGGATCCACCCATCATCTGCCCATTGAGCCGCGCACGTCGACTAGCGTCTGCATGAAGTGGCTCACTAAATATCTCATTATCTTTATCCTGTCTGTTTTATTACAGGAGAACATTACGCGTTGCAGCTTCCTGCAAAAACGAATTTAGCTAAAAACGTTAAGTTTACATCAGAATAACGCAGTTTGTAATTACCTGGCTTATTTCCTGCAGCTTGTGTCAAGAGTATAAAGTCAATATGTCAACATTAGTGTCAGTGGTTAATGCTCGAAGGTTGGGTGGGCATAGTGTACCCTTTCAAATGAACAAAGAGCCACTTCCTCATTGACTCTACGTAATTCCTGCCTGTCAATCAGTCCTCCCTCTGCCTGATTTCTTGTTATGTTCTTGGGAACCTCGGTAAAAAGACACAGAGGTGTTCCTTGTCTTCTATGGGTCCAGTTGTATTTTTTGGTGGGGTTGAAGGAGAGGATTCATATCCATTCATATCTCACAAACTCTTAATGGGCTCCAAGCCCTCCAAAAAGAAAGCTCTTTCCTGTGACTAGTCAGCTCCAGTCTTTATTCATCTGTGGCTCCGTGTCAAAAAAGACTGTTGCTCGTTTGTGCCCCGAACAATGAGGAACAAGGCTAAATCTCTAGCTGGGAACAAAAGACAGAAAACAGGCTTTTCACTCTGCAGAACATTAGATTCTGACACATTTTGCCATGGCAGTTTTTTCTCATCCTGAGTGCTGTGGCTCTGGTCTTTTAAAGAGACCACCTGTTGGCAACAAGCCTGTTCTTCATTACAGACAGCCCTATTATCACAGGATGAGGAGCACCACAGGCTAACTTTTTTAAGTTAACCCTGCTGCAGTTTCCAAAGCCGGCCGATTGGGAAACATAAATTGTGTATAACCACTGGAAAGTCTATTTCTGCTCGTAATTTTGTATCTTGTTTTTGAAAAAAAAAAGGGGGCTTTTGTCGGCATAAAAGCGAAGCACTTCATTCATGGCCTTGTCAGTTACAAATGTCACAAACAAAAGGACTCAAATGTAGGCAGTTTGAATGTCCTATAACTACAGATTTGGAGTCGAATTCATATGCATTGTTTTTAGAAAAACCCAAATGGACTTGCTGTAAATTTGTTGATGGTGGTCTCATGTTTTTCATTCAATTATTTCCGTCATCTGGAGGGTTTTTTTTTTCTTCTTCTGAAAGTAGACTCGAGCAATTTTCAAACCCAAAACATTAACATAACTACAGCTTGATAAGGATTTTCACAACTGTGTGTAAAATAAGTGTACTGTAGGTGCCAATATGAAGCAATCAAGTGCATTCTTTGGCTTTAAATTGGACGTGATAAACACAGGCTGATGGGAACAAGTGTTTGTTTTATTTTTTGTGGTCCGATATTTTTTTTTTCATAGCTTTGAAAAACCCACAAATACACTGCTGAAAATTTCTAAAGAAGTTACATTATTCATGAATAACATTTGCAGGGGATTTGGTTGTGCAAGCTGAAAACTTGTACGTACTGTAGCTCTTTGTAACAAGGGGCCATCGGGACAGCTAGGGGGGCCAAATTGTTACTCCTCATAAGGTGACATTAGGAAAGAAAATACCTCCGTTATGCTCATGCCATCACTGTCGGAGTACGCCGATAAAGGCGCACTTGTTTCATGTTCACAAACATCCAGAAGAGGAAAGGGGGTGCATGCACCTGTGACCCTCCCCTGCAAAGCAGACAGCACAAGAGAGGATCCCCCTGCAGCCCACAGGCTTCAACAAGAGGCAGTCAGCTGCTCTCTGTGGCCCTGCTGCACGGTCCCCAGGCTCTCTGGAGTTAAATGTGCCTGTGATATTGCCAGGAGGGAGCAGCGGGAGTTGAATTCAGGCAATTACAATCAAGTCAGGGCATAGTTAGTGCGTGGGCCCTGGTAGCACCTGAGCTGGATGCTGATGAGACACTTAGCCCCAAACCCTCATGCATTCACCCAGGCTTTGCGTAGAGCAAGCACCCCTCCACCACCACCACCTCCTTCCTCTCCCTTCCCATAGAAGCAGACCCCCTACTGGACACTTCCACTTCCCTTCACCTCATTTAGGCCTCTAGAGCTCTCTCAACCTCTCTCTCTCTCTCCGGCCCTCACATTGCAATACTTCTGCTCGAGGTGGCATGGAGTACTGCACTCAATCACTCTTCATTCATTCACACTGTACAATAAAAGACAACTACTCCCATATTGTCCTTCAAGCACCTGTGCATAGCAGAGCTTCAAACATCATATGATGTGTCATTCCAAGTTCTTGAGAAATGCGGGAAGAGTTATTTCTCCTGAAGAGAGCAATAAAAAAGCGACAGGTAAGTGTAGATAAGTCGCTTTTGATCATTTCTGTTACACCTTAACGTGCAGAAGAAAGTACCTTTAGAAAAGTCTTCCTGCCTGTCCCCCATCTTTATTACACATCAGACCATCAAGCTCAAGCCCCATCACGCCGCTATCTCTACACACATATTCATTTGCAGGTGGCTGACTACAGGACTCCGTGTCCCGACTTATGTGTTATGGTGACAGGAAGGCAGAATGGAAAAGGAGGTGCGGTTCTTGAATATCTATGACCCGAGAATATGGAGTCAGGCATCACAACAACACTCTTAGCCCCTTTTCCCAATAAGATGCTCTCAGCTCTTTCAGAGGGAAAGCCTCCCGGCTCCCGCCCTCTCTCAGCCACCACACTTTGCTGAAGTGTCATTAGGATTGTAAAGGGCAGGTTGCCATAGAACTCGGATTGCTGAGGATGTATGGACTCATAGAACCACCATATTTTGAATGTAAAGATCTGAGTGTGCCGCCTAATATGAGGGGCCATACTGGGGACTATTCTTGCAGTTTCTTCATCTGCAGTCTGTGTGCATGCATCTTTCATGTATCGCTTTAGTGCTCTGTTTTGTGAGATTGCTAGCTTTGCTCTTCAATCCACTTTCATTGTCTATCTGCGGCTGTGCTTGTTAGTTAGAGCTGGGCATAGTATTTGGCGGAGCCAAGGGGAAAGGTGGAACACCTCTTTCACGATTTTTGCCATAATGGTTGTCTTTTGATTTTTCCTGGGCTTTGGAGACTACCAGGGATTGTCTCTTTGAAATTATTCCATTTTGGTAGAGAAGAAGAAAATGGATTGTGCTGATCCTGTTTTGTTCCTGGGGGGACGGCTGCGGTATTATCCTGGGCTGACACCGTTGGCGAAGAGGCAATCACAGTGGCCCTCGCTCTGACAAAAACACTCCATCTGCAAGGAGAGGAAGAAATCACACCACAATGATGTCTGACTCTTCTGCCTCACTCTGGCAGCTGGGCCCTGGGACCCATGAACTGCTACACAACCGCCACCACAATGGCTGTTATACAAACGCACAAACACCACACTACAAATCAGCAGCTGTAACACACAAAGGCAATGCACCTGCCATCACACAACAACAAGAAGCAGGATGGATTTGTTCAAAAAGTTTGTTTGGCTGCTCAAGGCTACTTGAAATGGCCTCTGTTTTATCTGCTGCACGCTTATAGTATTAGTACTGATATTAGCAATAGTATTACTCATAGAATAGTAGCATTAATTTCAGTTTCTGATGTTTTTTAGACCTTGAAAGAAAAAAAAGGAATCCACAGCACATTTTCAAGTTTCAAACCCACTAATCTGTTTGCACAAATACAATTCAGATATCAAATGCATGCACGCACACACACGCACCAGATGAAAGATAAGCAACCGTGTAGCTTGCCCTGTTAGTATTCAGTAGTGTCACCTCTTTCCCTCCGTGTCCCATACCTGGGGATCAAACGCACCTCTTTGTGAGAGAGGCCTGACCCCCTGCTATTAGCAAACAGAAGAGAGCCCAGCTGACACCACTCTTGAGATGTGCCATGCAGACGGAGGCCTGTGATTACAGCACAATCCTGAGGAGACAACCCTCCACCCCGCTCCAGCCCCAACCTCCTGCAACTGCTCTCACACACACACACACACACACGCACACACACAGCCCGCCCATCCCCACCCCCATGCTCTCCTCCACAACAAATTCACCTATCTCTGAAATAGATGTTAATCTCTCGCCCAACTGGCTGCCTCTGAGACCTCGTTGACACACATATAGCAATGCCCGGGCCATGAATAATCAATAGGGCGCTATTTTCGTGAACATATTTCCCTGAACAGGTAATTTCTTGTGACTATTACCGCGGCAGATTAGAATCTGAGATTGGACTTTCAGATTGGGGGGTGGAGGTGGGTGTGCATGCATGTTTCATCCGTGTGTGTGTGTGTGTGTGTGCGTCTGTGTGTATGAGTTCATGGGTGTGGATGCAGGAGTTCTCTCAAGAAAACACTGAGGGATACAGGTCTGTGTAGTGCCTTCATAGCGCAACATGAAAACCAATGAAGGTAAAGCAAGAGAGGGGATTAATTTGTTGTGAGAGAGGCAGAGGCTGAAGTGGGTCTTCCAATAGCAAATTAGCAAACCCTCATTTCAAAAACCCTCATACATACTAGAGAAGAGTAATGCACAAACACAGGCAACATGCATTTCCGCATATGTGTAGTATGTTTCTGCCAGACTGTAGAGAAAAAGGAAAAAAAAAATCAGTCCTTTTTTTTCTGTCACTCCGAAATATCTTTCCTACTACTTCTCCTTTTTCACTCTCTGTCCCTCATTGACACACACACACACACACACACATATGTACATGCACTTGCACGCACACACAAGAAGAAAACTTCAATTCTATCTGCAGGGGCAGAAATCAATCTCACATCTCTTTAGTTAATCCGCAATGGCTCTCTACAGATCCTGACACTAATAAGGTATTGAGCAGGTGAGGCCAGGGGCTGAGGAGGAGAACAGAGGGAGAGGAGAGGCCTGCAGTCTGGGGCCCGACTGACTGCTGGCACTGTTCCAGTGCAATTATGGGGCTTGTGTATGGGAGAGAAGGGTGCAGGAAAGAAGCAGCAGAGATAGAAGGGAGAGAGAGAGGCATAGAGAAAGAGGGGGTGGGGGGAAAAATTGATCCCATCTGTGGTATGATGGTTAATTAAAGCAGCTCTTGAGCAGCCCATGGATGAGAGGCTTGGCTGGGCTCCTGGAGGCACAGCTCTGATTACTCACACAGAATGGATGGTTTCTTAGCAATGAAAGGAGGAGGCCAAGAGCTGCCTGGTGGGGTGCACAGACGACGTCAAGGAGGAGAGACATGTGCATGCTGCACACTTACACATGTGCATGCACACACGTGCGAATGGACGCACAGACACGCACTCGCATGCATGCATATACATATGTAAACACTCGGTCACACTCACGCATACATCGCGAGCCTGTAGACACAAGTGCAAACATCATCAAATTAAATCAAAATAAGTGCATCAGGAAGCTAATTAGAATAATGTAGGTCCACTAAATGTGAATTTCTACGACAAGATGAGAACAAGAGGTTAATGACAAAACAGCCAAAGTTCATCTAATTGTAGCTTAAACTAATGTGTCATCCTTACAAATTCATTACCAAGAACTACAGGTCTACATGGAGATTCACAGTAAGAAAACCATGATCTTTAGGACAAATTACAGGTTAATTGTGCATCATATAATTATTATTCCTAATACAGTTGTCTCCATCATTTACCTGAACAAAAAAAATGCTCAATTTGCTTCCAATTTTCCCTGTCATCAAGGTTTCATTTCCATTCACCATTACATTCAGATAGCCCAAAGCCCATTACACCCTCCCCTCTGACATTCATGGCTACCTCATGTTAAGAGGGCATGGGTGACAGCACTAGCACTTTGGTATGACCCCACCCTCCTATGGTGAGATTTGGTATTGCATAACTTGGCCAGAAAAAAAAAAATAGGTGTTTCCTTCTTTACTGCACAGCATATAAGAGGGTGCACAAAGTAAGAGCATGCATTAATGTCTGCTTTCACCTGGTTGGAGATTTTAAACTATTACCAGTGTGCAATCCCTCATAACATGATCATAAGGCATTGATCAGTGATGTAGAAATGACATGCATTAAGCCTGTCTTTTTCTTGATACTGAAAGCAGTCGCAGAGGCTACGTAAAACAAGGGTTCTTGAGAGATGATATGTAGATGGAACAGAGAGACAGCCCATCCTCCTATTTTTATAAAGTTGAAGATATAATCATACTCTCAGAGTTAGAGAGGAGGTTATAATAAACCTCCAAATCTGAGGTGTATGAATTATGTATATGGCAATGATTTGATGGCTGCAAAATAGAAAAGAGGGTGCAAGCGGCTGATTGAGGTGCGCCACGTGGTGCAGCGTTCACTGCCGTGTCTCCTGGTGCAGACATTCGAGGTCAGGGCCCCGTGCTAATTGGTGTCGGGCCGAACGCTTGTGAGCTAAATGAGAAAATTACACGCTCTGGGAGGAATCAGCTGCAGTTGTTGGGGTGCCTTTTACAGTGCGGCTGCGGTTGTATCTGTGTGGCGGAGACAGACGTCTGGCTCTCTGTTTGTTGGGGAGGGAAGAAGGGAGGAGAGTTGGAAGGCAAACTTTGGAGTTTAAAGGTGTGGGAGCTCCAGCCCCACCCAATAGATATACATACACTGCCTGGTTATATGTGGGTAAAGTGAAAACAGCTTTTATAGCACATATATTGTGTTCATAAATAAAATAAGCAACAAGGAAGAAAATGTTTTTCTTCTTAATGTACTTTTTCTTGAACAACACATTGACTTTAAAACTACTTTAAGAGGTCAGTTTACCCACATCACATTGTATTGGCCAGGTCTCTCTCGTATGAGAGATTTTCTTATCTGAATGGAACTTCCTTGTAAAATAAAGGTAAAATAAATAAATAAAATTGCAAAAATGATGAATTTTCTACTTACTAAAAGTGGTTTAAAGGTAAGAAAGTAGATTAGTTTCATACACTAAGTTTTCAAGAAACCCCTCCCCCCACAGCTAACTTGTTGTGATGCTCAAACATGAAATATAATATACTTGTTTATTCTGAGTTGACAGAAAATCCTTTTCAGAATGAGAAACTGCTGTTAAAATTTTTCAAAAGTAATGTCAAAAATGGATACTTCATTAACTTAAACCAATATCTTTTTAAACAATAAGTCGTTCAGAGCAACCATTTCAGAATGACGAGGGGTTTTGGCACCTTTCAACTCATTAAACTCAGAAAAAACAGAGCAAAAAGAAGTATGAGAGTTGGGCTTATGTTTATTAGGTGGCAAGAAATAAAACTCTAAATGATTGCTAATGTTGCTCCGTATCTGCCAAATGTGTAAATAAGAAACTTTAATATGATAGCAAAGTTGATAAGACATAGCTGTACTGTGTTGTAATTATAGCTTGTTTCAACTATTCCCAAGTGACAAAAAAAACATAATACAAATCTAAGGTACTTGAGGTTTATTCTCTATTTGATTTAACTCTAAAATTCTACTTTCAACCTTCAATGGGAAACATTTTACTTTCAACTGATGAGCGAATTTGATAAGAGTTCTTTTGCAGATTAAGTTTTTGAAAGAGAATTGTATGATGTCTGAACATGCCGCATTGTTTTGGATTTTTATCTGTAATTCTGTACTTAAAGAAGTTTTTCTGAGTTCAAATAAGTACATTTACATTAAGGTACTGCTACTTTTGCTTAATGTGTAATGTCTGCCACTAAAGGTCTCCCAATTAAAACAAAGAAAACAGAAGATGTAGTTTGATGTTGTGAAGTGGCATGGGATCGTGGGATTTGTTTATATCATTGTTAACCCCTAACATTACATAAGAAAATGTATCTGGCTGACTCACAGGCTCACAGACGAGGTATTTCATTAAAGTTTTAACACGATTAGTCACATTTGCTGACTTCCTTCCTCACTTTCTGAACAGTATTAGCACAGAAGTAAGCAATGAAATGAAATGCAATATTACCTTGAATAAAATAAAAGATTTCTTCCAAGTTTGAACATTGTTGGAAAAATTTGGAATAATGTTAGTGCACAACTCAACAAAACAAATGACAAAGATATTGCTGTTTTAGACATTTTTGTGTGGAAAATTAACATATTGTAATGTTCAAGTAAAAGAGTTGAGAACTTCTTCCACCACTGCCAGGAACAAGTAAAATGTGTTTTGATCCTTGTCATTGTTTTTCATCTTTCTTCTGTGATTTTGGGTGACTGACCCATCTGCTAACGTAAATAGCGCTGCAGAAAAAGGAACACCCAAAGCAAAATAATGGAAAAAAAAAACTTGCTTATTCACTTCATCATAAATCAACATACGCTGTCACCTGCCTCTTTAAGCTGACAGTGTTTCTCACTTGCAATCCTGTATTTGTTCATATCACACACTAAACATCATGATCCACTCAACATGATCTACATGAAGACGCATTCTTTGTTTTCAAAATCCACTTACTGAATCCCCTGATGAGCGATACTGTTTGAGAAAATTTCATTCTACTTAAATTATCTTTTATTCATGAGATGCGTTTTTTTTTCCACACGCACGCCTTTGTGAGCAGGCACAGTTGTGCCCATGTGTGTGTGTGTGTGTGTCATTCAAGGCCCGAGCGAATTATTCACTTCTAAACACAGCATTCCTCCACTCCTCTGACACACCCAACAAACAGACAAACAACAATGTGGACTAAATGACTAAAGCGTTGAATTGCCTTCCTTTTGTTCTTTCCCTTATTTCTCTTTTCTGCTGGCTCTTTCTCTTTCCAAGGCAGACTCCTTTGGTGGTGAGCCCTGGTAATCTTAAGTAAACGTCATTAACTGTTTGCTCATATCGCCCACAGAAAGTATGCCACAGCCTCCTTTGTCTCACTATCAGTTGTTTAAAGAGGTTTGTGCTGTAATGGCGTGGTCAGCCAGTGCCAGGGGCTTTGAAGTGCCGTCTAGCCTGGAGAGTTAACCTCTGTGGTCATTGAAAGCTGACCCTGGAGTTGCAATTTGAGGATGTCACATGGCAAAATAACTAGAAACCCCTGTGCACACACTTTTTTTTTTTCAATGCACAGTTTCACAGTTACACCACTGCAGAGAGAATACCTGTGTGACTTTCTAATAAAGCACACTTTATAAGAGCTTTATCAGCTGTAACCAATGGCTTTATTAATAAGTCAATTATTACTGCTTTACAGATAATGAATGGGCAAATAATAGACATTAAAAGACAGTTTTTTGGTCGTTAAGATCGGGAAAATCTCTTTGATTGATGTGTTTAATCCCTTAGAGTAACCAACTAAGCATCCAAACCAGAGATTGTTTATTATTCTGTATTTATTAACATTTAAAACAGCAACAGTTACTTTTTAAGGAAGAGTTTTTTCTACAAGTGAATTACTAACAATGTCTGCAAAAATGGTTGCTCATTGTAAACTTCCCAAGTCTTTTGTTGCTCATTTCATACAGTAAACACAGAGTCCTAACTTTTTGCAATTTGGCTTGTAGACCAATGGTAAACATAATAAAAGTATAACAAAGGTTACATATTCATATTTCAGCTTTTTTTGAATTACTAACATAACTACAGACTTTATGGCCTATAAAAAAATGTTATGTAAATAATAACATGTTACAGCTTTTTCAACTTAGTCAGAAACAGCAGGTAAGTAGTTGTTAGTTAACTTTTTTTAAGGGCTGTTCCACCACAGTAGTTTCAAATATGGAGTCATCAGTGTTTATAAAGACTTGATAACATCTAAAACTGCTCACTTGTTACCGTATTTGAAAGTGTTTGGTTATAATTAAGCGCTTTCTTACTTTGTTTACTTTATTGTACACCATCATCAAGTATGCAGTTACATATGTTTGTAAAATTTAAATTGATTAGGGGTTCTTACTCAGCGAAAATCTATCAAGCACAGCATTTTATTTAGAAATGTTCCGATACTGTTTTTTCCTTTCCAATGTGTATCTGCAAATAATAAGTACCAATCCAATGTTATTGCGATAAAAATAAATAAATAATATTTATTTATTTATTTTTAAATATATATATATATATATATATATATATATATATATATATACTACTGTC
>JAPZDY010000007.1:4663837-4675683 GCA_029783645.1 Ctenochaetus hawaiiensis | reverse complement strand
ATATCCAGTTTGTGTGTGTGTGTGTGTGTGTGTGTGTGTGTGTGTGTGCGGGCATGGGTGTGTGTATGTGTGATATAGACAGCATGTGGGTAGCAAATGAAAAAAAATTGTGCAATAGCTAGTGGAAGACAGGAAAGTACACTTGATGTAGAAGAGACTTGACCTCGGTGTGTTTGCATTATATGACTTTGTGGAGGGGCCACATACATTTCATCTGAGCCTCTTTCTTCTCATCCTAAAAAATAGTTTTTTTTTTGAAAACCAAAAGAAAATTTTGGCATTTTGTTAATGCTGTCTTTAGGGCAAAGGGTCAAGAGGTCTCTTAACATACAGCAAACAAATATACTGTTTTTTAATGGCTGTCTAGGGAATAAGACCTTGGTGGCAGGCTTTTTATAAAGCACCAATGGAATGGAGATGAATGCCTGACCTGAGACCAGTTCCTACACAATTGTGCCACCTTCTGGAATAGAAAGGCACATCTATTAAGTGCAGGGAAGGGGGAAAAAACAGGATTTTTTTTTTGTTCAAGAATCATTTTGTTGTTTTTTTTTCATCTGCTTGTTTGTGAATTTCTTTGTTGTATAGATATTGTGCATCCTTTCCAATCATTTAACATTCTGGATACATTGCATATTTTTACTTTGTTGTTCCTTTTATTTCTTTGTTCTTTGCCATATGTTTACTCATGTGTCAGTGCATTAGAGTAAGTCCTTGTATGTTCACACATACTTGGCCACTAAAGTCAATTTTGATTCTAAATTAAATCAACTTTATAACCTGTCACACATCAAAATATTCTAAAAAAATAATTTAACATTTAATATATTTTGCTTAAAAAACTTTAAAAAAAAAAAAAACTTTTTTAACAGGTCCATAATTAAATAAAGATTTGCAGGCAAGCTCATGGAAAGAACTGGGCCCCTTAGTATTATTCATAGGGAAAAGTAGTAGGACCATATAATGGTAATTGGTACACTGCTAAGTAATAAATTGCCATTGACTGTCAGAGAACCTTTGAGTCAGTGCACAGCAGGTCAGTTACACTTAACAGAAAGGGAGATTTGTCATACAAATATAAAATTTAATAGACTTTCCAATAAAATTTAATAATGAGAAAAATGTTTGGTGGAACAGGCATTCAAAGACAAGCCATTATATGTTCTAACATATTAAAAAAAAAAAAACAGTCTCTTAAAGAAAAATTATTGTGATATTCTTTGTGGATATTTACCAGCATAATAAAAATCAATGTGAAGACATTAATTGATGATACTGGTTGCAGAAATTGCAATGTCAACCCATTGCAGAAAGATATATTTCTGTTTGAGGAGCTGTCAGTGTTTGGGGGGGGGGGCACTCGAGAAAGCATGGTATGGATGCGTTTGTGTATTTGGGGTTGCAAAGGCCAGGAGAAACCGAAAGGGAAGATTGAGGAGTGATTCAATCGCTACACAAATGGATTTGGCTAATAGAAGGAGCCTCTGATCCTGACTGGTGCACAGCTGGAGCTCCCCTAATTGGAGAGGGTGAGGAGTGGAGAGAAGAGTGGAGAGAAAAAGAGAAAGAGAGAATATGGCCCCCGGAGAAAATGCACCTCTGCTGTAACACTATTGACTTGATGAGGATCATGCCAAACGTTAATGCCGGTGAAAAAGGACACGCGCCTGGAAGGAAAGTCATGTGGAGGCTAATTGTAGCTCAGTTTTCATATTATCACCTTGAAAAAAACGCAGCTCAGTCAATTTTTCTATAATCGCTCCTAGTGTTTTAAATATCTGATGAAGGGTGCCGCATGAGCAAAAAGTGGCCAGCTCTCTAACCCACTTCACATCAGCAAGGACCATTAGAGAAATAACTCGGCCTGATGGGTGAACACAGGAGCCTTAGCAGCACTGAGTCCTCAGCAATTTTTGTCAGGGAATTACATTCATTGTTTAAATAAAATCATAACACAAGCATGTGATGCACTATTAATGATGACCGTCCTAGTTACTGGACCAACTTTGAGATGGTTGGAAGTAGCAGATGTCAGACTAGTTCAGGCAGAAACATTATAAATTCACTCTTAAATTCCTGAATGGATTATAAGAGGAAAAAATGACTGTAGGAAGATTTTACAGCGCTGTTACATTTGTGGAAGTGTGAAGAGAAGAGAGTGGATACAAAACGTTCAAAAAGAGAGCAATTTTGACAGTTACTACAACTACTGCCCAGCAATGAAAGATTAGAAGAGCCCATTATCCTTAAAATGCGTCCTCTGAAGCTCCAGAAAACAGAAAGAGAAAGGAAATCTGAACTGAATCTGCCACAGATTTCACACCAGAGAAAAAAAAATGAGGAAAATAAATATACAGTACATCTTATGTAACGACTAAACACAAAAGCAATGTGCTAGCTCCTAAATTATTGAACTTTATACACACAAAATATTTTTTATTTGAAAAACTGGTGGCAAGTGCAGTTTAAGTGCTGATACACAAGTTTTTACAAATATTTCTGCCAGAAATACCACATATTTTTTCTGTTTGAGGCAGCTTAACTGTCTGTGGTTTATAATAAACAACTTGTTCTGCTGATAAACTCTGAGGTCAACACTTAGGCTAGTTCCAGAGACCCATTTCAGACAAATTAAATAAGGAAGACTGGTGGGAAAAAGTTGGAGAACATTTGGAAATCAGTGGTTAGAATTAGGTTTAGATTCAGATTAGGCAAATATTGATTATAGTTGAGGCAAAGCATGATTTATACATCTATTTTAAACCTGCACTGTAACCTGAGCCATAGCCTGATGTGCATCTCCTTAAAAATGTAAATACAACTTAACAGCAACACAGCCCCTAACAATCGCAATTGGTCCATTGGTTGTCTGTAATTGCCTTCTACTTCCCAGTCTGTCACTGGACAGACAAGCAAAGAAAATTCAGTCTCCTTCTGTATCAATTGATCCAACTTCTTTCTTTGCTGCAATTTAGTAATGTCATTAAAAGTGTTGCTCAATATTTACTCATTAACTCTTATATGACCTGCTCACTCTTAGTCTCCAATGTTTGAAGTACAGGTAGGAAGAACACAAAGAAACTCAACACAGTGCCATAAAAAGTACACCCCCACCTAGTGTTTTGGTGGTATAAATGCAGAGAGAGGCAGACACACCAGGGCAAGAGGTATAAATGCTAACAAGGCCGTAGGAAACTTACAAAGGCTACAGAGTGACTCTGTGTGGATCACATTTATCAAGTATAAATTAGTCTTAAGTCTTTAGGAAACTAGGAAATTAATATAAGTCTATTTAATTTTCTCAAAAGTGACCAAAGTGTGTGTGTGTGTGTGTGAGAGAGAGAGCGAGAGAGGCAAGGAGAGTGAGACAGACTGACAGACTTTGTGTGTATTCTAAATGCAGGGGGTGTCTTCCATTGCCGGAAATACAAAGAGCTTCTCAGCATGAACACACCAGGGGGGCTCTTAGGAAACCCATCAGCTCACAAGGCGCGAGCGGAGGAAAGAGTTGCATATAGGAAACAGGCTGCACAGGAGGAGCACACATGCAAACTCACATCCCAAACTCCTGACTAACATTCCAATCTGCACTGCAGCAGGAGGAAACATTTGGGAGAAACCTGGAAAAAAACTACACCTGATTCACTCCACTAAATACTTCCATGCTGACAGTAAAGAAAATATTGTTACAGCATGAGTCAAAACCGTGAGGCAGAAAAAGTGCCACACACCCCATGTCGTCCAGTTGACAAGCCACAACCTAAGATCAACATATTAGTGTACAAACACTGACAAACTGTCAGATCTTGCAGGGACGCTCACGCACCGAGGCAGGACTGCAGACCCTCCCACCGTGTTCCCATTGTAGCTGCCATTGTAACAGTTTTGTCTGAGCCATATGGGCTGGTTTAGGGGATGTGGACCCCCGGCAGCTGAGGCTTTGTCCCTGTGTCACAGAGGTCGCTGGGATTGTGTTCCCAGCTAATTCCCTCTTTCAGGGACTGCAGATCAGAGTCTATAATGATCTGGGCGGCCTAGAGCAGGGATTACTGCTGCTGCCTCTGACATCAACAGGCTTGTATATTTGTGTGTGTGTGTGTGTGTGTGTGGGTTGGGGGTAAGAAAGGGAACAAGATAGAGAGAGATGACATCTTAGGATGAAACATTGTCGCCACTCCTTAACAACAGGAATCAATTGATTCCCCCCTCATGGCAAACCCACCCACCACACCGAAATAGATCCACCCCGCCTCCCAAACACACACTCATACACAAACACGCACACACACACTCTGAGTTTTCCACCTCATTTCCCTCAATCTAGCTTAGGCAAACATTATTAGCAGAGAAAGTGAAGGCAGTGAAGGGAAAGTAATAGCTTCTTGTGTCTTGACTGACCTCCATTGTCATTGTATGGTTTACAAATTACAGATTACTGTCTGGATATTTTGACTTACACCTCTGCCGCTTCTGTCCTGCTGAAACTAATTAATACACCATTTAAATTTAATGATCTATTATTCTTTTTCCACCTCTATTAAAGTAGTATTCACACATTCAACTTTAACCTGTACAGCACTACAAGTCCTGCATTCAAAATTTGAATTATGTTAAAGCAATTATTAGTCAAACTGAGTTTAAGTATCAAACGTAAAAGTATTAACCATGCAGATTTACTGTATCTGCTTACAATAATACCAATGAGAGATTATTTATACTGATTTATTACAAAAAACATTTTAATATGTTGAGGTTGAGCTAATTTTTATTTCTCTTTCCCTGACGTAGTACTACGGGTATGAATAAAGTTATTTTTCATTGCTTATTATATAAAAAAAAAAACATGTTTTGCAAAGTAACTGTAGTCCAGATACATACTATTTGATACTTAAAAATGGTGTATTTGCCTGAGATCTAGCTTGCCCAAGGTTTCTAAGTTTTTTGGGAAATGCACAGACGTCACCTCCGTGAGCAGAAGGATGTAAAAACACCTCTCTAGTTACAAACTTTGAACAGATGCAAGTCAGTATAGTTAAGGTCTGATGTTTTATGGTAAACAAAAAAGAAATAAACTGATTCTTTGAGAGCAGGAGATCTCTATGGTTACCACAGTTTCAAACAGCAAAACAATGAATTTCCTGGATTTTGCTTCATGTGAAATTATTCAAAAACACAGAAAGAATGAGAAATAAGAGTCTCTCTTACTTTGAGATTTATGGCTGGAGCACTCACTGAATAAACACAAGGCGGACAAGCCTGTATTTAAATAAATGGCTTATTGCAACAAGGGCATATGAATTACTTCCAGGTAAAAAAAAAAACTGCTGTGCACAACTGAATCCATATATTTGAACAGCATTGTTGTTGTGTTGAGTTGCTATAAACAATGCTTGCCAAGCACACTTCCACAAATTAAGGAACCGACCTGAGTAATCAGATATGTGTGTTCTCAAGAAAGGAGGCTTCTACATCGTAAATGAAGAGCCCTCACACACATACATACTGAAGAGGAAGCATCCTCCTCTTCATGAAACCCTCCAACACTTGATAAAGATTACTTTCAACAAGGAATCTGAAAACAAAACTTGTTTGCTTTCCTTCATTCCACTTTTAATTTTCTGCCCTCATTTGTTTCTGTAGGCTTCTTTCCATATTTTATTCTCTTTCTTCTTTCCGTCTGTGAAAGGGACTTTCATTGAAATTCATGCGCTCAAGGACCGGCACCCATGCAAGGCCAGAAGATAATAGGCCAACCTATTTACCCAGCAGTTTTATCTATTTTTTTCCCTCCTTCCCTCCTCCTTTTCCCCCTGGCTTTGGATTGATCATGGTCGCTGCAAGATGACAGCTGTCTCCTGTGCATTAGCATTGCAAATGAAACAGGAGAAAAAAGAAGTGGAGTCTCAGTGTGTTGAGCCACAGGCCTGCAGTCTGCGCTGCGAGAGAGCGGATCAGCATCCAGACCAAGTGCTGCCAGGACAATCTCAAATAAAAAGCATTAAATCATTAAAAAATTAAATGTCAGTTCTTACTACAGTCCCATCTAGGGCTGAAATTTTATGGTTTTTCACTGGGTCCCCAAAGGATCCTGAATTTGGTTGCATCTGAAACTTGAAGAGTTACAGCAGTTAGTTCACGGTTCACGGATGCCACACCTACTAAAGCATTTAAGTATTTAGCCTCGCAAATTATAGAAATGGTTAAATATATCACAAAAATAATAAAACTGCTATTTTGACGTTGGTTCAAATATAATAAGTACTCAATTTGGTGAAGATTAAACATGAGGATTAGATTAGATTACGGATGAAGGGAAGGCACAGGGAGGGGTCAGCATCAGTCACACTAATGTTGAACTTGTTATTTCATGTTCTTGGAGACTTTTGGGGAGCCAAAAATCGAAAACTAGCCACATGGTGGTGCTATTCATGCTATTTCTCCTAAACTCTTCTTCTTGGAACCATTTTGTATCAACTTTAATGTCATTCTTTAACATATTTGATGAGAGAGTTGTTGTCGTCTACAATATTAGCTACATTTTTATCCCACCAGCGTTCTTATTGTAGCAAGTGGGCTCTTAATTGATGTGGTGATCATTAATGGCAATGAGCATAATAGGTTTGCTTGTTGATGGCCATTTATTCAGCTCTTTGTTAAGTTCACTGGAGGGTCAGTCAATACAGGAATATTGATTTTTATTCATAATAATCCATTGCTGCAAGGACTATGCACTTGTTGTACTGAAAGAGCATTGTGTGTGTGTGTGTGTGTTTGTGTGCGTGCTTGGAGAAAAATGCATTTACTTTGGCCATGTTATGAATGAAGCTGTATAAAACCAGGACCGATTAACACAATGTATTAAAACCCGTCCTTCACACAATAATGTATGTTGGTACAAGGACAAATCTTATAAATATCACTTCTGCATGGAGGCAATACAGGTAGGTGATTGTTCCAAACCTCCGCAAAGAAGTATTGTCATGGTAACCGTTGAGCACTTCAGACAAAGCTGCATGTATCCTCGTGGAGTAAGAATTCAAACACACACACACATGCACATGAATGCATAAGCAGGCATACAAAAATCAGAGCGAACAGGACAAAGGCAGCGTTGTGACCGAGGTTGAAAGACTGTGAAAGTTCACATGAGAGATAATTCAGCGCGATGTTTTGCTCACTTCAGCTCTCAATCAGCAGCAGATGAAATTAACTAATAACACAGAGGAATAATGTGCTATTAGATCAACTTACATATGAAAGTTACACTGGAGTTACTAGTTGTTTTGTAGGTTAAGATCTTTTTTTTTTTTTTTTTGTAAGTTTATAAAATTTAAACCAGTAGTTCTCAACCTTTTTTGGCTTGTGACCACTCACACACCACTTATGTCTTATGAGCAGCTCCACCAAAGATTGATTTCCACTCTACATGACCCTCTTCACTCATTTTTTAAGATATAAAAATACTCGGCTTTGAATAATAATTTGGTGCATGAAATGTTTTCCACAAAAAGGTCAATTTACTTAAATCATGAAATTACATCTACATCTCCTACCTCATTTAAAAAAGTAAAAAAAGTTATTAAAGTATGCTCTCAGTGACTGTGTGCAGGAGGTTCTCACATAATTTTTGTGTAACTTGAATACTGGGAAATGAAACAGCCTCTTGTATGTTCACAGAAAGTTTCCTGAAAGAACCAAACGGGAAAAGAGCTGTCAAATCTTCACAGAAATCAATCTGCAACACATGACAGGTGAAGTGACAAATGAAGACACAATAAGGACTTTAAGTACTAAAATTATCCAAGATTTCACAAACAGAAAAGATAAGAGAGAAGTTAGTGTCTCCACTCTTTGCTTTTTCTTCTTTCTTGCTCTGTTAATCATCATACAATCACTCACAGATGAAGTTAAAACTAGCTCCACATTAACAGCTACAATAGTATAATACACCTTAAGCACCGACGCCTTAGGTTTAACAATTTAATAGTGTCATATATTATGATATATTAGTTATTTGGAATGTACAAGCACTTAAACATTTGAAACTTTGAGTACGTTTTGTTGGTCAAACTTAGGAAAGATTTTCAAAAACACCTGCTTTCTTCTTCTGCCACTGTTAATGAAAGTTACCTGAGAAAGATCAGTGCTGTAGCTTCTCTGATTGAGCCCACGTCAGATTTCACGGGGCCAAAGAGACACACAGAGGAAGGACAAGTGAACTGGCTCTGTCCTTTACAAATGCTAGAGTGGTCGTCCTCCCACTGCCAGTCCCTCACACAGGACCACAATTAAATTCTTCGCCCACTCATTCTTTTCCTCTTTTTTTGTCTCTTGAGAAGACACCTCACTTGAGAAACCACTGAGGCTGCTTTTTAAAGGTCCCTGTGTGGCAGGGTGACAGAGGACACCACTCTCTGCCTTTTCTCTCATTTGGAAAGACTGAGTGAAATTGAAAAGGGGGTCCTCAGCTCCCTCCCTGAAGACCCTCTCTACCCCTGCTCCCCTCCAGCTCGCCAACCAACCACCCCCACCCCATCGTCCCCGCCTCAGCCAGGGCTGGACTCCCTCGGTCGGTTCTCAGACCTCCCGTGTCTGTGTGATACCAGCGGTATTGTGAGAGGCTGACAAAGAACAGGAAGCCCGAGGGTCGACGGGGCCGGCCTGAAGGTCAGCTCAATCAGTCTCTGTATGATGGATGCAGCGCGGGGGCTGGGTCACCTGAAAATGCACCAAACAAGATGGGCCAGTGCAAGCCCTCCTGCCTCGGTCCTTTTGCAGCCTCTGCTCTTTCCCTCTCTCTTGAACAACCCCCCCACAACACACACACACACACACACACACACACACACACACACACACATTGTTACTGTCTACATCCCTCTGTCAGCTACATTTTAAAGGACACTGCAAGAGGTGGTTTTTTGCAGGTGCATCTAAATTTTTAAGGACCTAAAAAACAGGCCTTTTTAAAGTATACAAAACAAGGTGAGGACAGACTGCTTTTATTAGCCAAAAAACTTACTATATTACTTATCAATGTGACTCTATAGAGTATAAATCTGCAGATCCAGCAGCTCAGGATACAAAAAATCTACATGCCATCACTGCATCTCTAAAAAATTATGTACTCCCAAAGTTGTTTCTTTTAACTGAAGAATTAAACTGAAGATATATTAAAGAATTTCCTCATTCTTAAATATACATCCTTATATCCATCGAATCACTAGAAAATTGCTTTGTTACAAAGCTGACAACACAGTTATTTTTCCAGTTTCTTGAACAAACAATGACAAAAAAACACATCACCACTATCTCAGCGGTGTAAAACTATGCAGAAAACTGAGGTCTGTCGCGATAATCATATGAAATATTATTACAGTTTGGGTGTCAAATTCCATTACAGAAAGAAAAATGGGAAAAGAGAAAGTTAAGGAGACAACTTGTGAAAATATTAATATCTGTTCAGTTCTCACTCTGAACAAAGTTGTATATGTTATGATTTATGAGAGTCTCTCACCACTTTCTCTGGTCCCAGGCCGCTGTGTTAGTGGGTGGGGTGGGGGTGTGAGTGTGTGTGTGTGTGTGTGTGTATGGCGTAGGGGTGTCCATCGTTGTCATGGAGATCCCTGTGTGTGGGAAGCAGTCCAAACATGACAGGGCTGAGTTTACTGACTCAAGGTGACTGGGCCGAGGACACAACAGGGGGACAATGGCCGCTCCATTAGTGCTAATGGGGGACACATGTAACAGGATTAGGGTGAGGACACCTGGGGGGGACCACATGGGGAGATGGCACATCCGTCCCACCCTAACCCCCCCCCCAAAAAACCATTGCCTGGTCTGTCCCACTCCATCAAACTTCCACAAAAACCAGGAGTCTGCTGTGGAGGGAAGGCTGCCTGCCCACTATGATGTGGACTCAGGAAAACATCCACAAAAAAGTAGTTGCTTTGTTTTTTGTGTTAATATTGACATAAGACCTTTCTGTTTGGATTAGTTAATGGATATCGAGCCTGAAACATATTACATTTAAACATATAACATATTGTCAACATCATGTAAATGCAGTATAATAAAAATCATATCATAAAGAAAGTCTCTGAAATGTAGTCAAAGTGGAGCTATTAAGCCATGACAATGCTCGATATTACTTTGTAATACTCAGTAGTTGAGTGAAATGTACAATATCATTTTCCTCTCAATTGTCAGAGTTTATAAATGCAAAGGAGGGTAAAATATAATGTCTGGACTAAAGAACAGAGCTTGATTATACTACTTTAATTACTTTCTACAACTGGCAATTAGTCAGCTGTCACCAGTTTTCAAAGGAAATACAGTTTTTTTGCTTGTTTTTACCAGCTAAAACTAGTCAAACTGTACTTCTGAACTGAAGTGAACTGAAACTGAACTTAAGGCACATCTAGCCTCTTGACAATGTTCAGAAATGATGATGGGCTGACAGTTTTGTTAGATATAGCCAAATTCAAACCATTAATAATGCAAAGTCATTTAAAGAAATAGAGAACAATAAAAAAATTCTTTTAAAGAAAAGTAACATTTCCAAAACACCTCGACGCTCGTCTTCAGAAGCAATGTAAATCAAATGGAAATTAATCTCTAAATCTTTATCGGTGAAGATTTGTCATCCTGTCATCCTGCCCTTCCATCCCTCTCAGCTCATTCCTCATCCCCACTTTTCCATCTCCCCCTTTTGCAAATTCCTGAACTCTGCCCAAGACGCCCAGTCAATTAATAAGACATTGTCTCCTCCCCTTGGAGCCCGTGCACAAGAGGCCACCCAGGAGCCAGCGGGCCTTCCCTCTAAAGCTGCTTCACTGGTGGCCCCCAGGAATGCCAATCGCTTTGGGAACAGGCAGAGCAGGGTTGGATGTGGGGGGGGGGTCTGGGAAGCTGGATAATAGAAACAGCCCCATCATGCTCATGTGCTGGGGCAAGCCAGTCAAAATTGGAGGGCAACAAAAGGAAATGCGTTCCACTCCCAAGGATCGGAGGCACTTCACCCCTCTACAGTCCTGCCTAGACCCCGCCCTCTGATACACACACAAAAATACACAAGCACACACACACACTAATTGATAATGCCATACTTGAAAGTTTTGCATTAGCTTACATTCACATACACTTCCTGTCGGCTTACATAAACTCAGACCAAGCTCTGAACAGTGAGGCAAAATTCATGATGAGAATTGGCTGTACATGACCAGTGGGGTGTCAAAAGTTGGTTCTATAGCTAAACCAGACCACCATCACACACTCATCAAAACCCAGAGCTCAAAGTCCTCCATCATGTCCTGTCACATTCTGTATTCTTCTCTCAGTTTACTCTATTTGAGCAAATGCCCTTTGGGAGGAGGCAGATACAACTGTGTAGGCAACTTCTGTTCAGCCTCTGTAATTCTTTGCATTCATTGTGGTATTTGTGTATTTTAATATGTTTAGGTTACTTGACTTTTAAATTGTAAACCTTTGACACTTAAATATAGCCTATATTATTGAGTACAGATTTTAAAGAAAAAAAATATGCACATACACACACACAGCACACACTGTTTCTGCCACTGCATAATGCTATCATAATTGCAAAATAAGCCAGGCTAAAGTGCTTTCTAAGTGCATCATTTGTACAGTTGCAGAAAAATTGCTAGGGTGAAATCCAAATAGAAAGATTTTAAGCAGAGCACAAATATCTGCTTTGCTTTTTCATACTGCACAGCAGTATTATTATATATTCGTTGTATTCATGTATATCAGGGGTGTCAAACTTAATTGCACAGGGGGCCAAAACTCAAAGCACACTTTAGGTTGCGGGCCGAACAGGATAAACA
>JAPZDY010000007.1:4612519-4663737 GCA_029783645.1 Ctenochaetus hawaiiensis | reverse complement strand
ATCGGATTTAGGACCACATATCCAAGTGGCCTGGGTCGCATTTGAAAAAATCGGATCTGTGTCGTTCACACTGTCATAAAAAGATCAGATACAGGTCGCATAGGGGCGAAAAAATCGGATTTGGGTCACTTTAGCCTGCAGTGTGAATGCAGCCATAGTGTTACCTAGCTAGCATAGCCTTGGCTCCTGATTAACCCAAACTGGCTAACAAATATTGACCAAGTGCCTTTCTCAGATGTAGTATAAATGTGTCTCTTTGTTTATGTAATTGTAACACTTAGTCTTTTACATCTAAAGTGTTGTTTGTAGGTATAACTCACCAACTTAGCCAGGTCACTGTTCTGCTTCCTCACGATCAGCTGTCTTTGAAGGCTAACGTTAGCACTGTTTTTAGCTTCCTCAGGATCTGCAATCGCCCGCCCAGCCTGTCTTCAAAGTGTTCTTGTTCAGTTAAAAAGGTGAATGTTTATATTTCATGGTGGTTGGTAAAACAAAGCTTTGTTTATCAGTCTCTTTAGTTTTCCAAAAGTTTCTTTATAGGTAACACTCTGTTTTCACACTCCTCTCCAACTGAAATATGGAAGTCCTTCTTCTTTCCACTTTTTCTCTTCTTCGGCGGAAACTTGCGAGATAAGTGAGCAAGAGCCGCAACTCAGCAGCGCCCCCTGTGTAATGAAAATAGATACCTGCTTCTCGTAGCCTGAATTCCTCCACTTGTCATAACATCGAGTATTTACAATAACGTAAATAGATTAAAGTTTGCCGATTTAAGCTAACATTCGCCATATTCTGCGAGTTAAAAATTAATGTAGCTATGAAACTCCTTCCTGTATTTGTTTGAGTAATTACACATTTAATGGCTTTTAAATTAGCCTGTTTTTTTAATTTTAAGAGAATATGTGTGATATTTCCTGTTTCAAATAACACTAAAAGTTGTTTTTACACTGTAAAGATACATTTCAAACAATAGCGTGTTTACAATTCTGTGGTATTCTTCAGTTTGAGAGAGGCTAATTGTCCTATTTTAGCATCAAGATGCGAAAAGCAAAAGTATAGCATAATAAAGCATAATAAAAAGGTTTTCTGAATTTGATGCAGAAGACACAGACTTACGTGACTGCAACCCAACCACTGTAGTCATAAGTTGTTGACTTGAATGAAATCCTTGGATGTTCTTGTTTTTTTTTCTATAACTTGCAATAACTTGACATAATAGAAATGGCAGAAAAAAATGGTAGAAATAAAAGGAATCTTCAGACCAAAGTCCCCTGGTCTTAAAACCAGCAAAGATGAGTTTTGTCGTCAACATAAAAGGATTCTACTGACAGCTCAGGAGAGTCTTTTGTAAATATGGTTGACAACAATACATGCTGAAATGAGGGGGAACAAAAGTGAAATTGTTTCAGGTTGTTTGGAGAATGCTTTGAAGGTGAACAAAAAAGGGTTTGCATAAATAGACAGAGCACAACAGACAAGGGATCACATTGTCTTGACTTCAAAACTATTGCATGAAAAATCTGTCTCAAAGATTTCATATTCTTTTCTTTTCAGAACTGCATGAGCCATCAGTTGCCATTGTAAGTAACAATCAGACTCTACTTAAGGAACTAAAAATAGAGATAATTAAACTAACTGCATCTTCAGCTTCCTTTTGAGTCCGTTGTGAAAAATGTGGGTGCATTTCTATCTTGATGTATTGGTCGATTGCCTCTCTCTAAAAATCTCAGTGATGCATTTTAGAGTGCAGACCCTCCATCTGAATATTTGAACACAGTATACAACACATTGTTTAGTAATGGAAAGCTGGTTAGTGCAGAAAGATCTCCATGAAAAGAGGTATCATGCACACACACACACAAACATACACAGAGGACACACTGTGTAATGAGTGCCTCCATGCTGAACATCCATACTGACATTGCAAAATTAGCCCGGCAAAAGTGCTCTCTAAGTGCACCATCTGTATTGTTGTATAGCAAGTGGGTCGAAATCACAATGCTAGATGGGCTGAGAGCGAAGAATAAAAATCTGCTTTCTTTTCTTTTAAATGTTGTGCAGTAGTAGTGTATTGACCTGATTGTAGCCTGTATTATTGTTTAAACTCATCTTATTTATCTACATTGATGGTACTTTTATTTATAAGATGCATAAGTCCCCTTAAAAAGCAATGTCTAAAGGACTGAAACCATGTTAAAAAATCCTTTTTAATTCAGGTTTTGTGCAGCAACAAACCTGATGTTGTCCTGCAGGATCAATTTGGAAACATGACCTTGCTGCTGACTTGTGTTCAAGTGGCACTAGATTTGATGATGGAAAGACCAGGAATAAAATGCAGAAAAGAAAAATGTGTCACCCAAACTCTGCAAACTAAAAATGAATTCTCAAAAATTAAATATTTGAAATATTTGCCAGTGACGCATTTCAGCTCTCTTCAAAAACAAAGGCAACTTTCTCTTTTTCTATGAATTTACAATCTATCAGGACTTAATGGGGCCTCTGTTTAAGAGGAATTTTCTGCAAGTTTTGAATGTTATTCATGCAACATAAGTTCGGGAAATACATTTCTATGTGCATATAAATGACTTTAGAGCTTCCTGGTAATTGACCCAGATCTTCTGTGACTTTATAAGGTCTTTTAAGCATGTTAGTATAATCTGAATTTTTTTCACCTAAAAAAAGAAGAGTTTCTTACTTATGTGTACACAAACTCAACATCCAAAAACTCACTTTCACTTATTTTTATTCAATTTTTCCAAAGAGCAGATGAATTTCACAGGAGCAGTCAAGTCCAGCTGATTAAGAGCCAAAGAGCGTCCTCTCCTGTCTGTAGATGGTAATACAAAACAGCAAAGACCACTTGTAGCCTTGACAATTAATCAAAACAATTAATCAGTTGTTCAGTTGGTGGATTGACAGAACAGTATTCAGCATTTATTTTAATAATCAAGCCATCCTTCTGTTTATTTTTTAGGAAAAATCCCAAAGATTCCCTGGTTTTATCAGCTCAAATGTGAATATTTGATGGTTTTCTTGTTTTTTTTTCTGATAGATCAAGCAATGCCGATAAGCAGTTTTGACTTTCAGAAATGGTGCATTTTCTCACAATTTTATATTTCAGAGATAAAACATTTAATCAATAGAGACAGTAATCTTTTACTTGATTAAAAATCAAAAATAACCATAAGCTGCAGCTCTAGTGGAGAAGATATGTTATATTATTTTTTTATTGCAACATGTGACAGAGAGGTCAACATTTTCTAAAGGGAGTCATAGACCCTAAAGCCTCTTAAATAAAAACTTCTCTACATGTATGACACTAAACAGCATAATCTGCAGATGAAAACAATGCTTATTTATCATTACTTTACAAATAATCAATATTTTCTTAAAGATCTGTACCACAAGAGTTCATTCAGCTCTTCCCCCAGATGGTCAATTCCTAAGTCTCACACAAGTACATTTGACATACAGTTTTAAATGAGGGTGCATCTTAAAACTGCATCTTAAGAGACTAGAAATGTTCATTCTACTGCATATGACTATTTTAACTTAGAGATCTTAAGAATAAATAACATTTACAGTACGTTCAGTTCTCTTTTAAGGACACACATCTAAGGCTGGTTATAAATATGCATTCAATCAATGGCAGAAATCTCCGGTGCTGCTACACAACATGAAAAATGTTATTTTAGTTTTGAAGCATATTTAACACAACCTTACATTTGAGTGATCTATGAAAAAATCATAAAGGCTGACTGGACTTAATCCTGCAAAGTGACCTGTTCTCTGTGTCAAACACTGCCATCTAGAGGCCACCTGCCGAGCTAAACGCTTCACGTCTCCTTACTTGCCTTTTTAAGTTAGAATGTCATCATTAGATATAAAAAAAGGGTTTGTACCTAGTTTTTTAGTTGATATCAATAAATGAACACTCATACACACAAAATCCTGGTATCACAAAATATCTTCAATACTGATGTAAACACACTTGAAAATACAATGAAGCCAAGGACCTAGTAAAAGACTCGACATGAACTGCATCAAGTTATTAATTGTACAAATGTGTTCAGCCAGCGAGTAAAGCATTTATTGAAGCAAATCAAGGTTTTTTTTCCCTCATACTGTCGATGATGTGCCTAAAACCTGAATGATGATGTTCACAGTGCCCTAAACAAGCAGGTAAGCACATGGTTTATCCTCGCAGTACAAGTACTATCCGGTGTTGAGGTTTATATCTTAGAATCGTATTAGAAATGTTTAACAGCCATCAACACAAACAGACAGATCAATAAGCTGAAACATCTGAACCTGCACAAAGTCAGAGACAACATCTTTTTTTTTTCCTTTTACAAAAAACAAACAAAAATCAGTTGCATGATTAAAGTAACATACAAGTGCAAAGTTTTGCCCTTAAAGCTTGATTGCGTTTTGAAACAGTTTAATATTGACCAATCTCAAAAGGGATTCACTGCTACAGTACTTTTTGACACGCTTCAGATACAATATGACACAGACATGACAAGAGTCAATGAAAATACTGACAGGATTCAAGCAGTAGCACATGCATGATGGTGAGATTGATGATGATGGATGATGATGATGATGACTGAAGTGGGAGGTTGGCATGAGCACTGGATGACATTCCTTGCAAATTGTGTATGCAAAACATCACTGTTTCCCTCAATAAAACATGTAGTATTATTTCTCAGTTATCAATAGAAGAGCCTGACCTGCTTTAGTGTCTTTAAGCAAGACAAACAGTGCATTGTGCAATCCTGCAGGGGTCCTAATACAAGAGAGGCTGTTTGTGATGTTTCCAGTACTGAAAAATTACATATAAATACTGAAATTTCTCCTGCTAGAGACAATGTCCCAGATACTCTGGATAAACCACAAACCAGACTGTAAATAGTGTTCACTGAAGCTACTTTCTCCTAAAAAAAAGGTTCCTATGAAAACTGTTTTAGTTTGGGGCGAAATGACCCTTTAAAGCAGTAGTTTCCACGCCGTTCATGAGGTTACCGAACAGTCCTATAAGTTAAAAATCTGAGTGTTATTTAACATTATAAATTCCTATAAAACTGAACATTGTCTCTATATTTTTTTGGTAATCTTAAAATTGTTGATGTTTCAGCTTGGTCATTTTTTTCAGTAAATTTTTTTATTGTGCGATCATTAACTTCCATATGGAGCAGCTGTAGCTGGCATTTTTCACGATTTATTTCAACTTTTGGTTGTAACTCTAAATCACAGCATGGCTGATGGAGGCTGTGTCCTGCGCAGTTAGTTTGTTGTAACTGGTAGCCTAACAAAAAATATGTCATAATAAATATGATAAAAGATTGCGCTGCCAATTTAAATTGCACTCATGTAACACAGTCAGACTTATGATGGACACTTTAGAGTCAATATCAAAACCAGTTTAGCACAATCAGTATTTTTATAGTCTGCCTACGTTACCCATGAAGCAAGTGAACTGCACACAGTTCAGCCAGAGGTTTTGGCCTGTTGTGCAAGTGACGGCTAATGTTGCCTGAAGCTGTAAGCCTCATGCATGTATCAGGAGCAGTGAACTCACTTTCTCTTAACAACACAACCCCAGATTTTTGTCATTTTCAAACCTGTAGTCTGCAGCAACAGCCAGCACTGACTAAAAAAATAAGTGACATCACTCGAGGCACCATATATCTTTACACAGTGCCCTCTAGTATCACTTAAGATTTAAGTTCATACCTTTTTTTCCCCACGGGTTGGTTCTTCACATGATTTGTAAAATACTTAGATGTGTAAAACGGGTGGAGTTCCCTTTTAAGATCAGCCTCATACCAAATTGTAGTCCAGTTAGTGCATTATTTCCCTCCTTTCTAGTTCTTAAAATTGTCTAGGTAACCCTCAGCAACTGCCCAAGTCATCCTAGTTAGCTGAGTCATTGTAGAAAGCCACTTGTTTTTTTGCAGAGGTTTGGTCACTTCAGCACCGTGGACAGCTCCATATAATCTCATATCAAAAACTGTCTGTAAAGAACCACAAAAGCCAAAAACCTGCCACGTTCAAAGACAAAATACACACAAAAGCACCTAACGGAGAAGCCACCACTTTCAGCTTTGGCACCCACATCTGTCTCTTAAGAAAACACACGATACCACTGACACGAGTACAGAAGCTCACAGGAAGATCCTAGATCCAATCCTTCCACTTAAAGAGCACAACAGCAAACACTGGATCATGCAAAACAGCTCACATTGCAAGCCCTCTCCTTAATGTTGATAAAAGATACACAGTTTGGGTTGTCAGGGGGATGTTTTTAACTTCCATTCAAAGAGAAGCAAAAAAAGAAGAGGAAGCACTGTGGGCAGAAAAGGACATTTCAAATTCCAGTGAACCTACGAAAAAAAAATGTATCAAAACCAAAAGGATGTCAATTCAAAACTAGCCTTCCTCCCATAATCTTCCTCATAGTGGCACACTGCGAATCAAAGGAGGAGGCTTTATTTTTTTTTTAGGGGCTTAGTTAAAAAAAAAACAGCCCCAAGAGATGTTCGTACTAAAGCGACCCTTCCCTGTGATGCACTTTATTTTCCCAACAAAGAAAAGTGAGCTGGGTCCCACAGAGGCAGTGAGTGGAGTACGGTGTTTTCTTTGGAACAAACAGCACTGCAGTACATCAGCTAATAGAACCTGGCTCCCAGGGGGGGGCTCAATATAGGACACTTCTCCTCTTCCTCCACTTGAGCTATTAATACACCCAAACAAAAGAAAAGAGGCTTAATGAGGCAGCAACGGGGAACTCATGCGAACTAAGTTAGACAAGAGCTTTGTAGTGTTTAGCTCCAAGGATTCCAGCTTTTCATATGCCAATAGATCCTACTTTGCTATTTGTGGCTGATGCCATGGGAGTAAGAGTACACTACATGTACATCATGTTACGCCCCTTTTAAGCATTAAGTCTGAGCCCGTTTGATGAGGTCTTCTTGAAATGGCAAAAGCAACGCAACAGCGAAAAGAGATGCATAGTTTCAAAGCATGATAATGTGCTGGATATGGATTTTATGCTGTAAAATCCTATGATGGATGAATGAATGAATGAATGAAGGGACACACCACATACTGTTACAAAATTATCTGAGCTAGAAACAACTAACATAATATTTCACCGGTTGGACAAAACAAAGAAAAAAAACTGTGATATATGAAGCATTTCTTTGCATAATTGCATGAAAGAAAATTTCTCATGCAGCTTAGAGCAGCTACCTTGAAGTTAATGCTTTGGTTCAGATTCAGAGTGCATTAAAATGGAAGAAGATGAAGGAGTGTATTTAAAATGCACACAGTAGTTCAACTAAGAATTTGTATCCTGATTGAGCAGGAGAAACTGTTTCTAGGCAGCTTCACACACTGAACACAAATACCCCTGTACATATTAACAGAATACAGTATTTCAGCTAATACCATGGAAACAGACTAACACATACTTGCAGAAAAAACAATTCACAGAGGAAGGCATTTACACGCCTAACCATCCTAATTGGAACATTGGAACATTATAATATTCAGGCTATTGTAAAAAAAAAAAAAAAAAAAAAAAGGGTTTGGTGTTAACATCCATCACCTCAAACGACAAAACCACAAAGTCCTGAATTAAATCAGGGGATACTCATATGTGCAAGTAAACAAACTCACATTAAAATCAAGTAAGAATCCGCCAGAAAAAAGCCCATAAAAACAAAGTGAAAAGGAGAGGTGATGTTTCACTTTACATCATACACTGAGGACCAGATATCCGCCTCCGAGTCACAGCTGTCACACAGTGCAAAGATCATTGTTTCAGTCATGCAGAACGACATGATAGACAGAACAAAGGGTGGTGTCAAAAGCAAAAGGAGTGTTTGTTTCAGCTCTGTCCTCGACAAGCGTGATGTTTTCATAAAGGGTAGATATTTTGCAGAAGTTATAAGACTTTAAGCCTGGAAACAAGGGGAAACTTTTTGCAATATATTCAGGGTTCATACAGCCTCTGAAGAGTAAAATTCAACCACTTTTCAAGCACTTTCAAAGTACCTAAACTGCAAATTTCAAGACTCTCCAGAGCCTTTATTATCACACTTAAGCTGTTCCTTAAATACAACTGAAAAACAAGTTTAGAGAATTCCTCTAAAGCCACAGCAAGCAATGTTTACTGTGACTTTTTTAAATTTTATCTGCATTTTATCAGCTGTTAGTATTAATGTCAATTGAAGTTTTTCATCCTTATTTAAAAATTGCTCATTTTGACACCAGGAGGAAAATACTGATGTTATATTTTATTTCAAATATTAAAAAGATTTTTTTGGTTCATCAGAAGAAATGCCAGATTATTTTAAAATCCACGCATATTTTAAGAACTTTATTTGAATAAAAGGATTTTCCTAACCTTGAAAAAGTCATATTTAAAGTTAACTATTTTCCAAAATTTTCAGACTTTGCACAAACCCTGTATATTGCACAAAAATAGTGTCAATTCATCCCCACCCTTAACTCCAAGGCTCAAACCTGTCCATTAAATGCATTTTTTGGCACATAAAATCTTTCTTAGTCTAAAAGGATTCCATCTCGTTTTATCTGGAAGGAAGGAAGCCATGTGAAGCTTCCCTTTGGCATTTCGGATCATTGCTGCATTCAGCTCACACTAAGCTGATCTGAATTTTCCATTTTGGGCGTTGTGCTCAATCCAATTGGTTGTAGTAATAATGAGACAATTAAGTCCTACACCACACCACATGAAGCAAATCCGCTGCTGGGCTAAATATACTGACTTGAGGATCAGAGAATGTGGAACGGCAGAGATGCTGAGCCTTGAAGTAGTCAAACTCCCACATCAGAGGCAAAAATTAGTCTAAATATAGCTCTTGTTAAGGGGTCACATCCGCTCAGGCAGCAGTACTCCCCATTCAACAATAAAAACCACAGATTTGGCTTAACACACTACATCCACATTTGGTTGTTCCTACAGAAAAGATGTTTACCCTTTTGCTTCTTTAATCCCTCTGAACAAGGAGCATTTTATATCCACTGGACACAGCTACAGTTCAGTCATGAAATTCATCAGCCTCTGTAAATAATTCTACACGTCCAAAGGACTTTGGTTACATAAATATGACAAACTGCTTCACAACCATTAACCCTGCAGCTAATGGTGTTAATGTCTTCTAACCTGTAATTATCTTACAATATCTACATAACTGTGTCTCAGTAACCTACTTGAAGCACTTATGTCTGTGATGATTACAAAGATGCTTGAACAACCATCAGACTACATTGAAACAGTCTTTAGAGCTGAAAGGGAAAAATACACATACATAAAAATGTCACCTTTTTTTCTTTTTAAAAGACTTACTTTATCCATTATTTCTTTTCAGATCAGTCTGAACCATAAATAAGTTAACAATATAGCTTATCATAAATAAATGTCAGTCTGTAAAATTCACATATAAATACCCTGCTTCCATCTTGCAGAGACTTCTCAGAAAAGAGAAGTGGACCCAGGTTACGTTACGCTGCAGCACGTTGCTTTTCTTCTCTCCTTTTGACAAAAAAACATGGCGCATCCGTGATGTAAACACTGCGACTTTCCCTTTTAAAACCTCTGGAGGCGTGGACAAAGACAGATACACGAAGCTGTGATTTAATGACGAGACTGCAGGTGTCTCTCCATTGTCTGTCTGGACCTGCGGCAGTAATGCAGCCCTTTTCATTTTTGGACAACGGTGACAACTTCTTCCTGGTCCAGTCCCTGATTGATTCAGTCGGTGTGTGACAGAAAGTGAGAGACAAAGAAAAAGGGGTAGGCTATTGCTAGTGATGATTGATTGATAGATACTGAGGTGATGGTTGCTGCTCCTGCTGCATGCTTTGTTTTGGAGACGTGCGGACGTCCATGCAATTGAGCCAGAGGCAGAGAGCTGCCAGGGACAGAGAAAGAGAGGAGTGCTGTCTCGACACTGGTCCAAGCCTTCCCGCGGTCCATGAAACGATCTGAATTTCCCCTTTTCCTCTCGGTGTCTCACTGTCCTTCTGAAAAGTCAAAGGCCAGATGCACCAACCGGTGCTCAGAGTCCGTTCCCAGCGCCACAGGTGTGTTGACCGGCGTGTTGACAGGTGTGCTGTTGGAGGGCTGCGGGTTGGTGTCGCCAGTCTTCTCCTGAGACTGGGAGCAGGACGAAGAAGAGTGAGTGCTCTCGCTAGAACTGCTGCGGGTCTCTGTGCTGGTACTTGTCTTTTTCATCTTCCTCCTCTTGGCCAGCGGCGCCTTGTCCACCGTCTGCAGGCGGAAACCTTCCCGCTTACATTTGTTAAATGCCTGTGACGAACAAAAAGGGCGATTGATGAGCCAGTTATTAAGATTTCTCCAAGTTATTCAATTTCTAATTTATACAAGTTTATAATTAACTATATTACAGAGTGAAACAGTAAAAAAAATGTTATAATTTCTTAAACTCTTCGCTTAAGTCTTCAGATAGCTTGATTTGTCTCTCCAGTAGAACAAAACCAAAAATTTTTTTGGACTAACATCTTACATTTTTGCTCAAAAAAATACCTAAAGGATTTAATGATTGTCAAAACAGGCAAATTTTCAGTTTGCCAAAATCATTATTTTGACTTGCCAAAGCATAAGGATTGCTATTATTTTATGGGTATTATAAGATAAACTGTTCAGTCTGTTTGGGTTTTAGAGGGGCTTCCTTGCAGCCTGTTAGCAGGTTGGTATTTTGAACAGCACTTGTTCCATAAACCAAACTGTCACAACGGGAAGCCCAAAGGTTGGGAATTCATGACCTACATTTAAACAGGCATGCACTGCTGGTCATTACGTACATTAAAAGTAGCCTTGACACAAGTGTGGACGGAGGCAGTGGAGGAGCCGAGAATGTCCGGGGTCATGAGTGGGTTGGAGGACAGCTGGCTGTCGTCCTGCAGCCAGGCGTTGTAACGAAGGCCACACATCTTAATCCTCTTGTTTGGATCCACTGTCAACAGCTCTGCAGGAACAAGACACAGATAATTAACTTAGGCACTCTTAATACGGGAGTGAGGATGTGAGCCACAGAGAGGAAGTGATTTCCTCTTCAGGAAGCTCAGTAACTGTGTCCTTCAAAACAGGCACAAACTCTTTGTATAACAACCAAATTTTTAGTTTGGACAGTTTTCTGAAACTGTGAAGATTCATTCACATCCTCTGCACTGGCAAGTAGATTAAAAGAGGCTCGTATTTTCAGTCACAGTTCATTGAAAAACACACAAAAATATAAGTTTTTTCATAAATATGTCCACTCTTAATCTTACTCTCAGTTAAAAGTGTCATTATCCCTTTAATTTGTGTGGTCTGAATACTTAGGAGGATAAGAAACAAAGGCAATTAGAGTATTTTTAGCCAATTAAGATCTGATACTTGCTAAAAAACAACTACAATATTAAAATCATATCACTAACACACTAAGCATGTTCTTTAAACCATTGTCTGACATATACATGACATAACATCTGATCTCTCTTCTCATGACAAAACTTTAATCAAGCACCACTTTCAGTCCTCACCTTGTATGAGGTCTTTGGCCTGCTGGGACACATTTCTCCAGGCCTCCCCTTCGAATGAAAAATCCCCCTGTTTGATTTTCTTCATGATTTCTTCAGCGCTGGTGTGAGTCAGGCTCTTCCCCTGACACTGGAAAGGCACCTGGCCAGACAGCATGGTGTACTGAAAGAGGAAAAACACACAGATACGGTTTCTGAGCTTAAATATCTTCATGGTTAATCAAATTGAAACAGACAAAGGCAATGCTACCTGCTTTTTAATCATGTTACCCAGAATGAGGTGTGAGTAACGAGGCATTATTATTACAACATATCTGCTGCTGAACAGCAACAACATGCCTCAAAAGAGCTCAAAGCCAATCATGACTGTCCATATTTTTCTGCTATGAAGCTGCCTAACGTTGACTGGTTGAATCAGCACTTAACAGGAGAGCAGTCTGTTCTCAGCTGACTGAACAGGATACTCTCACCTTGGCCTGTTTACATCTACCCTCGGTTTTCTCATTAAAATGACAGTGGTTGGGAACAGTCCTTTTGGCGGTGGAGGATCTGCCGTGCCCCTGTGTCTCTCTCTCCTGACCCCTCCCTCTCTGTGTTGGCTCACTTTGCTTCCAGGGCATTGTGCACACAGCTTGTCAGTAACCATTTCATCAAAGGTCTGTGAGGCACATTACTCCCGTATCCCCCCCAGGGGGCGACGGTGCAAACAGCACTTGCACAAGGAGGCCCAGACTCAGCACGGATGACTGGCCAAGTACAAAAATCTCTCTCACTCTTAACTCTCAGGACCCCCTGTGTGCCCTCTCCATCTCTTCTCCACCTCTCCTTTTAATTTCCCTCATCTGAGCAGAAAAAGGTTGAATTAGGATGACATTTCCGCTGCCGGGAAGCACCATCTCATATGAGCGTAGCCCTAACCAGCTCTGAGAGCCGGGCTGGTTGCTCTTCACTCCGTGGTGAGCCCGAAACTGTGTCAGCTCACCACAGGATGCTGAGGGTTGCAGCACTGAACAGGAGAGGGAGATGAATATCATGCAAAACAGATTAAACAGAACATGCACACACATGCATACATACATCAACCCCTCCCATACTTTAGCACACACATGCACGCACACACAAACATGCACAGTCAAAACCAGTTAAAATAACAGCTGATTGCTTCATCAGAATGGCCTGCAGCAAATGTTTAATCAATAAACTGGATAATGTCAACAAATCAACACAGTGTGGAGCTCATGATTAAACATTTGGTTTTAGAAATTCTCCAGTTAACAGTGTTATGAAAAACTACTTATAGTGGAGCTTTGAGCTGTAGATTTTCAAAGATTTTTAATAATTTTATAAAACTTATAATCAGGTCACTTTCCTGGGGCTCTGTGGAAAGTGAGGGATACACTTGTTATGGGACAAATAATGTGGCTGCTGAATAGGGCTAATCACTGATCTGTTATTTAATCCTGTTTCTAACTGAGCAGCATTAATGTCAACAAACTTAAAGCTTAGTTTTTGATGTGGGTTGTAATTCTGTGAGTATCTGTAACTTTTCACCTGAATGTTTCAAATGTTAAAGTGAAAAAAGTAAACTTTTCTGTGCTTACTCGGTTCAAGGGTTAGATAATCCGCTATGCTAGACTGAAGTCTACAATCACTGTTATAATGTATACTCAACTTTCCTTTTGGGATGCACAGAAGTGTCTTTACATGTGACCAAGCGGGTGAATTATAAATGATTAAATTACAATTTAAAAAATTGCTTTTAGAAATGCTTCAGTAATAGTATGGTGTAAAACTTCTTAAAGTGGGGCTTGGAGTTGTGAATTTTAAAAGGTTTTTACCGGATAACAAAATAATAATCAGGTATAATACTCCATTATTATGCATATTATATGTGTGGAGAAAAATCAAACAAATATTTAAATTTTTTAAGGCTTTAGCCAGGAGTTTTTGCTGATTTTACTTCATGACTTATTTCAATAATTACTTTTAAAAAGCGTGTCAACAATTGGTAAACTAAACATGAGTTGGATGTTATATTTGTTTTTATAAAGGAAAAAAGTATTTGGCACATTTATGACATATTTCTTTCTTGTTATGTTTTAAATTTCTATTTAAATTTTTTCTAAAATAAAAACTCTTGAGGAAGGGTTGCAATAACGTGATGCTAATATGTTTCCTTCCTGTCAGGATAACGTTGGGTTGAACAATGGAAGATTCTCCGTTGGTGAACTACCAGTGTTGTGTTTTGACTTCAGCTTGGCTCTGTTGTCCCACAGCCACTCACCAGAATGACCCCCAGACTCCACAGGTCACAGGACTCATCGTAGCCGTCATATTTGAGAATCTCTGGTGCGGCGTACTGCAGAGTGAAGCAGGGAGTCTTGAGGAGCTGATTGTCTGGCGGTTTGAGGCGAGCAAAGCCAAAGTCTATGATTTTTATCTCGGAGTTCTCACTCTCGTCCGTGAAGAGCAGGTTCTACAAAGCAATTCAAGACACAAACAGCAATCATTTCTTTCTGCTCTGCAAAACTGGTCCACTCGAGAGCTCACTAAATTGGACATCAAGACTTGTCTGACCGGGTACTTTTGACCCACGTTAGGGTCAGACAATTTTACTGTTGTTGTGCAGAAGATTGCAGAGTCAGAAAGACAATATGACCGATCATACTAAGTTCAGAAAACAGTAATTCTGTTCTGAAAGCTTATGATCCAGAGTGTCTGTATTCATCTCAAAGACACCATTTTGCACAGAGAGAAAACAATTTCTAGCAGTAGACCAGCTAAGTTTAAGTCCAATACCTCCGGTTTAAGGTCCCTGTGCACCACGCCCACGTCGTGCATGTGACTGACGGCCGACACCAGCTTTCGCATGATGCGGCTGGCCTCCGTTTCACTGAAATGTTGCTTTCTGCGGATTCTCTCCAGCAGCTCCCCTCCACCAAGCAGCTCAAGGACCAAGTATGTGTGGAGCTACAGCAAACACACACACACACACAGAGCATATTTACTCTTCTCATTAACCTCTGTTACACCCATTTTAACATGTCTTTCTTTATGCTCTGAAAGGGTACAGTGACGCAAACATTCCAACAGGTTTTGCAATTTAACAAACATGAAATAGTGTTTAATCATGTGTGGCGAATTTTACTTCACAGCTTGAGCTGCAAGCAAAAAGAGAGAGTGTTAATGTGTGAAATGGTGGATGATAATATTTTTGGTTTCATTATAAATGCTGCAAAAACAGCCCATCCTTGATCCCCTGATGGTGAGATCAAACTATAATGGTACTGAGAATAAGTGAAAGGGGCCAAACAAATTGGGAAGGGAATAATGTGTCTGGGCAGTGGGGTAGAGTTTCTCATTAGTGCTGGGTCTGTGGAACAAAGGCAGGACTCGGTCGAGGCGAGGCAGCGCTGCTTTGATCTGGGTCACAGGCCTCTGAGGTACAGTAATAACCCCACTGAGCTCATCAGGACTAAAGTGGTGCTACCAGGCTTGAAGGACAGCGGCTAATGAACCTGTACACAGTCAGCCACGCCGGCACACCTTCCCAATAACCAAGGTTAGCTTCAGATGGAACACATGCACACTTCGTTTGGTTTGAGTGTGCAGCTCAATTAGCAACACAAGTAAATCCTGGTTGTTGTTATTCAGTGTTACAAAATGAATGTTTTTACAGCTGCAGTTAAAAAAATATGTTAGGTGTGAAATGTTGAGCGCTCAGAGAGAGATATGTTTATGGGACAATACATGAGGAGACAGAGACAGACCTCGAGGGCTTCAAGCTTCCCCATTAATCTGCCTTGTTCCAGTTCCAGGACTTAATAAGGCCGCAGTCCCCACAGGCTCCCCAGAGAGCCATGCAAAGCACAATTTATGGCAGCAAATGTAACGGCCATGATCGACCTTACCTGGTCGTGGTAAATTTCATGTAACTTGACGATGTTAGGGTGGCCGTCGCAGAGCTTCAGGGCTGCTATTTCCCGCTGAGTTTGTGCTTCCATCCTACAGCAAACACAAGCAGGAAGCCATATAACTGTCACAAAATACAACATAAATACACACAAACACAGTAGGTTAGGAAAGTGACTTCTGAGAGAGCAGGTTCTGCTTCTGTAAACAGATTCCCAATTGCCATTTCAGTCTAAACTGGGCATTTTTGCTAAATTATGTATCAGTGCCTTTGCATTACGTATTAGTAAACAAACAGGTTTAATAAAGTACTAAGAAAAGAAAACACAGGCAAGACAGAATATCCCAAACCAGTGCATCTATCACCCATTAACTCTCTTCTTTTGGTGACATTTTGACGGCAGGTTATGTGAGGTCAGCATTTTCCTCTGGTTAATTATTTACCACAAATCACCCAACAGCTTTTTGAATGTTCTCACATTTTTAGTTTCAAAGGCATTTCTATTCATTTTAAGGTGGAGTTCTCCTCTGCAAGCCCAATGATTCTTTAAATGAACAAAGACTAATTTCCATGTATATATAGTTACAAATAATGTGGTGCTGTGAGTTAAGAACATGCTTATCTGGATTAAAGAAATGTCTTTGTATCAGTTTGCAGTTGAAGCTTACTCTTATTAAAACCATAATATTTAGTTCAGTACTGTGAATGTGGGAGTGAAGTGTAGGACAACAGTCAACACACACTATCAAGGCTTATTTTGTGGCAGCCACCAACAAAAACAACCAGGTTAGCGAGCAGAAATGTATTTACATGTATTTAATCCACATGACCTTACACAGAGAAACAGGGAAAATAAAATCTAAGAAATTAAATAATTAGGTCAAACTGTGTGTGTGTGTTTTTTTCCATTCACTGGTTTGACAAACATTGCTGATCTCTTTTCCAAGGACTGTTTTTTAAAGTTGGCTGACAACAGTCTAACCTCTGGCAGGGAGAGGAGGAGAGCAGCCGGCACATTTATCCAGTGAAACTATAAACATCACACAGCCAAAAGCAACTCAGCTGACAAACACACCAGAGCCAGCAGGCCGTGGGCTTTTACCTCTTGCTGACAATCTTGACTGCATATTTCTGTCCCGTCTTCTTGTGTGTGCAGCGCCTGCAGATGGAGAAGCTGCCCTCTCCCAGGACACTGTCCCTCAGGTCCATCTCATAGCTCATGTAGAAAGGTGAGTCCTGCAGGGGGACCAAAACAAGTTGTTATGTCAAATATACATTTTAACTGAGAGGCTTCACAAATGAGCTCATTCAAGCAGTGCAGCTGCTTTACTCTTATCTATAGAGAAACAAGAAACTGCTGTTACTTATCTCACACCACACAGATCAGGCCCTTACTAATATTTTATCTTAATTTCCTATCATGTCTCATTTTCCCCATGAAGACACAATAAATGTATACGATCAATAAACGTTATTATTATTATTTTTTATTTAAGTCAGATCGGAGTCAGATGATTTTTATTGTAATTTTTAAACAACAGTCTGAAACCTTTAGCCCATCTCACACTTGTCCCACATTTCACGCCAAGTCTCTTGACCTCTGTGCTTTTTTTGCTTTTGTTTGCCATTTTATGTGTTTATAAAGTTCTAACTTTGTTGCAGTTTTGTGATAATAAGCTCTTGCTTTTGTGGTCTGCAGCAATCCATTAAAAATTTTGGGAGTAAGTTGGAAAATTTCTTTTGTCACGCAATGCTCATTCATTTGTATACACATTAATCAAAATAAAGATAATGAAGATAAACACTGTAAGACAAAATAAGACAAACTGTCTGACTAGCATCCAGTTTGTAAAACACGATAAACCGAGGCTTTCTGGATATTCTGAGCACATCATTGCCTGACTGCTTAGCTGGAACTTTCCCTTTTGAAAGTGTGAAAGCACTAAAGGATATTAGTAAGTTATTGCCAAGGTTACATCTTATAACGAATATGATAATAAATATTGAAACTGGCAAAGTCTGTGAGGCAGCTCAGTTTCCTCTCACTTGAAATCAATACAAAATCTTTATCACATCATGCACCCAGGATGTTGATAGAAAACTTGCTTAGTACTCATGCTGCACTGCTACCTTCTCGAAAAGCATTAACACATTCAAAAGTGCATCCATGAACAAACAGCTTTAAACAGGCTCGTGTCTGAAAACTGAATCTGAATGCAGTAAACAAGTACAGTAGAAAAAAAAAAGGTTTTGGTGGAATGGAGGGGAGGGAAGAAGTCTAATCTGTCTGTGACAGCAGCCATTAGCTTAAGTGTGTTTGTACAGGGGGATCCAAGTCCATTCATCTTACCTTCATCATGGCGCTGCGGGCCACCGCCGCAGAGCCTGGCCTCTCAGAGCCTCCACACAGCTGGACAGGGTCGTCCATCACCACATTCCTCTTGAACAGGATGGAGGGGGCCATGAAAGAGTAACCCTGCGCATAGAGATACAAGAGCTGTTTACATCTTACAAAGACATAAAAGTGATGGCTAAACTGTATAGACAGAGTGAAAGAAAACATCCCCGCTGCCTCAGTTAAGACTGCACCATTAAAACCCCCATACTTCATTTATACATAACAGAAATGTATAGAAACATAATCTGTTCTGTATATTTCCATAATTACTGTAAAACTTAACTTTTGAGCATTTTTTCTTCAAATGTCACAACAGCCTGTTAACTCCTCCATAAACCCCAATTCCCTTAATTTGTGAGTGACAGTGGCTGTCCAGCTGTTTCTATTGTTAGACTTGTCATTGTGGAGCGCTGCCTGCTTAATTCCAGCTGTGGGAAGCCCAAAGCTTTGAGCTGGCATTAATCTCTCTTTCCCTTTTTTCCCCGACGCACACACAGCTGTGTGGTATGTAGTGACAGCCATGGATGGACGGAAGGATGGATGTTGAATGAATGAGATGCCCTAAATTGCCGGGCTTGAATATTTGATTGCTCTGCTGTGAAATTACATCTTGGCACTCTTAATGCAATTTTAATTTTGTTTTGTGAGGCACGGTGGGGGAGCAAGTGCACGGTTTGAAATTGGGATTGCTGTCGTTATCTCAGAGATTGCTAGGCTTGCAAATTATAAAGACCACAAAATTTCAGACTATGTGAATGGCAGCTGAGAGCGAAAAAAGCCAAGATGAAGTTGGCAATCAAAGACTGAAGGCGTAACCGAGACAGACGTGGTGATGCTCTCAAAGTGTAACCTTTTATTCCATGAGAGAAGCCCGTTAATGGATCTATTGATCTACCGAGCTCAAGGATCCAGAAGGCAATCAGAGTTGAAATTTCATGCAATACATCAGACAGCCATCAGCTGGCACGGAGTTGTGGGCCATATTATGGTTCAAAGCTACATCAAAAATAGTCATTCACATCTGTTACTTCAATAAGAGCTGCATATGGCAGCAATTACTTCAATAAAAGACCCTTTAGTCAATTTGAATACCAGTGCACACAGACAGACTCATGTTGACTTACAGCAACCTTTTGAGCACATTCAAAACTTCACTTGATTACTTCGATTGCTGTGGAGTATGTCAAATATAGTCACAGACAAAAAGCGGATAATGTATAATGCGATTTTTCATCCGTGTCAACATTTCACACTGCCTGCAACCAAAGCCCAGACAAACATCATCACAAAAGGACATGCAAATGTGTTGTCCTGTGCAATGACCTGCAAGGAGCACAAAGGAATGTTCCTGTCTGCAAACAACAAGAGCCTGAGTCAGGACAAAAGAACGGACATCACTTAAAACTCTCCCACCTGGAAGATGCGGTCGCAGTTCTGTGGCAGAGCTGCGGGGGAGTAGGTGGGATCCATCTCTGTGAACTCTTCGGCAAAGTTGCTGACATCCAGCTCATCCCGAATCACTGGCTTGAACGGTGCAGGCACCTTTTTAGCTGCCAGGTCCTCCCAGTTAATTTTCTAAAGTGAGTTTAAAAAAAAAGGATCAACATTTCAGTTTATCCCCGTCCTCATTAACACGGCTTATACAGACACTCAGTTTTCCTAAAGGCTTTGCACTTAAGCAAAGCAGCCCAAATACGTACAGTAACAGCCCACCCTGCTTTTTAGTATTTCTAAATATTGTGAAAAAAACGAGACAGGCAATGAGATCCACCTGGTAAAACGGGTGTTTTTTGACATTATCTGCTCCATTAGGACCTGAGCCCAATCTCTTCTTTGGATCTTTGATGAGGAGTCGCTGGATGAGGTCTTTGGCCAGTGGTCCCATATCCTTTGGGAAAGGAGGATCCTTTTTTAAAATCCTCCTGTGTCGTGTGAAATGGATATGATCAGTGTTGTAGAATCATTACAACTAAAGGCTAGATGAAAAACTGTGGCTGCTGATCAGGGAGAATTCATACTTGGCAATGTCTGTGTGTGAGTTCTCATCTCCATCGACAGTGAAGGGCGAGCCGCCAGTCAAAAGCTCGTACATCAGCACGCCGAGGCTCCACCAGTCCACCGCCTGGAATGCATGAAAGCAGCCACCCAGGACTAAAGCTTAGCAAGCAGACTAAAAGAAAAATCTTTCTGGTGAGGAGGCAAAGTCAGGATATACAGAGAGGAGAGCCTGGGGTGTGACAGCATTCAAAATAAAGCTACAAATTACCTTGTCATGTCCAGACTCTCCACCCTCCACAATTTCTGGAGCCATATATTCAATGGTGCCACAGACAGAAAACGCCCGTTCCACCTGTTTTAATAAATGCACAAATTTTTCATAAATAAATGCATTTTAGTATCAAAATTTAACACAAAATGCAAAGGATATTTTACCCCTCTGTGCTGTAAAATGACTGCAAGTGGCCAGGACTGTTAGAGAACAACAAAAAACTTCAGATCTTAAGTGGATCTCCTTAACATTTGAAGGTTCCCTGTGGACTTTTTGACCCATAGTAACACTATGAAGCTGCTTTTCTTTGAGTGGTTTCCTTATTTTTTCATCTTATGCACTAGCACAAAGACTCAGATTGTTAGGCATTATTTATGAGGAGCTCAACTTTTAAAAGAACTCAGCTGATCCGCTTCTTGCGAATGTGTGGGTTACGTTTATCAGATTTGACTGACAGCAATAACATAGCAACATACGTAAAAAACTCCACAACTGTCAACAGATTTTAACTGTAGTATTTCTAAATTCTGACTTGTACATGGAAGTGTGACAACTACTTTTCGTAACTGAGTCAGCCCACTTCATACCAGTATGGAGAGATGATTTCTCTCATCTGAAATAACCAAAACTGTTCTTACTTTAGCAAAAAACAGTGCGTTCCTGCAGGACTCTGTTGCTCACAGAAAAAGAGCAAACAAACAGTTAACAAGCCTTTCAGGAAAACATCTGTTCTGGTTCTTATGAAATCAATTAAAGAACAGACAGATAAGTCTGTTTGGATTCCACATTTTACATTAAGCCTCCATCAGCTTTTAAACTCCCTCCTGGAAAGTCTAATGTTTGAAAGATTTTAACACACATTGCTGTGACAGAATGTACCTGATCAAATTCTTTACTAAGGCCAAAGTCTGTGAGAACTACATGACCGCTTGAATCCAGTAGAATATTCTCAAGTTTCAGGTCCCGATAGACAATCCCAAGCTGCAATGATAAAACCACAGAGGAGCAAGTGAAACACAAAACAATGTAAGCAGGAAAAGAAAACTTTATTACAGACAAGATTGTCAAATTGCGTTGAATCTGGGGGTTACCTTGTGTAGATGTTCTAGTGCCAACACAATCTCTCCGCTGTACAAGGCTACTTCTTGTTCCTTAAATCGCACCCTCTGCACCAAATGTGTGAAGAGCTCCCCGCCATTTACATAATCTATGATAGAAGATATCATGCATGTCAGGTTTGATCAAAAAAAAATCATTTTTCTACAGGGAAGGGCAAACACGTCTTTTAAATTTCTGCTTATACTAACTCATTCAGCTGAAGAATCTTTTATGTAGTTAACAAGAATCATTAACCTTTATATTTGCTTGTATAAACACAAAACAAAAGAGTAAGTCTACAGTGCATGGAAGGCAAGGCAGTTTCATAGAATATATTCTAACCAAGAATGAGGTGCAGCTTGGTATCCGTCTGGAAGGCGTAGTGAAGTGTGACGAGGAATGGAGACTGCCGAATGTGTTCCAGCACTTGCCGCTCAGTGCGTGTGTGTTCAGCAGTCTTTGCCTTTTGTACAATAGTGGCCTTCTTCAAAACCTTCATGGCATACAGCTTCCCTGCATCATGACCGCTCACTTTCCTTACCAGGAACACCTTGCCGTATGCTGGTGGTTAAAATAAACAAAGACAGAGAGCAAAGTTCAGTGCAGAGCAAAGGACTAAACAGATATGACAGGTGAGACGTGCTTATTGTTCTTAAAACATGCATAATCTCATGCCAGTTTTAAAAAAGTTGTACATACCTCCTGTGCCCAGCACCTTTAACAGCTCAAAGTTTTCGATGCCTACCCTCTCTACATGGCCCGTCAGGTTGGCTAAAGTCAAAGCAGAAGTAAAATATTACAAGAGAATCAAAAAAGAAAAAACGTAAATTCATGTAAATACTACGACTCACATGATTAAATATTTAAGAAAAGCATATTATAAATATTCATGCCACAGGAGATCAGAACAGTACATGTTCCTTTAAGAATCACTCACTCAGAGAAAACTTTGTGTGAAAATAGATTTTCACAATATCACAGAAGAGTTAGACCTTAAATGGAAACAAAGAATATTTTCCACATTAGATATTTTTCCTCTGAGGATTTTCTGGAATGAAGGAAAATTTATGTTTGTATCCACTGCACCAAAAGCCCCACTGTTTGGGATTGTAATTGTTATTTGCAGTTTTGTATCATAAATTCTACCTGCCATGATTGGTGCCATGCTATTAGAGGTGACTCACTGGAGAACTGGCATGACTGGCAAATTACCTAACAATGGCAAAACACTATGTACTAAACCCAAGACATTAAAGACAAGAATAGGTACAAGTTGTGGACACAGACTGTATTATAAAAGTTATGGTGAAGGTTAAAAAAATTTATTGTAGTTCTTCAGACCACCTGGTTCCTCTCTGCAGTTTAGTCGTTTCCATGCCTAAATTATAAAAACCAGCAAGCTAACAAACTGACATTTCAATGATAAAAACAACCAGCCTTAAGTCAAAACTGGTGAGGATGTTCTCATTTTTTTTCAATACTGCTGATAAAGTAAAGTGATAAATATGTTTGAAACTGACAGCTGTTGCTTCCCTTGTATGGACATCAAAAGGCACACTACATCACCCTTCAGTTCTCTTATACTTTTTGTTTTGCTACGGTGCCCAAGATATAAATAATGTACTCCTGCATTTCATTTTTGATACAAAGAGACAAGCTGAATGCTTTGAGGCAAATAAGGTCAAACAGGTTGGAAAGATGGGCTTTAAACTAGAGGATCAGAAACTCAAAACATTGGCCAGTTAGTCCAGGAAGTGGTTAAATGACTGCAAAGCCAACAGTAGCAGACTTGTAGCACTGGGCATCTTGCAATTGTACATTTGTTTACATGCAAAAGTGTGCAAATGCTGCAGATATAAACATGCACAATCCAAACACTTCCACCATGTAAAAAAAACTTAAAGAAAACAAGTCTTGTGCTAAAAAAACTGACTTACTCTTCTCAACTCCATCTCAACAGTATAAGATAAGCCTCCATTAAACTGCAGCCAGACTTGCTACATCAGCCAGAAAAAGGTCATTATCTTACATCAAAGATCTTCAGTGCATTTAGCACACACTGTCTGTGAGTCCTCGTGTCTTTCCAAATCAATGTCCCAGTACAACTGACTGAGCATAGCACGCTCTTAGACATGCATGTCCATTGTAGTGAATACATTCCTTCTGTCTCACTCTCTGAAAATAGACTACAGAGCAATTAAAAATGGCTGATTTAATCTTTTCCGCTGCTTCCCCTGTTACACACACACAAATAATTGCTGCATCTATTAGGCACCTCGGGTGCATACTGTGTCATTTCAAAACAACAACGCAGCCCTTCAAATTTGAGGTCAGAGGTTCAGATTGCATAACACCCTTGTCAAGCTCACCCTGCCAAGGCCAAGTTTGATTTCTGTGTTTATTAATAGACTGGGAGAGGTGTCCAATGAGATGATGCCTTAGTGCGAGACAAGAGGAACCTCTTTAGCCTACAGGAGGGAAATGCCCATGTTCCTCAAATAAAAAGCATTCCTTCTATTGTGTATTTCGGTTTGTTTACAAAGTGATCAATCTTTAAAACCTAACTTCTGACTTTAACTAAATGATTCTGCCCTTGTCAACACAACCATGACAACTGCTCCAACATCAAAACAGAAGGATTAAGAGAAGAAGACATACTGATCACTTGTGTACTGATATAACATTACACTTCTTGGGAAGATTATATGTGAAAGAATAAGGAACAAAAGACTGGCCAGACATTTTTGTCCTTTTATTTTGCTTTTATTTTGCTGTTGGATCAAATACTACAAAGGTGGGTTCTCTGTAAGGTTAAGTTGATACAATGACTAAAATAACGTGTGAAATTCATTACAAAAAAGACGAGCGCCAGAGACAACTAGACTGACTGCATATTTAGGGCAGGGCAGTAAAAGGGGGGGTGCAGCATAGTCATGTTGCAGCCTGAACAGCAGCACTGTCATTATAAACCTGTTGTATCTGAGGAAGTGTCCAACTTCAATCAGCAGCCCTCATGGAATCAGCACACTTGCAACTTTTCTCATAACAACCACCGTCATGTAAAAAAATACATGGGAATTGTTACTGAACTGTAAACACAATTGTACATCTCGTTGATCCCTCCTGGACTAATATCCTCAGATGCTGCTTGCACATGCCAACACTGAGCACGTTACTTTATACTATTATTCAGTCAAATTATTTCCAATAATCACAAAAACAAGTAGAATTCAGCACAGCCCTCAGTTTTACCTTGAGGGTGATGTTCAATATTGTCACCTCAAAAAAGGTAGCCAATGTTCGAAATAATCTACCTGTCAAGCGGTATTATCACACGAACCGACACTGTTGATGCTCACTGTTGATGTGTATAATCTGCAGAAAGAAACCAAGCTAATGTTTCCCCTTTGATTTGACAGCACTGCAGCTGTTTCTGCTCTTCGTCGGTTAAGGAGAAGTTAGCTGTTACCGCTAACATATCCAGGCAATGAGAGGAATACCAACTAATTTAAGAATGGAGTCGACAATGCCACAAACTCGCTAAAAATCACTGTCAATAGTCTGATTTAGCCTTGTTATGTGTGAATAACTAGCTTAAGCTAATGTTATTACCTGGCTTGACAGTGGTTATTAACTGACAGTTAGCTAACGGTAGTAAAATGGTTAGGTAACGTTAGTTTGCGTGAGGTGGCAGTGGCCGTACAGGTAATGAGGACAGTCGGTTAACATTAGCCTTCCTGTGCCATTTTTGGACTTGAGTAACGTTAACGTCGATGATAGCGCTCACTACAAATGCCCATTGACAGTGACAGTTGGTTTTACCCAAGCTAACCAGCTAACATTTCTCCAGGGCACGTGTCTCCTTACGATAAATAAAAAATAACGGACTGCGTTCACGTTAAAAGTTTAGCCAACTCGCAGCTAACTTACCATTTTTAAGCTCGTGTTTCACAGTAAAGAGGTCACCTTCTCTGGAAGATCCCTCCATCGGGGATGGCATCGTAAATTCGTGTTCCGATTATGTTCAGTGATGCTTTTCAGACAAGGTTACGTTCACCTCGCGAGCTGGTTTGCAGCGTGAACATAGAGAAACTGAGATATTTATCAAGAGAATTAAAGTTAAACGCCTAATAGTTATGCGCCAAACTTAATGAATGCATAAGTACAACGTTGCTACTAAGCGTAGCAGCAAGCAAGCCCAGAGGAAACACTTGCTTTATCCAGCACACCAACACTACCACTACCTTCGCAACCAGTCAGTTCCTCTTCGCTGATTGGGGTTGCTATGTGGATATCTGACCTCTTATTGGTTCTTTTCTTGTTAGCGACACACGATCCCGCCTTCCTCAAAGGACTAATGCTGCCTTCAAATGTTCCTCGTACAAGCTAATGTCAAAGGTCAGAGATACACACCAAAGTTCAATCGATTGAGCATGAAAAGTGTCAAGTTGAGAACTGAATAAATATAGCACAGCAGAACTGTGCCTTTGGAATTTAACTGTGTTTTGATGGACGTAACATTTAATCATCTTATGAAATATGATGCTTGTGATGACTAACTGTGATTCATTACATTGTGCTGCTTCAGTGTTAATCATCTGACAATACAGATAATATAGAAATCCAATAAAAAAAAGCTCCTGTAAGTTTTTAGGTGGACCTGTTAACAACTGACCTCCGTATATGCACGTTTAATAACATGAATTTCATTAATAATAAAAAAAACATACATTTTTCATCAGTAGAAAAGAGCATCATCATTTTTGCATAGTTTTCATTTAAGGCAGTGATGTGCTAACTTTAAAGGAAGTCTTTGACATGCTATGGAAAAAATACAAATTAATGCACAGTGCTGCTGGTAATTAAAGGATGCATCACTAAAGAACAGAATCTTTATCATCTCTCTATAATTATCTCTGTTCATCGTGGAGTAAACTTCATGGTTACTGGGCCTTAATTTAGCTACAGTTTATTTATGTGTGGGAGCCATTTTATCAGAGGCAGAGTCAATGTAGTTCACACATTTGTACACAGGGTGTCACCTTTGTGTTATGATCGATAAAGAAAAAAGAAGAACTTTCATTGTAGGTGCAAACTGTTCTTGACTGTCATGCTGGACCAAGTAAACACGGTGTCTTTATTCATTGGCTGTTTAGAGGAATTAATGAAAAGAAAAAATGTGAGACCTTTATGTAGAAAGAATATCTGTGCCACATAAATATAGTAAAAGGAACTTTGGATTGTTTTTAATTTTACAAAATAGGACGTAAACTGTTTATTGTCTGAAATTACAGGTAGGTTAAATGTCCCAAAATGTGACTCATAATTATGTAGACGAATAGTAAAGACTAAATATGAGCCAACATTTATTGTACCTAAGGTATAAAAGTAGTTGTTGTGCAGTAGAAAAATGTCCCATGTGAGTGATACAGCAGTTAGTGCATACTGTATTACAGATTTTTAGTACTGGTGTATCAGCAATTTACTGTTGTTTCATGAATTACTTAAGGCAGTGTAGTAAAGAGCTATGTTCAAGTCCCTCTAGTGGTTCTCATGAGAAATTTGAAGGAGAAGACAAATGTGAGGGGAAAGAAAAAAAACAACAAAGTTTGACAAAACGGCTTGCATTGTGATTAACTGATGCAGAGGAATAAATATATACAAGCCTAGCATTATATATGAAAGAAACAGGCCTATTAATTATTTCAACATTAATAGACAGACAGGTAAACACACCCATAGACAAGCACACAGGTATATATCAGGAAAAAAACTTAACTTAAAAACTTAACTTAAAAAATATAGATATATCTCTGAATGGAATGATTTGCATTGCCTATAATATACTGCTGATCCATGTTGTATGCTTTTTTGTTTTATAATGCGATGCTCTGGGTGTAAGAATCCATGTTCTTTCAAAATAATAAACCAGGGCTTTATCTATTTAAAATCTTAATATTTAACTATGTACCCCAAGAGATTGCCAGGGTGTGACAGAACAACAAACACTTCTCAAAATTTATAACCTTGGATCTGTTTGCTCTTTGACACGAACACCACCTAGTTTTTGCCTCCGCCTTGTGGTAGCATGCAGCCATTGCTTTTGCTTCATTCAATTGTATTTTGTAGTGCAGCTTTGCAGTATTCACACATTTATTTGTAATAGCTTTGTTTTTTTTTCCCGGAAAACATTGAAAAATTATTTTAAATGATTGTGTGAATTAAAAAAAAAAAGATTTCCAGTCGTCACCGTTTGTAGTCAGTATTTGACTCATCTCAGGCTCCGGAAGTCGCCGCGTAGAGAGGCGTTTTGTAGTCTTTAAATGTCCAATGAGCTGTGAGTTCCGCACGCTAAGCCAATGATAAGGGGCTATTTTCAGTTAGAGCCAATCAGCTTCTGATCCGAATGATCTGGTTTTCAGGAAGTGGGGCAAAAGTCGCAGAGACAGCTTTCTTCTCAAGTGCCAATGATAGTACTTTGACAGCGAGCTAGCATTAGCTTCCCCACTTCCCACCACTGCCGACTGACCTCCGCTCCCAATATGGCTGGTGTTCGAGCCCTTGGTGTTCTTTCCAGATTGTCATCAAGGAGATACGCTCTTTATACAGGTAGAAACTACACGTGTAGTTTTTAAAATGAAAGACAAGCATGTACTGAAACTGCGTGATGTGCTAGGCTCCGTAGATGGTTAATTAGCTTATTAGACTCACGTTAGCGGCTAGCTCCGAAGACTAGTGCATACGTGTGGAAGTGTTTCATACAACATGATAGTTTTACTTACATTTTCAATGAAAGTTCAGTGAGAATGTTCCCTTGAAAGTCGAACTTGTGAACTTTTTGTATTGGCGAACAAACTCTATCGTTACGTGTAAACTTTCTATCTGTGCTAGCTAGCTGGCTGCAACAGAATCGCTTAAGTTAAGTCGAGGGGGCTCTTGTTTAAACTTGTGTTTTACATCAGGCTGTTTGCTCTCAGTTAATACTATAAAAATGTGCCTTGTAAGAGTATGCAAACCCGGGACTGTAAACTTATGCCATTGATTCGCCATTGTGATGGCTGCTGTTGCCTCTTTCCGTCTGAATGGTAGGCGGAGAATGTAGGTGAAGGGTCATTTTCCCCTGGATGGAACAGCATGGCTGAGACCGTCTGAGGTCAAGGCAGTATTATGTTAACAAGTCGTATGCATTTTATATTTATGTTGTACAGCGACACTTTTGTTTAATCCCAGCTTTAAGGGCTGAGCACAATGTTTTATTATTGATAATGCAAAGCAGGTGGGGGGACTTCTACGATACGTTCAGGATAATGGAATAATGTATTGTTTACTGTCATCTCTCTTTACAGGCAGTACTTTTCGCACCTTCTCAGTAGCTCCTGCAATGCTAGGTAACGCCAAAACCCTTTTATATGTGTACTATGATTAAAAATAGGTCAGCTTGTCCAGTGACACAATTATTTTCTCACAATACATTTTCTTCCCTTTCTATTTTTAGCCCGGACCCATGTTGACTATGAAGTCAAGGGCGATGTTGCTGTTGTACGTCTCAACGACCCAAACTCAAAGGTGTGAGCTCATAAAAGATTAATGTGACAGTTTTCACCTCTGATTTGTGCAGATGGAATAGAAACCTAATTGTCATTTAACCTTTCAGGTTAACACCCTGTCAACCAAAATGCAAAGTGAGCTGACAGAAGTAATGAATGAAGTGTGGGCCAACAATGCTGTTCAAAGTGCTGTCCTCATCTCCTCAAAGCCAGGATGTTTCATCGCAGGGGCTGATATTAAGTAAGAGAAATGATTAAATCTCTTTATCTTCCTATGTGTAGTTTTAAAGTAAAATTTTGTTGTTAAAACACAACAAATTTAGCATTATGAACCCCCAGTATTGAGACCTCTTGTTATATTTGAATTAATGAAATATGATAGCTTATTGTCAAAATGCCAATGCCTTGGATTTCCTTGAATTCTTTTAATACACCCTACATCTGTTACAGTATGATTCAGGGTGCTAAGGATGCAGCAGAGGTCACCAGACTTTCCCAGGAAGGGCAGATAATGTTTGAGCTGATTGAAAAATCTCCTAAACCCGTTGTCGCTGCCATCAATGGCTCTTGCTTAGGAGGTGGCCTAGAGGTAAACAACAAATATTTCATCAACCAACTGCATGTTTGACTCCACTGTAAATATTTGACTATGCTAATTGATAAGAATTTGTATGTAATGGGCTTTTTGCATTTCAGTTTGCCATTGCCTGCCAGTACAGAATTGCAACAAAGAGCAAGAAAACTGTCCTTGGTACCCCTGAAGTAATGCTGGGTCTCCTACCTGGAGCTGGTGGTACTCAAAGACTTCCCAAAATGGTGGGTACTGGAATTGTATTCTATAAGCTTCCACTGATGTCATTCACTGTTTGAATTACTGGACTTTATTTAAGTATTAGAGTCAGGATCATTTAAGTAAAAGTATATGCAATCATTCTTTAATGACTGGAGACAGTTAAGACCCAGTAAAGTCGAAACATTAGTCAATTTTCACAATTAGAGGCTGTGAATTTATTAGTCTGAAGCATCCTATAAAGAATGCTCTAACTGTTTTTGTTGTTGTTGTGGCTTGCTTATATTTTTATCGTGTTGTTTTTTTTACCTCCTTACTTTACTTAAATGCTTACTTTGGAAACTCCAGTTTTTCTCATTGTACATCTGCAACTAGAGCCTCATGCAGAACAATCCAAACCTTAACTCCTTTTTATCTTTAAGGCAATTCAGACTTTTAATTCATCTTATTTTGCCTTCAGTTGTTCTTGATTTATTTATTTATCTGTTTTAAAATGACTTGTTTATACCTATGGTTTTATTATTTGACAATATTGCCATTTTTATTGCCATTTTTATTTCCATTAATTGTGTTCTTTGGTCCCTAGGATCTTTCGTCTATGTTTTACTTGGCTATACTGCAAATGCGGCCGATAGCACAATAGATAATGTTAACAAGTGAAAATTAAAGCAAAATATTAGTTATAGTATCTAGTGTCAGGGTAAGATTTGAAACAGCAAAGCTCTTATGAAAAATAATCAGGTTAATTCTTGTAATTTGAAATGATTACATGCACCTTCAGACCTTTCAAAACAGCAAACTGATTTTTCCCAACCCACCGTGGAGGATTCTGACTAATTTCATTAAGATTTCTAATCAAAATGATTGAAAAAGATTCTTTTCTTGTCATCCACTATGCATGACACAACAGTCCATTAATACTGATAATAAATTAGTTTACATATGTTTTCTTTTTGGCCTTTAGGTTGGTCTGCCCAGTGCCTTTGACATGATGTTGACAGGAAGAAACATCCGAGCAGATAAAGCTAAGAAGATGGGGCTTGTTCATCAACTTGTGGACCCTCTAGGTAAGCTGTCTCAACTACTAATTTGAAAACAAACAAACATATTATTTATTTCATTTAGTTTTCAAATTATTACCACCAGTAAAGATAGTCATCTGTAATATTTAGTCAGTAAGTTTTTTATTTCTGTAACTCTGCACTCTTTTAGAATTTTTCTGTTTTTTTTGTGCATAAGTTTATCTTTTGGTTCGATTATTATTTGTGCATGATTTTTGCTATTTCTGCTCCTATCATAGGACCTGGGCTGAAAAGTCCAGAGGAAAGAACAATAGAATACCTAGAGGAAGTTGCCATCGAATGTGCCAGAGGGATCGTCAACAAGAAGATTCCAGTGCGCAAAGAGAAAGGCATGATGCAGAGTAAGTTTCACTGCTTCTAAAGATTATTTGACTCTTTGTGGTCATTTAGCTTTGTTTAGTCATGACCAAAAAAAAAAATACTAAGTTAAAGATTTAATTTTCTTTCTCCATAGAAATTCAAGACTACGTCATGAGCTATCCATTGGTGCGGAATCAGATTTACAAAACCGTCCACGGTAAAGTTATGAAGCAGAGCAAAGGACTTTATCCAGCACCACTGAAAATAATTGAAGTAAGTAAAAACTTTCTACAAGTATTTTAAAAAATCTGGATGGTACTGGGATAAACATAACAAAAGAGCTTCAGACAACGGCCTGAATAGTGTTGAAGTGACTTCTTTTTTTTCCATTTCCTTTTCTCAGTGTGTAAAGACTGGATTAGAACAAGGTCCCATTGCTGGGTACTTGGCTGAGTCTCAGGTAAGGTTTGCTGGCCCTACATCATTGACACATGTAGCATTTACAGGAGTTTGTGCAAGTGAACATAGCTATTTTTTATGTTTACTGCAGAATTTTGGTCAGCTGGCAAAAACATCTGAATCGGCAGCTTTGATTGGTCTCTACCATGGTCAAGTTGCGTGCAAGAAGAACCGGTTTGGAACTCCTCAAAAAGATGTGAAGTAAGTGGATATCACTGTAGAGTGGGACAGTTAACATGTGGTGGTCTCCGGTCTACATGTGGAAGTAAACTCGATCAGAATACTGAACCCCCAGTAGCTTTAGTTGGCTCTTCCATCTGTGTATGAGTGCATAAAGGATTCTGATGTGCAGGTTGGCTCTTTTATGGATGCTGTCTGTGTCTAAATGTGTGTGTGTGGAGGTGAATGTTGACACGCAGTGTAAGACTCTATGAGTGTTCAATAAACTAAAAAAGTGCAACATAAAGACATTCCATTTACCATTTGATTTGTCACCATTAAATAGTTGTTTAAACTAATAAAATAGCCAAGTCTGAGATTCTTGTTGACACATTGACACTGATGGCAAACAGGAGATTATCCAAAAGAAGCACAGTCATCCTATTGTCCACTGCTCTTCAATGGGTGGTTTAATAGTCATTCTTTTGTCGCTTACCTTTAGGACTCTTGCCATCTTGGGAGCAGGTCTGATGGGGGCAGGTGTTGCCCAGGTGACAGTGGACAAAGGTGTGCACACAATCCTGAAGGACACCGCAGTGGCTGGTCTGGCCAGAGGAGAGCAGCAGGTCTACAAAGGGTGAGTTATCACATCAGGCAGTTATAGAGTAGTTGATTTGGTCATAGAGGATAGAGGGAGTGTAGTGACTTGATCTTTCGACAAAACAAAAAACCTAAGCCACTAGGGGGCTGCTACCGGGAACTTCTAATCAACGCGTCGTCTATGCGTTTCCAATGAATCCCACGTCCAGTCTTGCTCAAAATGTATTTATTTTAAGGCTACAAACAATCCCGTTAAACAATAGGCTTTCATGAATCTACACACACTTATATTGTCTATAACTTGTATGCAAAAAAAAGAAACAAAAGGCTCAGAGTTAGGCCACTAACGGTGGTCGAAAAACTGTGTGCCTCTCCCAGTAAGCAGCACACCTGTCGAGTAATCAACTCTTCTTCTTATGTCTTACGTGAGCCATTGTCCACCTACTGTGGCGACCAGGGACAACACACAAAAATACAGACAAAAAATGGCTCTAACAGAGAGTTTGTTTGTTTGAAATACAGTTCTAGTCCAATGACAGAATAACCTTGAACTTTTAAATTAGTGAAGAAACTTAAGCTTTGAAAGTCCTTTTTAATTGTTTTGTGTGTGAATGTGTGATCTTGAAGCTTGTTAATGAATCATTTGACTCCTTATTTTTAACAAGGCTCAATGACAAGACCAAAAAGAAGAACATCACGTCATTTCAGAGAGACTCCATTCTGTCCAACCTGACTGGCCAGCTGGACTACAGCGGCTTTGAAAAGGCCGACATGGTTATTGAAGCTGTGTTTGAAGACATCAAAATCAAGCATGCAGTCCTGAAGGAGGTGGAGGCTGTAAGTGTCTCTGAAAAGAGGCTCAGCAGGCCTCTATTATCAAGAGAAAGTTGCGTTAGGCCAGTATTTGCATCTGTGGCATTGAATCTAGGACAGTGCAGTTTTCACTTTTAGCTTTGCTGTGACTTTGAGCTACAATTTAACAGATTCTTGTCTGCAGGTGATTCCTCCTCACTGCATATTTGCCAGCAACACATCTGCTCTGCCCATCAAGGATATCGCTGCTGCCAGCAAGAGACCAGACAAGGTTTGTACTTGCCTTCTAGTTTCAAAGTGCTTATCGATTAAAAAAAAAAAAAGGAGAACATACCTGAATATTTGCTCTGTGTCTTCAGGTGATTGGAATGCACTACTTCTCTCCAGTGGACAAGATGCAGCTCCTTGAGATTATAACCACTGATAAGACGTCAAAGGACACTACAGCCTCAGCTGTGGCAGTCGGCCTGAAGCAGGGCAAAGTCATCATTGTTGTTGGGGTGAGCGTCACATTTGTGTCTAGTTTCACTTCGTAGTTACTGAACAATTAATACCTTGTGTTAAACTTTTGGAAATGACCACAAATGACCCACAAAAAAACATTTAGCTGGTTGAAAGTAATTTAGCAAAAAACAAAAAATAAATAACAAATATGTTAAAATAATATGTTTCTTTGCAGGATGGACCTGGATTCTATACAACAAGGTGTCTGGCTCCCATGTTGGCTGAAGCAGTGCGAGTACTTCAGGTTAGTAGTTTTACTTCAAAATGCAGCAGCAGATTTGTTTTTATAAAAGACAGAGTTGCACAATAAAATTAAAGTTGTAGTCCCTCATGCTCCTGCAGCTGGTCCACATGAATACTTTATTTGTTATGTACAGTGTATGTTAGTGGTGGATTTGGGACCTGAGATTGACAGAGTCAGCTCACGTGAACAAATCATATTCAGGATAGCAGTAGTAGGTATTAGTAATGTATCCGTTTCCACTTGCAGGAAGGAGTTGATCCCAAAAAGTTAGATTCACTCACTACAAGCTTTGGGTTTCCTGTTGGTGCAGCCACGCTGGCTGATGAAGTCGGCATCGACGTCGCTGCTCACGTTGCTGAGGACCTCGGCAAAGCCTTCGGCTCCCGCTTTGGTGGTGGGAATGTGGAGGTTCTGAAGACCATGGTGGATCTGGGATTCAAGGGTTAGGATTGTCATAATAAAGGATACAAGTTTAGTGATGGTTCAATGCAGAACTCCTGTTTATGTGTCCGGATAAAATGTATTAATTTCTGCTTTTTTTTAATTCTCAAGGCCGCAAATCGGGAAAAGGTTGCTACATCTACCAGCCAGGACTAAAAGTTAAAGAGATCAACCCAGAGATTGGAGACATCCTTGAGAAATACAAGATGACACCAAATCCTGCTGTGTAAGTTAACACTTGGCAGAAGTATGGCCGGGTATCAGTACTCAGTAATTTAAGTATCATCCAAAATAACCAAGTATTCAAAGGATACCAGCATTCAACCCCCTTTTGTTCTCAGATCTAGAAAAGTGTTTTGGTTTTCTCTTAATCACCTCAAGCATTCTTCGAGCCTTAATATTCCAATATGTTTTACTGATATTAAATAATGTAACTGTTGAAAAGCTCTGTACTTACATGTGAATCTTCTTACAGCTCATCAGACTCTGATGTGCAGTACAGACTCGTTTCCCGATTCGTCAATGAGGCTGTGCTGTGCTTGCAAGAGGGGATTTTGAACAATCCTTTGGAAGGAGACATTGGGGCTGTGTTTGGTCTGGGATTCCCCCCCTGCCTCGGAGGTCAGAGTTTAACCTTTATCGTGGTCATCTGAGCTGCTTGTGCTCGGAGGCTGTGTCCTCTGTCAAAGAAAAGAGCATAAACAACCCAAGAAGGTCCTTCTGTTTGGTGTTTTCAATGAATTGGAAAGCCTGGGAATTATAATGACAAAGCATTTTAAGATGCAGTAACTTGCAATTTATAGTTCAGTAAATCAGTCAAGGGCTGTTTAAAAAAAAATGAACTGGGATTAGACAGTTTCATAAAGCCTACTTAAAGACAATGAGATCAGACTAGGCCTTTGAAACACAGACCCATCACATCCATTCACAGTGAAGTGAACAGACTTTTCAAGACAAAACTGTGGTGTTTGTAACCACAGAGGAGCACAGTGACACATAAAACACCCCAAAACAAAACAAAACATTACACCAAAAATGAATGAAACCACTACAACTAAGGAAGCCAAAAAGAATTTATTACGTAAGCAGAGATTAACTCAACACTGAACTGCTGTGTTTGCCCAGTTTGCTTCAGTGCTTCAGCTTTAATCATATCATTGTGGGTTTAAGTCTCATGTGACATATGTGAAGACAGAGGGTGTTGGATGAGTTCAAATCTGCATCCCTGGATGAATGCACTAAGGACAATGTTCATTTTCTTAAACAGTGCTGACTTACAACACCACAGAAGTTATTAACTATAAACTTTCTGCATAAACTCTCAAAGAGTTGAACTGCGTGTGGTCATAATGAGAGCTGTATAACTTATCTCCTACTTCAGGCTACAAACGCTTGAATTACTCCTCGTAAAAGCCTTAATCACTAAAATGAACCAGGTTCAGCTAGTAATCTGGCTTTATGGAACACCTCTCTTAAGCTGTATAATAACTGTTCATAAAGAAATGAAAACAAATCTGGATTAATATCTCTATCACTCGTTTAACATGTAACTCCAATGTCTCGCTGCTTGCAGGACCTTTCCGTTTCGTGGACAGCTTTGGTGCAGACAAGCTGGTGGAGAAGATGAGGAAGTTTGAAGACGTCTACGGGAATCAGTTCACACCATGCCAACTCTTACTGGATCATGCAAAGGATTCCAGCAAGAAATTTCACAAGTGACCGACTCACTGTGTGGGCCAGTAGCTTTTAATAAAAACTCCAGCCTGCCGCTAGAACGTGCCTAACAGTTATATTATGAGTGGGGGCAAACATACTATGAATATGCTCTGTTGCCAGGTCTTTAGGTTTGTACATTTTACCTGCATGACGGTTGTAATGTTCAGTTTTTATTAATACTGTTTTGAAGTGGTGCAAATACAGGGTTCATAGAGGTGATTGTGTTATTCAGTGTGCACTTACTGCAAAATGTGGTAAATAAAAGCCTGAACAGAAACTGAAACATTACAGCCATCATGGAGGCAGACTTTATTGCAGGACTGTTCTCAAAGTATGCATTTAGTTTCACTATATCTGATTAACTGGCAACCAAGTGTGTGATGTCAGCAGAAAAGGATGTTTTTCTTTGTACTTTAACATTATTGATTTATTTGATGAGGTATAGACCGGGGGGGCAGAGGAGGAGGATGATAATTCACACATTGCGGATGTAAAGCTAATGTAGAGGCAGAAGAATTAAAAATATTGTGCAACTGGCAAAGGAGTTCTTCATTTATGATGAATGTCTACCAGCATGGTACAATGAGTGTCTTTTTCCTTTTTTTTTGTACATTAAAAACTGTGGAGCCTGGTAAAAACATTGATGTAAATGTGAAGCCTGCATTAAAAAAATTTGTTATTGAATCAAAATCAGCTTCCTCTCTTTCTCTCTCTATGTGATGGTGCGTTCAAGTGCTAATTTGGAGGGTAATTTATCACGTCTACAGAATTAGACTTCAGCCGTGTACCGTGACATGAATTGGTCCAATCCAATTCGCCGCGCAGGTCACATGTCTTATTTCCATTGTCCGCAGAGCAGGGTGTGTACCGCGGGGAGTGTTTTTCTCCAGCAGCATCCTTTAGTGTCTCCCCACATCGCTTCCTCCTCTGAAGGATGCTCGGGGCGGAGGAGTCGCTGAGTTCATCGGGATGATGAAAGCGGCGCACATGAGGCGTGTCTGTCCGTTTCTGCCTCACTTCCACCGGATGAAATAGAAGCTGCTGCACCTGTGCGGAGAGGACGCATCAACCAACGTGGACCCCGCCCGAGAAAAATGGCTTTTATAACGTGGCGCTTTTGATTTTTTTTTTTAAAAATTTGACCAAAAAATGTCCAAAAGCAAGCACAGCGAGGCGGTCAGGGTGGTGGTCCGCTGCCGACCGTTCAGCAGGAGAGAGGAGGTGGCGGCGTGCGAGAACATTTTGGAGATGGATGACAAACTGGGGCAGATCACCATCAGGAACCCGAAGGCGCCACCTGATGATCCCATGAAGGTGTTCACGTTTGATTCTGTGTACGGCTGGGATTCAAAACAAGGCGACATTTATGACGATGCGGTGAGACCTCTGGTGGAATCGGTGCTCCAAGGCTTTAACGGGACCATATTTGCCTACGGTCAGACCGGGACAGGTAAAACACACACCATGCAAGGGGTGTCAAACGACCCTGACATGAGAGGGATTATTCCAAACTCGTTTCAGCACATTTTCACACACATATCCAGAACCCAGAATCAGAAGTACCTGGTGAGGTCATCCTACCTCGAGATCTACCAGGAGGAAATCAGAGATCTGCTGTGCAAAGACAACAACAAGAAACTGGAGCTCAAGGAGAATCCTGACTCTGGTGTTTATGTCAAAGACCTGTCCTCAGTGGTCACAAAGAACGCCACCGAGATTGAGCATGTGATGAACTTGGGCAACCAATCCAGATCTGTGGGGTTCACCAACATGAATGAACGCAGCTCGCGGTCTCATGCGATTTTCGTCATAACCGTGGAGTGTAGTGAAGTGGGGCCAGATGGCGAGGACCACATCCGGGTTGGGAAGCTGAACATGGTTGACCTGGCTGGCAGTGAGCGCCAGAGCAAGACAGGTGCTAAAGGGAAGCGTCTGAAGGAAGCAGCCAAAATCAACCTGTCCCTCTCAGCGCTGGGGAATGTCATTTCCGCTCTGGTGGATGGGAAGAGCACCCACGTCCCATACAGGGACTCCAAACTGACCCGCTTGCTCCAGGACTCGCTGGGTGGCAACGCCAAGACGGTCATGATCGCAACAGTGGGGCCATCACACAAGAACTTTGACGAATCCCTGGCCACGCTGAGGTATGCCAGCAGGGCCAAGAACATAAAGAACAGACCTCGAATCAATGAGGATCCCAAAGACGCCCTGCTGAGGGAGTTTCAGGAAGAGATTGCACGCTTGAAGGCGCAGCTAGAGGAGCGAGGAATGCTTGCGAAGGAGAGGAGGAGGAGAAGGAATAGCAAAAGACTGAGTAAAAGTTTGGCCGGCATGGACGAAGAGATGTTTAGAGAGAAGGATGCAGATGTTTGGAAGACTCTCGAGGAAGAGCAAGAGGTGAAAAATCACATGAAAGAGGAAAGTTGCATCCCAAAGGTTCTGACCTGCCACGGAGGCGGTGAGAAGCTAAAACACCTGAATGAAAACAGAAAAAGCGTGGAGGACATGCAGTGGGATCAAGATGCTTTGGAGAAGATCATTGAGAAATATAAGGTACTTACATAGACGACGTGCCTTAATATAGCTCAGCATGGTGTCTGGTAAATGAGACACAAAGAAAATTTACATAAATAATTAATTGTATGTCTTTGTTCGCAGGCTATGGAGAGCAAACTGTTGGTTGGAGGAAAGACTATAATTGATCACACCAATGAACAGCAGAAGATGCTGGAGCTGAAGAGGCAAGAAATTGCAGAGCAGGTAGGTGGAAATAACAATAATGATTAAAGTAATGTTTTTTTTTTGATTCTCCCAACAATACTTAATGCAATTTAACATTCATAAAAATAGAAGCGTGGGTTGTCTTAGCTTACACTTTTTAAAAAAAAGACCTTTATTTTTTAGTTTTCTTGTCTGTATCCATCTTTAATTAAACTGAAAGTTCTGTCTGTTTTTCAGATAAGAAGAGAGAGAGAGATCCAGCAGCAGATGATGCTGCAGGACGAGGAGACTTTAGAAATGAGGGAGACGTTCTCCTCCCTGCAGCAGGAGGTGGAACTGAAGACAAAGAAGCTGAAGAGGGTAGGATGACTCCAACGCTGACGTATCCCATAATGCTTTTATCATAAAAGCTATTAATCATTACCTTTATTCAGTCAGTTATATTTGCAATCAATAACCCTGTTTTCGAGAGAGGCATCACTAGGGGAGGTAACACGGGTGAGCCGAGGTTCTCTCAGACAGAACTCCCACTTCCTCGTGTTCAGGAATAATTAAATTTGTGGTGGGCAGAGAGAATTGATTGGCTAAATTAATGTTTTTTCCCTAACGTGTGTTTTATAATCGTCTTCTCTAGTACAGCTTAAGTAACACTTGTAACCGACATGTTCCTGTTCTGCACAGTTGTATGCCAAACTGCAGCTGGTGAAGGCGGAGATGAGGGATGTCATTGGTGAACACGTCACAACCAGACAGGAACTTGAACAAACACAGACTGAACTGACCCGAGAACTCAAGTACAAGTAAGTCGCTGGATAATAAATGTGCACATTCACTCTGTGTTGGTTTTGACCATCATCATATTCAGTTTTCTATTTTATTTCCATCATCATTATGCATATGAAGAAAGAATAAAGCATTTCTATTGTGCAGAAATACTCTGTTTTTCCCATCTAATTGCAGTGAACATCAAGTTTCTACTGTAAAGGAATTAATATTTTATCGTGTCTACTCTTGCTGTGATGATCCACTGGCAGATGCAGACATGCAAAACAATGGCTTTCAAAATGTACACACTCACTGGGCGAAATAAGAAAACTACTGACAGGGTTTTTGTTTTTCTTAGCTTGTCTCTCTTTTTGCTATAAACTTAATTTAAAAGCCTTTATCTGCATCTGTATACCAGCGGCATACCGTTATTGCCATGCATCCCTGGATCAGACATTGTGTCGTGTCTGGAATGTCATAGAATATTTTCTAATATTACCTTCTTTTGTTTATGGAGCATTGTCCAATTTCTTGTAGTGCATTTGCAGATATGTTGTTGATGAAATTAAAAATAACCTACAGATCAAAATCTAAAATTTCACAGATATGATGGACAGCTACAACATTTTAATCTTGGTACTTTATGTAAAGTAAAAAAGGAACATACAACACTTTATTTGCCTTTGACTTTTCAGGCTTTACCTGCTGTGTATCGTATTGTTGATTAGGGGCTAAAACTGTGGTGTTTAGAAGCAATTTGTTCTTAATTAGATGTTTTTTCCAATCAATCAGGACATCAGCGAGAGATCGTTCAGGATGTAAACTACAATTTAGAAGGGGAAGAGGGGCTTTGCTGTGTGAGAGGCTATTTTTTAACAGGCAGAGGGCTGATATTGTAAAAATATGCTGCTACTGTTTCAAGTATATTAGATGACTTTTATTTATGTGTGTTGATGCATTAAAAATAAAATATCAACACGCAAATACTCTCCAGACGTAAACAGTTTTTTTTTATATATAAAAAGGGAGAAATATTTATTACCCTTATTTTGGAATAGAAGCATATTGTGCTCTGGAGAGTGGCTGAGCGGTTTTATTTTAATTTAGTTTTTGTTGTCTATTCAATTGCTGATTGACACTTGTATTTCATATTTCAGATATCTTCTGATTGAGAACTTTATACCTCCAGAGGAAAAGAACAAGATCATAAACAGGTTGCACTTTGACAGTGAGGAAGATCAGTGGAGACTTCGACCGGTGCTTCCAGAGAGGTCAGAGGGTTCATTTTACACTGACATAAGCTACTGTGAATGTGATAAATCTTATAAAACAAATTGTAAATCATTAACAATCAATAAAAAAATCAACCTACTGGGTGTAACTCTTAACTGAAGCAGCAGAGACACTTCTTTTGACCTACATATATTATAGCTGATTGCACCTGCACATTGCTTCTGTAAAGGCTCTTAACATAAGAATTCAGTCACAGTGAAGTATAAAACAATAGATTAAGCAGGATTAAAGGACAGAATTTTAAATAACCTCCTTCAGTAAAGATCATAAATTGATGATACAACATTACATACCTGTGATTATGGCTTTTCTTTTAATTATTCTAATGGCCCAAGTCTTTGCACTTGTCAAATCCAGTGTCTAGTCTGGTTCAGCCACTAGGAGGCAACAAAGTCAGTATTGATTTATTCGTGCACAGAAGGACAGTGAAGCACTCTGACGTGACACACTATCGTTGACTTCTGACTCTCTGAGAAACAAATATCTTAACATAGACATAAACCAGACACTCCTGTTATTCATCTTCAGCGAGACAGTTGGGAAGCTAATGAGAGGATAGCACAAAGGAGATAACAGAGGAGATTTATGTGATGGGAGCTAATCAGTTCGCCATATATGGGGCACTTACAGTACCAGAAGCTTGTGTCTTAACTGCTAAACCAAGTCTAAGTGTATTAAACGGAATCCAAATCCTTCTTTTCCCATGTCTTTATCTCAGTGCACCCACTCAGGTCAAGAGGAGGCCTCTCTCAGCTGTGGGATACAAAAGGCCAATCAGCCAATATGCACAGATGGCTGTTGCCACAGCAACTGGGGCTCCATGCAGATACCAGGTCAGTGCTCAGACATTTACAAGGACAGTCGGTCGAAAAGTACAGCACAGTAAGAGATGCCGAATAGTGACCTTATGCTGCCTGTTTCCATGTTCACAGCCTCCTTCTTCATAGTGGAATGTGAGGATAATTATTTTATTCAATGGAGATAAGAAGAGGGATGCCATCCCTCCTTTTTGTGATTAATTAAATTAATATCTGTGGCCCCGACTGCAGCTCTGCAATATCAGCAGCCTAACTGTGCTGTGTATTGATAAACCCATGGCGCTGCCCTTGGTGCTGAAGTAGCAGATGGCTTGAAATTGCTCATCAGTTTCACCTTAGATCTATAATACTCTCCAGATTAAATGTGCTATAAATAATCAGTTCTATGCTTCATTGCAGCATGCATCACCTTCATGAGCAAAGTCATAAGTAGTAAGGTGTGAGTGAAAGAGTGAGTGGATCATAAAGACACACTGCTGCCTGTAGTATCCCTATAATCTGCCTAATATATTCTTATAATTATACAGTAGCATCTGTGCTGCTGAAAAACATCTCCAGTGACAAAATATTTTATGGGAGACAAATTACTGACTGGTTGTAGCCATGGAAACCAGTCACAGTTTTACCCCAGTGACCTTGAATTTTGCTTCACAATAGCAGCCTTGAACAACATTGAATGGATTATGTAACTGAATTTGTGGAAGAGTTTAAAAGTGAAAACAGCTGAAAAATCAACCCAAACATAAACATACATGTGATGATACTGTTATAACTACAATATTATTCTGATCTGTTCTTGCAGGCTGAGAATGTAATGCTGTTGGAGTTGGACATGTCTCCACCAACCATGTTCACCTTGAACCTTAATGGCACTCACCTGGAGAGAGCCTTTTCCCCCCGGCTGATGCAAGACCTTCTGGCTAATGTTTCTGTCAGAGAGAGGGCAGGTGCATCGTCACGGGTCAGGAAGTCCCAATCCTGGTGAGAGAACAGCTGAGAAGGGCAGACATTTGGTGAAGGATCCTGAAAGTTTGGTTTTTTTTTGTGAGCATTATTTTTAGAATAAAACTGAACACTACAGAGCAAAAGTTAGGAGGAGAATCATCATTAACTTTTACAACCATACTGACTAAATTGTCAAGTCTGGTTGTTGAAATATTAACATGTTTGCTGGTATACTTTTAAATGGCACAGGTTTCAGGACTTCATGAAATACTTACTGATATATTTCTATTGATCTACTTAAAAAAATAAACACAAAATAACTGTAGATCAATTTGGTCTTTCTGTGATTTAGGAAAGTGATAGTGAAACCTTTTGCATCTTAAGTAATAGGTCAGTCTGTTCTTAATTGTGGTTTACAGGTATCAAGCACCTCAAGCAGCGTCTGTCTCATATTCCTCATCATCCACCGCTCTGACCGAACCTCAGAGTTCCTCTCCTTCTCAGAGACAAAGACCATCCTCTGCTGCTTATCTTCCACTGGGGGGTCCAGATGAGACAAGCCCCTGATGTGTCTCAACACAACTGTACGCAGGGCTTGCTTCGGTTCAAGTTGGCACAAAGGAGACGTGGAGGGGATCTTATGCCTTGATTTAATATTGTTTTTTTGTTTTTCTTAAATTTCATTATTATTATAACAGTTTATTTATTTATTTAATTATTGTTCGGAAAGAGTCGCTTTGGTAAGCATGTATTCAACTTAGCTGGAAAGAAAAACATCATTTCTTGCCTACTTTTGCCTAAAAAAAAAAGAAAAACATGTAGTTCCTCGTGGCTTATGACTGTCTCAATGAATAGCACAGCCAAAACAATTTTTTTCTGAATCCAGGTTGGACATGCAGTAAAATTGTTTGGAGAACCTTTACAGTTTGTATTTTTTATTTGATTATATTTCCATTTACTTTTCTTAAGCAGCAACTCTTTTAATCACATATTTTCTAAAATGTGTCTGGTCATTGCCAAAAAAAAGTGAAGGGTGATATGGAAACAGAGGGCCCTGAACTGGTAAGGGGGGGGCCCCTGTGCTGCCTGTATGCTTCATAAAAATGTTGCTTCTATTTCTAGCTAAGGTACTTGTGAGCCAAAAATGTGAAGAAAGCTTGCAATGCTCTCTTGATTAGCTGCCTTATTTTTTCATAGTTGTGAAATTTGTGCAAAGTGCATTTGCTTAACCATGAAAAATAAACACATTGAAACGATCTCGAGCTGCCTACTGTATTTTTCCATGAGCTGCGGTTATGTTGCGGTCTTCCCCTGCCATCCTGGTCATAATTGCAGTTGACAGCTTTATAAATATATGTGGGGAGACTTGAAGACTTTGAAATGACAGCTATATACAGTAAGATGACGTTTCCTTCGGAGTCACATGACCCTTTACAGTAAGTCCAACATGGCAGACGGAGTGGATCTTACGCGGTAACTAAAGCAACATTTCAACTGGATCAGACAAATTCAACACTACTCTGCAACAAGACATCAACAATGAGGGAGAGACAGAAGAAAAAGAAAGGCAGGACGTGGGCGGAAGCCGCTAAAACGGTATTCTGGGTGTTTTTATCTGCCGTTTGTTGTGGTTGTTTTCCTTGAACGCTCCCACTTGTACAACTGTGTTTATGAGTTCATGACCCGCTGGTAAAGACGAAATGTTGCGTAGACGGCGCAAGGCCCGTGTTGACGGTTAGAATTGGAAAGACCGCTGTCACTAGCCCGCTAGCTTTGCTCATCTGTCAACGTTGAGCATGAACGCAGCGAAATGAATGTCAGTCGTGCTCATTAAAGCATGCTCCGTAAACATGTCTGTGTGTCGTGTCTAGACAGTGCGGCTGACATGTCTGTCACAGTCCGAAGTCGATAAAGTACCGTTAATCACGAAGTATTCCCGTCAGTGTTGCGCGCTAGCCAGGTTAGCATGCTAGCTGATGCTAACGCAGCTGAGTACGTTAACAAGTTTGTGCGCTACCAAATGAAACACTATAAAACGTGCAGTGTCCATGTGTAATGCATCTTCCATACACTACTTTAACTCAATAATTGATACCCAAGTTTATTTTTTGCATGCCAACGTTTGGCGAGATACCATCAGACTAGTGGCTAATGAACGTTGCTAGCATGGTAGCTAGGTGTCCCGTGTAGCATGCTACTGACTTAAGCTGCAAAATATTAAAACTTCGAACAAGTCATTTTAAGTGCAACGTTACTGCTTCTGTGGACACATACTTGCAGTAATGTTTAAGGTCCAATGAGTTATATTTAATAATTAGTTTGCTCTCTATGGGTAGCTAACTCCATTGATAAAGTATAATAACGTTACTTTTTTTTAACACTGATGAAGTAATTCTGAATTAAGATTATCAACATAGTATGAAATATGGGAATGAATGAACAGCCTTCACAAATGCACCAGGTGGATTAAAATGTTCAGCGCTAGATGTACTTACTGATGGAGTTTAAGTGTCTTAAATGTTATTTTACTGTAGATGTTTTTGTTTACATTTTTTTGTTGTTAGCTATTGTTGACGTTCACTTTGAAAGTTCAAGATTTTGCTGCATTTTTTTGTTCATGTCATAATATATAGCAGTGTTTCTTTGGTTGACAGCTATCCATGAAAATTGTAACCACCTGTTATGTTGCATGCCTGATAGTAGATATGCATTTGGTCTAGAGAGTCCACTAACATAATAAAAAAAAAATAATAAGGTCTAACTCTGCAAAAAAGCCACAATGTTTGTGAAATGACTCTGGTCCTCATTATTTTTAGTATTACATCCTGCACTTTCACATAGTAAAGGGAAGTGGATGGTTGTGGAAACCTTGTACAAAGCCTCAGTGTGTGAGACCTGAGGCTTTAGCTGAAGCAGATCTGAGATCAAATCATGTCTGATGAAATTTTATTTTATAATTCTAGGTTTTGGAGAAATATCCCAATACGCCTATGAGCCATAAAGAGATCTTGCAGGTGATCCAAAGAGAAAGGCTTAAGGAAATAAGGTAAATACTACAGCAGATGTCCTGTAGACAGAAGACATTTTCATGAGAGAGCATTATAGTTCTCTCTTTCTGTTTTTGATGCCATACCATGTACTTTCCTTTCTCTTGTTCACATAGTAATGGTTATTTTTACTTAATTATTAACTGTTTCATTTCTTTTTGTTTCATTGTCACTGTTCTCATCCAGAAGGTAAGAAAAAGCTAGACCCCCACCCCTTATCTTAACAAACTCACTGCAATGCCACTTTGTTTGGTTTTGCCTTTTGCATGTTATTAACAATAACATGTCCTAGGTTCAGTTGCATAAAGATGCAGTTTTAGACTAGCATTTATAAATCACATAGACCTGCTACAGCTTTTTATAGCCACTTGTATGATAAAAACATAATTCTGTTTTCCAGATGTATTTTTGTAGGCCAGCCGAGAAGTTAGCATCGCCCTAGTTCCCTCAACAAAAAGCCAATGGGATTTTTCCAACGACTTTTTGATAATTACAGAAATTCAAGTCTGTGGCAAACAAAAGTTTAGAATATTCAGACATTTTGTTCAACAAGATAGTTTGTATTTAAATGCTAGAAGTAAATAGCTAAAGTTAGGTTATAAACCAACTGCAACACAGTTGCTTGACTTCATTGTCACAACCAGTCAGCTTCCTTCTAGAAGACTAAAACTGTAAAATTTGTGTTAGAATAGTTTTAAGAGTGTGAGTGTAAACACAGCAAGGCTGTAGAGGTGAACTAGCAAGTATATTGGTTTCAGTGTTCGACATGATAACATTTAACATTCCAGGCAACATCAAATTTCTCAGACAACCTCCATATTTTTATAATGCTACGTGTTAGCAATCAGCGAGGTATATCTTATAGAATATAATGTGAAGTCTCTGTTTTCGGCATGTAACCAAAAACCCATTGATTTCCAGACAAAGGGACCCAAAGTCCAGCAACACTTAGATATTTCCGGGTTCAGGGATTTACTCCTGCACTGCTGTACTGCTTCACATTCTAACGAAATACAGCATGGACAGATGAATTTTTTTTATTATGTTTTATAAGATTCAATGGATTCAAAAGTTAAACACGTTAACATGAAATTATCCAAAGAATTTAGGGTGGGTGTGAATCTAATGACAAAAATTATCTGGCGGATTTTAGCCTGCAGTATTTGTAGGCCTGGGAGGTAGTTTTCTAAATGAATAACAGATGTTGCATTTTTTCTCAGTCTCAATGCTTTTTATCACTAACCATTTTGCTTAATGTGCTTTACTGTATGCCACAATGTATAAAACAACACAAATGGAAGATGACAAAAAAATGTATTTTTGCTTCACTGTGTTCCTCTGGATATATCTCTGGTGTGACTGCTGAGGCATTTTGGTGCACTTTTAATTAACTCAAGTTAGTTTTGAAAATATTTGACTTAACTAGAACAGAATTTTATGCAACAGACATAGTTATGTCAGACCAATTCAATCTCAGAATATCAGTTCCTTACAGTGATTAGATTGGTCTTGAACCAGTTTTATGCAACTGATTCTGTATAAAAAAATTAGTAAATTGCCTCAAAGCTAAACCGATGTGAATCTGACCTAAACTCACACATGTCCTCTTGATGCATGATAGCAATTTCTCCCCAGATATCAAACCAACATATACTGTTCTTGCATCTTCCTCCCGGCTGTCTGATTTATCGGGGAACAGATGTGTAATTAGCATTTTTCTCTCATGATCTAGTGGAACCTCACCGCTGGCATGTCTGAATGCAATGCTGCACACAAACTCTCGTGGCGAGGAGGGGATTTTCTACAAAGTCCCTGGCAGAATGGGGGTCTACACGTTAAAGGTTAGAAACACACAAAGCGGCTTTTACTGCTCTACTATGTCAGGCCCAGAATCCCAAAATAGATAGTGAAAGAGATCACTTACAGTCATTAATTTTGAAAATTGCAACCATTAGGTAGTCTGCCTCAAGGAAAGGAGAGCATAAATCTTTGTTAGCATCATAATATGATAACCAAAGATAATTATGTTTGCCGTCAAAAAATATGAATGCTGTGATTTTGTATGGGTGAAAATACCCCACCAGATGTTTTTGAATTTCTGCTTAACTCCTCTTTTTTGGCATTTACAACATTAAAGTAATGCATTTTTTAAAATTTGTTTTCATGTAGAAGGACATCTCAGATGTGGCAAAGGAGCTCTCTGATGAGGGCTCTGAGGAGAGCAGTGACAATCTTTCAGACTCCCAAAGCACAGAAAACAACAGTGGTGGCATCACTCAAGAGGGCAGGAGAGGAAGGTGGATGCGAAGAGGTACTGTGCTCAACATAAAAGCTCATTTTTAACTTTTAGTACATCACTGCATCCCCTAAGCCATGTAAAGGCTTTACAGACCGTCACCTGCAAAAGCTTTTTTAGGTCAGTCAGGAATCATCAGACGTCATTTATAATAGTTTGATTACATGAATGTTTAATTCAGATGATAAAATAAAATAAATTACTTTAAAGCAACAACAAGAAACTTTTATGTTGTGCTGGTCTGGATCACCCCTGAGGGCAGAAGCAGTAGACTTGTCACTGCCTGCTGTCATAAAGACCTTGATTTGGCTTGCGAGTGCATTTATTTTGGGACCTGGTAAAAGAACGACACGATGAAAGCTTGACTTATCCACATGCCCCGCATTACATACTTGTGAAGAAGGAAGAGGACAAACTCAGGATTAATTTTGATTCTATTTAAATCCGGCAAATCTGTTGAATGACTCAAGAAGGTTAACTTGTGTTTTAGCTTGTGCTGTGGTATCGTCACTTTTTTCCTGTTTTTAGTTCAATTCTTCTCTTTTTTCTCTTTGCTGATCCCTCCCATAACCACAAAGTATTCCTTAGAAAAGGAAATTCTTTAAAGAAAAATTTCCTCCCACTCACCTTTATCTAGCTAAGTGTACTTCTAACTGCCAAACTCTGTCTGAGAAAATGTTAAACACAGATTCTTCCAGGCTGTATACTGTAAGTCATTTTGTCTGATTTTGTGATAAATCAGACCTAGGAGCAGCCATAAAGAACAACAATATAGAAATAGCTAACCTTCTTGCTAATGGTCTCGTTTGTTTATGTTGATCTTAAGAGGCATCAGTTTTAAACTGAGACTGTTTCATAACAATTCAAAACTCTGCGTAGTATGTTTAAGAAAAAAAAATAGCAAGAAATTAAAAAAATGTCATAGTAACAATGTCTAGACCTTCAAACTGTGGTTTAACAATCATTCAGAATTCATTAGAGAGAAAGACTTCTGTTCCCCAACTTTAATCAAGAATAATGTACTAAGTAAGGACTTTGCTAGCTTATTTTTACTGGTTGGTTATCTTCCTCTGTTATGACTCTTAGAGTGAACGCCCCTTCTAAGCCGTTGTTAAGTCATTGCAAAAAAAAGCAGGAAACAAGTTGAAGTAGCAGTAGGAGAGGCAAGCTGAGTGAAAGTGGCTTCACCTTAAACATAAATTACATCATTTCATCTTAAAATAATTCCAGGAATATACTGAGCATCAGACATGATGATAGCGAGAGGTGAGTTTTAATTTTAAACCAATGCGCTCTGTCCATAATGTCTGGTAGTCTTCTGCAGAGAAGCCACTGGCTGCACATGACGGTCACGATGACACATCATTGCAGTTTTTGCTCTTCTGTTGCACACCTGATTGTGCTGGATTGCAGAGCAAATTTGGAGAATGAGCTTTCCTTCAAGCACAAATTATTTTGTTCTCTTCAAACTGTTCTCCAACTTGACTCTTATTATTTCTCTCTGCTACTTGAATATTTAAGTGTGTGTTGTAACAGGAAACTGTATTTTCTCTGCATGACCCGTGACCACTTCCTTGTTTCGCACAAGTTAGAAACTGTCAAGTAAATAACTTTGGTTTATATCTGAGTGAGAGGACTCTAATGTAGTTTTATTTTGGAATTAATCAAAGCAGGTCAATTGCAAAGTAAGTGGCGTTGAAAAAACTCAAGTGGAGGTTCTAGGTATGTAGAAAAGTAAAACAATGAGGTTGTTGTGAACAGTCTTCCTATTGAGATGCTTAGCCCTTTTTAGTAATATGAAATTTTAGCAAGGTAACATAATCTGCTTCTTTGTGCACCGTTCTGGTTTCTGTTTCATTAGACAAAAGCATAATGTGATAGATTCTGTACACCACCCTCAGGAAGTGTATTTTCTGACATCTGTTTTGTGCTTTTGTATTTCATAGTTCCTTCCAAGCTGCAGTCACAGCCATCGTCTCCGCAGCCTCAATGCTCGTCACCTTCAGTCCCCACCAATAAACTCATCTCTCCATCACAGAAACACAGCAAGAAAGCTTTGAAACAGGTAGGGATGAGTTCTGTATTCTTGATTTTAATATTTATTTATTGCCATAATCACATTTTTTTGTGAACACACATCTTATATGTTACATACATCCCTGCCACACCCTCATTCTCACATAGACTCTCACTCTAAAAATCCCTGCCACCCACTCTGCAACACACAGAACCAGATGGGTGACATATTAAAGGAAAGACTACCATATAATGTCCATGTAAGGTGTTTTGCCATGACAGCTTTAGTGTTACTTAAGCATTGATTATACAAAACACCATCATTCTAAAAGACATTTCCTCATTTGGTGTTGAGATGAAGGTAGTGGAGAGCGCTGTCTAAAGACCCGCGTGCACTGAAAGCGTCTGACGCATGCATTTTGCAGTGCACCTACTGTTTTTAAATGGCTGAGTGTGCAAGTGTAATGAGAAAAATCAAACTGCCTTGACGCCCCTTATCTGACAGTGTTTTGATTTTGGGGCCCCAGATGAAGGCCTAGCGACCAAAGCTAATTTTGTACAATAACTGTTTGAAGACAGCTAAAAAGAATAAATAAGAGAAAGGACGCACACAGCCTGAGCCTTAAGTATAGCACACTGAACACACCGCTGCGAAATCTCTAATTATTAGTGATCAAAATCAGCTGTTCTGAATACTTATCTCAGTTCCGTCGTGCTGAGCTTAATGTAATAATGGTCCTTTGTAACAGCCAGGAGACAGGAGATGAGGAGACAGTCAGATTGACCTAATGTCAGATTTAGTTTTGTTGTTCAGGCAGAAGCTGTATGTGTAGGTTTGTGTGTGTGTGTGTGTGTGTGTGTGTGTGTGTGTGTGTGTGTGTGTGTGTGTGTGTGTGTGTGTGTGTGTGTGCGTGCGTGTGTGCGTGCATGTGTGCGTGCGTGTGTGTGCATGTGTGTGTTCAGGGTCCTTGTGTGCAATCAGGTCTTCTGTTTTACTTTAGAAGAATATGAATGTTGCATATAAATAGTGGGTGTATAAGTAGGTGTTTAGGTGGGCTCAGATCTGGTGGCTGCAAAGGCCACAATATTAATATGATTCGCATCATTTTAATGCTTATCAAACCATTCTGCAATCTCTTGTGTGGTTTGGATGGGTGCGTTTGTCATCCTAAGATTACTCCTGTCAGAATAGATGTTTCATCAAACGATTAAGGGGATTTTTCTGAATCAACATTGTATGGGGGCCGCTGTTTAGCTCGCTCGGTAGCGTGCGCGGCTCATATACGGAAGGCTCAGTCCTCCGCGTGGCGGTCGCGAGTTCGATTCCGGCTCCGACCCTTTGCTGCATGTCATTACCCCCTCTCTCTATCTCCCCGTTTCAATTCTGTCCTATCAAATAAAGGCCAAAAAAGATCG